>VWZL01003812.1:168734-210058 GCA_013396915.1 Stercorarius parasiticus
TCCTTATCTTCCAGCTCCGGAGGCTGAACACCCTGGGGATGGCTGGTCTGACTATTGGAGACGGAGGCAAAGAAGGCATTAAGTATCTCAGCCTTCTCCTCGTCCTTGGTTGCATCCCCCGCATCCAGTATGGGGTGGAGATTGTCCCTGGCTCTCTTTTTGTTGATGTATTTATAAAAGCTTTTTTTATTGTCCTTTATGTTAGTGGCCAAGTTGAGCTCTAGCTGGGCTTTTGCCTTCCTAATTTTCTCTCTGTATAACCTAACGAGGTCTCTGTACTCCTCCTGAGTTGCCTGTCCCTTCTTCCAAAGGTGGTAAACCCTCCTTTTATTCCTAAGGCCCATCAGAAGTTCCTTCTTCATCCAGACTGGCCATTTTCCCCGCCCTTTAAAATTGCGAGTCTTGGGGACAGCCTGCTCCTGGGCCTTTAAGATTTCCATGATGTTTTGCTGCAAGGTACCATATACAGAAAAAGTGTATGTCTTATACAAGAGGCCTCTTAGTATTTTGCGTGGTCTACGTCTGGAAAAATCCGTTCATTTGAATCTGGAACCTTGCCCTGTACATGCAGTCAGTAGAACACAATCCTAATTTGTAGGATGCCCCTTAACTGCCAGGTAAATTGGATGTAATGTGATATTTCCCATCTTAATGACTACCCCAAGGTTAAAAACAAGAATCTGCAGGGATGGAGGGGAAGCCCAACCAGAGAACGGTGTCATTAGAAATGCACATGCTCTGCTGCTCTCCATGCTTTGCCCTTCAAGCTTCCTTCAAGGGTGCTGAGGGAGAAATTCTTGTCCTCTACTGAAGTTTGCTGGCACCCTTGTGTTGTGGTGGCACCTTCCGCTTCTCGTTTCTGACCTGTCGGTGCCACAGCTAGCCTGCTGCAGTGGTGCAGAAGGCTGCACGATTTGCTCTCTAATAGTGGCAGCTGTTGATCTGAAAATGTGTGAATCTTGGCGATTTCTACCCACCGCAAACTTGTAAATTACAGCGATCGGGAGTAATTAGAGCTGAGAAACCCTCTCCAGCTCTGAAATGACTCCTGTTCTTGCAGCACATTATTCTTAAAGGAAACTAGTTGCAATTTTTTTCAGAGAGTGGGGGCTGAATTTTATCAAAATAGGACTGCCATGTATATAGGAGTGTTTGATTTTGCGCTGCCAGATTATGTATTTTATCACCTGTAAAACTGTACTTGTTACATGGTAGTCTTGGTCCTGCTTGTGCGTGCAACCTTTCAGTGATTTGATCAAGGTCAAAATGCATCATTGCAATGCGTAAGTGTTAACAACTATAACTTGATTTCCCTGTGTACAGAGGTAATACTTAAGTATCTCAACTGAGGAGGATAGCAAAGCTTAATCGTTCAGTGGTGTAGGTTAAGTGTTTTGAAGATAAAAAGTGCTGGGCAGATTCTAAATAATAAATAGCTAAACTTTGTTATCCTTCGTGCCCATGCTGTCTATAACTGAGAAATTTCAGGGATGTGTCTTGTTACTCAAATTTCAGTTTAATGAGTTTAGAAAGACAGTAAATGCTCAATTTCAGACAAAGAGAAAATGGAATCACTGCAATCACTGGGATACCAGTTCCTGGGTGAGAGACCCTTTGAAGGCAAAATGCAGCCTGTGGCAGGAAAAATCTGCCAGGAAATGTACAGTTGTTGACAAGGTAGGAAGGAAAATAAGTTGGATGAAGAAATCCCAGTGGATGGGATCCCCTTCTTGAGACACTGGAGATGTGGTTTGATTTCCTGCCATGCTACAGGCTCCGTACAAGTGGATGTGGAATTGTGATGACAAGGCAAGTAGCCGCATGTCAGCTGAGCAGTGATAGTTGTGTGTTTGCTCCTGACCTGTCATAAAGAGGAGGTAACGTGAATTAACCGAGATTGCCATGAAGAAGGTAGCGTAAGGTAACACATTTATTGTAACCCTCCTTTATTTTGATCTAAGCTACTTTGCATTTACTGCAAGGCAGGGATGCAAATCCTGACAGTTATGGTTACTATGGCTCAGCTGGCACATGGTTAGCACGTTAAGCACAGTAAGTTGCGTGTCTGAGTCCAAAATCTCTCCGTGCTTCATCTCTCCATCTGTAAAACGGGGATAGTAGCACTGTTCTATCTTACAGAGATGTTGGGAGGACAAATGCATTGAAACCAGGAGGTGGCCTGTTACCACAGTAATGGGGACCATATGGACACCTTAATATAGAGATACACTTTGCGCTGGTCCCACATTACAGGTGCCTCCCCAACGCAGATGTCCAAAGGGCAGCCAGGCACTGTGACCACCTTCTGCCTCTGAGGGCATTGCTTTTTCTGACACTTTTTTTCATATCAGCAAAAATGTTTTGCAGAAAGGTGGTTGTGTTCTTTTCACTGCAAAATCGCCTTTTGTGCCCACAAAATTTTGAAGCCTGGCTCACAAAAAAGCAACACCAATAATGTTACCGTCCTTCCCTTGTCCCTTATGCCATGTTCTCCACCCATCTTTCCGCTCTAGTAAGCAATGGGACCTGCTGTTCCTTTTATTAATTTGCTCTGTGTCATATGTATATTAATATATTCCATAAAATATTTTTGCCAGACAATATAAGCTGGCAGACAAGAAAATAAAGAAGGGCTGTGTATCTCAGAGGGTCTCATCCAGATTTATTTCACTCTCCTTCACTGAAGTTCTTTGCGGCTTCCTTTGGGATGTGCCTTTTAAACAAGTTCATCTCTTCCAGGGAGAGAGGAAAGATCATTTGGAGATTGTTTGCTGTTTACTCAGTCACGCTAACTCATCTTGCCAGTTTTCTGGCGGCCCCAGCCAAGAGCTTTCGCCTCTGACAGCTTCTGTGCTCTCTCCTTCCTCCTCTGATTACGCAGCCCAATCTGTCACCCTGCCGATGGGGGTCTCTACCCTGCTGATGGCTTTCCACACTCGGCAGTAATGACTTTTGGCAGGCCGGGAAGGCGCGAGAGCTTCTTCCCCAGCTTGGAGAGCCGTTAGGCCCTCTCTGCCTGTTAGCTAAAGCACTTTGTGAGCTTCTTTGGTAAATAAATGAGTCATTTTAATCCAACTGACAGCCTGGCACCTGAGCAAGCTGCCTTCCATCTGTACTTCTAGGCCTCATGTAGGCAGCCAATTGTCAAGCTCAGGGCCTTCAAGACCTCACCATTGAGTGTCTTTCAAAAGCAACTTTAGCAATTTCCTTTGCCCTAATTAAATTGTGTGAGAGGGACTGAGCAAACCAAGGGCCTTGCAAAAACTTTTGTGGCAGTGTTGGTTCTGATCTTCTGCAGCGATATGCCTCGCTTTTGGTGTGGCCTTTCTGCCCTCCGTTCCCCTGCACCCACCCGTCCGTACCCCACCGCGACGAGCACAGGCTGGTAACGTGAATTGTTAGGAGCAGAGATTTCATCATTTCTGGGGGCCCTCGGGTGGATTGTACCTCGATACTGTGCCGTTCTGTGGCTTGTGGTTGGGGTCAGGGCAGGAACACGGTTAAGGCTTCGCATTATCGTGGTTGCGTGGCATTTGGGTTTTCTTTAAAATTACACTGGTGTAGATTATTTCTCCTTGCTCCTGTGAGATGGTCACTTAATTCTCCTTCCATTGCCCGTTGCAGGGAATCAGCAGTGACCTGCTGAGGTGTCATATTCTTGATTTCCTTGTTACTAAGGAATGGTGGTGTGAGGTCATGCGTGGAAAGGGGAGCGCCCTCTAGGGCAGTGGAAAAGAAGGGAGGGTGGTACATTGTACATTGGAAATCTGTTGAGCCTCTTCAAAGAGCACTGGCAGCAGATTACTGCTGCTGGAATAAATGTAGCGCTAGTATAAACGCGTAATTGTCGCTGCAGTTGTATTCCCTTTCCTGGCAAAGCGACCCGCAAGTATTTGCTAAAGATCTGAGAAGCAAGAAGCTCATGGGCTCTGCCAGCAGAGGAAGGCAAATCAACTCAAACTTTTTATCCTAGTTCTACCTTGCTGCTCTCCATGAGGGTCTTTGAGGAAAAGGAGCTACAGGAGACGCAGGTGGACTGATACTGAGGAATCTTTGAGAGTTTGCAAAACACTCCAATTACCAGTAAATCCCAAGACACTTCTGAAAGAAAGCCAAGTTAAACCCCAGGAGAATAGCTGCTGCTATGTGTCAGTAACAGCTGAGTGGAGTTGGTGGCATTGTGAAAGCAATAGTGAATACAAGGCTGATGATGGGAGAGAGCCGCCGCCTAAAATGTTGTTGTCCCTGGCTATTTATTAGGCTTTCTGTTAACCTTTTCAGCTTTCCCACTTGCTTTAGCAAATGCACATGAGAACAACACTGCCTGCCCCAGTAGTTTCCCAGCCAGAAGGGTAGAGAAAAGGTGTCTTAGAAGAGGAGGGAAAAACTCCTGACGGATGAGAGGGGTGGCTCCTGCCCCTGCCGTCTGCTTCTCCCCATGTTGGAGGTGCTTACTCCTGACCACAGGGACGGCTTGGCTATCTGTTTATTTTTGGTGAACGGACCCTGTCCCAAGGTCAGAGCCCTCCCGTCAAACACAGCCTTTCCTAGAATACTGGAGGTGAGGAGCACAGCATGGAAAAGAGGAGCACAGTAGGAAAAGACCAAAGACTTGTCAGCGTGGAAGTATGTAACAGACCCAGCCAGATCGGAATCAGACATCAGCACTCCTGTCTGATTGTACTGTAGAGTTTATAATCTTGTTATCCTGGTAACTGCTGTACACGTTCCCCGACTTCTCTTGATTTATTTTCTCCAGCCTCCCTTAAATGGCTTTTTGTACATCTGTTCACTCTGACTCTGGGAACAAGTCGTTTCTTAATGAGCGTGTTGGAGCAAAAGTGTGTATTATTTCAGAGTGGGCGCTGCGGAAAGTGTCTCCTCTTTTACTGCAGTTGGAGCCACAAAGCAACCTGGCTAGTGCTTATGGGAAGGCCTTTGCTGCCAAAACATCAGCTTCCTAGTCTTTTAACGTGTGTGGGAGTTGCATGAAAACACTTCAGTGGGTGGCTGACACATTTTTAGTACATTAAGCTCCTGCTTACGTTCTTAATATATTCTATTTTGCAACTAGCTAAAAGATACATGTGTTCCAAAACATTTCCTAACAGAGTTAAATCTGCACACCTGCTCTGTTATTGCGCGTGGTGAATGTAAAATCCAAGGAGTATGTGAGGACATTGCTAATGAACAGAAAATCAAGAAGGGAGATCGAAACGTGTTTGCGCGCTCTCTCTCCATTTTGAACAGTATTTAAACTCTCTTTTCTCTTCGAAAGGATATGTTTTTTAAGCTATACTGGCTGTGGATAACTAAAGGGTCTCATTCAAGTCCTTCTCCAAGTTGATGGGTTTTCTCACCAGCTGGCACATCAAATAACACTCCTGACAGCAGCTTCAGACTCTTTTCTTTGGGGTTGAGTTTTATTTCTCCCAATCAAAGCCAGAGTGGTGAAAATCTAAGGGAGAGCTCTCCTATAGTCCCCTCTCCTCGAGCTGTACTCCAGCTTCCTGCAGATTCTGCTAAATTGTTTGTTGGCCTTTTATCGTAGAGCCAGGCAACCTGCAAGTCATCTGCTCCTCAGCTCCATCACCTAGGAAACAACTAATTATTTGTAGGTGGAGATCAGTGCATCTTTGGACATTCTGCTCAAGGCCTAGAATCCTTGACCGTTTGCTTCATGGCCGTTTTCCTCTTCCTCATTAGCAGCCTGGTTTTAGTTCTTACCCTTGCTGTGGAAAAAGGTGTGCTCAGATGTGGTGTTACCTTCCAGAGGTTTCATTGTGCCCCTCTCCCTGTTTGGGCAGTAGGTGCCTATGAGCAGATCTGTTGTCATCAATGAAACAAGCTGAAGAACCAAAGGTATCGCTGTCATTAGGGCAGTTGGTTCTCTCAGATAAAATGTAAAGGGACTGTAGCAGACTTCTATAATTCAACACCACTCTCCTGAAATAGGTGTTTTTATATCCTCCAGGCTTTGGGCCATAGTAGTAGATAATTTTTTATTGTATTAGTCTGTTAACAATATTCCTTGTGTTTTAAACCCTCAACGTTATCTCTGACCTTCAGTCCATCTCTCCCCGAAGTAGGAACAAAAAATTCCTGCTTGCATAGGCAGTTGTTTTCCTGGTATAATTGCCATCCCAGAAGAGGTCTTACTTTGCTGATATCCTCAAAGCATTTTTACTAAAGTAATTTCTTTACTAATGTTAAAGGATGTTGCAGCACGTGGACTAGACCTGCCTCAAGTTACATGGATCGTACAGGTAGGTTCGCTGCGTGCGTGCCTGTGTGTATGTATTAAGTGCAGTCTTGCTCAGCTGAAATCCCTTTCCAGTCCGGGCCCTCTTTCTGCACTTTGCTTTGTGCTGATGCCTACAGGTGTGGGAGACCCACGTGTTCCTGACTGCAGGACCGGGGCTCAGGGTTTTGCTAGGATACAGCATTGCTGTCATATGTTTGGTTTTGACAGTCTGTTTTCCTCTTCAATAGCTCCAGCGTTATCAGCTGTGTAACAATATTCCACTGGCTGGGAGGAAACACCCTCCGTTTCCCCCCACAGGAAGCCAAATCTTGTGAAGTACTGGCCATCTCTCTTGCAGTTCTGTGTTTCTAATTTTCTGAGCTTGCTGGGGAGGCAGTTCCATGAGGAATTTAAGTGCGATGCTGATGTTAAACATTGAGTAGCCCAATAGTGTCTGTGCAATGACCTGCATGTTTCAGGTGAGGCTTTGCTGGGCTGGGGCTGGGCAGCTGTAAGCGTTCAGCTTTCAGTAGAACTGCACAGTTCAGATTTCCCCTGGAAAAAAGAAACCCACGCAGCACTGCTGCATTGCTGTTGACAGAAATATTGTCTTTGAAAAAAAAATAGAAACTAAGGGAGATGGATTGAACATTAAAAATAGCAGCCTGTCATTTCAAAGAGGAAGCTGGGGGCATGAGGCAGGTTTCATTTTTATAAAAGATTTATAATTAAAAAAAAGTTAGTTGAATGGAGGAAAAACTGATCCCGAGATTCTTGTGTATCAAGTGACACCTGGGTAAAAAGAACAGGTCACAGAGCCTCAACCAAGCCTTTTCATTTCTACCTCATTGCTTCAGGTAACAAATTTGATTTTAATTTTGTGTTTTTTAAAAAAAGGTTGTGTAGGCAGCTAGCTAGTTGGAGAAGGCTGGGGAAGTGAAGTCTTTAATTCCCAGATCTGTATATTAATATAATTTAACCAAAGATATAGTTGCCAGTGTTAGAACGCAGTGCAAATTACCTAAAGCCCCGGGAGATTTCTGTGTGTCCAGAAGGCGAAATCTCAGCTGTCCTGAGAGCTGTGTCCAAGAGCAAGGACCTGCAGGGAGCAATTAGATTGCTCACAGCATCTTACTCACACCTCTAGCCAGTAGAAACTTTGCCAGAGGGCACAGGTATAAACACTAGAGTGGGCTTTGGTTGTTGGGTTTTTTCCAGTTAAACTGCTGAGGGCTCATTTCTGAGCAGTATCTCTGTGCATGTTCATTTTTCCAGGAAAGGGAGAAGCGGGGGGAAGAATAGGGGGAGGTTAAAGGGAGGGAAATATGTCACCCTTTATCAGACCTTGCAAATGGCTGGGCAGTTTTGATTCCCAGTGAAGTAAATGAGAAGCACCGCTGTATTAGGGGGGGCTTTAAGCAACATTTTCATAGTGCCTGATAGTTGTACATGGGAAGACAATTGCTACCTCTATCATATGCTGCTGAAAGCACTTACTCCCTCGTCTCTCTTAGATTTCTTCTATCCAGTAACCGCTATTATTTCCTTTAATCAAAACAAAGCGATTTAGCCCACGTCCAAATTTGAATCTCTCGTCTTTTATTTTACGGCTTTTCTCCCCGATGCAGAGCAGGCAGCTTCCTGTTCTGTATGGGCAGTCCCAGGGGTTGTTTGATTTGAGGTCCTTGTGAGGTGATTTTTATTTTTATTTTTTTTAAGGGAAGCAAAAAGCTTCCCGACGTGCCTGTATAGAAATAAAATGTAAAAGGCAAAGAGAGACACTGAGATGGGGGAACTATCCTATTATCCGAAAGTCGGCCAGTGTGTCACATTCACATGTCAAAAAAGCTGCTGTGGCTGAGGGGGCTGAGTGATGGTTACAGGGATGAGCCCGATGGGCTCTTTAGAAACAGTCCAGTTCCGAGGGAGGTACAGTATGTGGGTTTTGCTAAGATCCCTTTTGTTTCAGATGAGCGGGCTGAGTGTCTCGTTTATAATTAACATGCTGTGTTCTGTTAATTCCTCCTTTCCCTTCTCGTGTTCCCTTTTTGAAGTATAACGCTCCAGCTTCACCTGCGGAATACATCCACCGGATCGGGAGGACGGCTCGCATTGGCTGTCACGGGAACAGCCTGCTTGTCCTGGCGCCTTCGGAGGCAGAATATGTCAGCTTGCTGGCTTCTCACAAGATTAAGTGAGTCAGAAACGCGAACAAAAGTTTCAGCTCATCCTTGCTAATTAACCTTCCATGGCACTTTCAGCGGGACTGTGTCTCGTGCAGGTTTTAATAAGAATTTATTAATTCTTGTGATCCAGGACCGGCCCCAGACTAGCAAAAGGAGAGAAGGAAAGTGTGTGAAAAGCATCAGCCTGACAGATTGTGCGTGAGTGAGTGTGTGTGCTGAGGGTCAGAGAGGAGACAATAGTCGGAGATCCTTTGCACTCCGTTGTTATCTCTCTGGCCCTGGGTTCAAATCGTGGCTATGTGGACATCACAAGTCAAACGAGCCTGTCAGATGCTAACTGGCCATCTGCCTGCATAGCACCATATTGTCAGAGATTGTGCTTTCTCTTCAGGAGAGATCCGGCGGAGAAATAGGGAGCTGTGGGTCATATCTGGCAGGTAATTGGCCACAATGTGTTGTGGAAGTGGCTTGTGACAGGAATAGTAGAGGCTTTTGCAAGTGGTGGGTGCCCGGTATGGTTCTGGAAGGCAATAAGGGGGGGTGGACTCTGCAGACCAAGAGTGGGGTGTGCTTCCAAGCTAGCTGAGAAGGCTTCTCTTACACCACCCCTAGCTCCGACTTGGGAGTAGACGGTGAGGAGAGCGAGCCAGGCTGGGTGAGGACCAGCCCAGTGTGCAGTCGGCTACCTCATGGCTGACACACGATGAGAATTTACTCCAGTTCTGCTTGCACAACAGTCCTTTTGTGGATAAAAACACAACTCGCTGCTCAGCATTGCGAGTCAGGAGCGCTCTCGGGTCTCCAGCCTCCTCAGCAGTCAGCTGGATCTCTGTGACTCCCCTTGCTCCCTGCACTGCTATCTCCCGGTGCTTCGGAACAGCAGCCGAGTGGAGTCCCTTTAGTGTTGTACTAGTGTTGATGGAGCCCTGTAAACTCATGCACAAATTAGTTCTCTTTTATTTCTTGTGTTTATGTCGGGTGGAGCTACTTGGAGTCGAATTTGGTTTTGCATCCTTGAAACAAACAAATGTTGGCAGTAAATACAGGCTTATTCTAGGCTGTGAGCCATTTAGTGGTCTAACAAAGAGCCATCCATCATGCCAGGTAACTATCTATTAAACAGACACCAGCAAGACATGGAGGGCTAAGCTGACAGGGTTTTTTTTCATGTAACAAACAGCACTGACATTTAAAGGTGAAATCCCACATAATTGTGAATTTTTAACTCCAAGTGGAAAGTTCTGTTTTTATAATATTTGTGGAAGTGTTGGAGGAAGGAGAGGGAAATTTCCCTTTTTTTTTTTTTTTAATTTTAAATGTTAATGCTTTTATCCGATTCTGTTGTTTTTTAACAAGTTTAAGGAGCAGTATTACTCATGCTGGTAATTATATCTGCTAAGGAGACCTGTTGTTGGGCTAGCCGCCGTTCTTCAGGAATCTGTAGAAGACTCTGCTGAATGAGCAGAGGGACGTTAATGTGAATTATTTTTTTTTCTCCACTTCTCAAATCAGTAGAGCCAAACAACTCTGGGAATTGTCTTTTCTTGTTTGTTTGTTTTATGTTCTTCATAAAACGTGCTGCCCTGCAGATAAGGGACTTGCCAAAAAAGGAGTGTAATTTGCCTTCCTTGACCCCTGTCTTCAGATGGAAGAAAATGAGTGTCTAATTGGCATGGGTGGGCGATTCGGCCCGTTTGCAGTCATGTGTCCTCCGCTCTTCCTACATAGTAGCGCATGGTGTGAGAAGGGGCAACGGGATAGAAAAGAGAGCTGATGAATTACAGAGAAGATGCAGGAAGGCAGCTTGAAGCTAAAGGCAGCAAGTGCCATCAGCACAAATTGCCGTTACCCTTCATAAACAGAGCATTATGATGATAATCCTGACAATTTAATTCAGTGCGAGGGCGAAAGACAGCATGTGTTGGACTGTCACCGATCCTCTTAAGCACTGATAATTTTTGTTTCTTTATCCTACGTCTTTGTAGCTTTTGCCTTGGACCGCACAAGTTACTGGAGTTTGCATTTTTTTTATTCTTTGCTTAATTTTTAAATCTCTTGCTTTTTGTTGGGGATGAGTGTGTGTTGTGAATTTTTTTTGTTTGTTTGTTTTTTCTTTTTTAAATGAAATTCCCGCTGGGTTTATTGAAATGTAAATACTTCATAAAATATGTATTTCTAAGAAGACAAAGCATGAGACGGGTCCCCGCAGTCTTCAGCTGGTGTAAATGCGCGGTGCCGTGCTGATTTTACAGTAGATGAGGATCTGACCCAGGGTTTTTCTTAAGCCCCTCCACCCACCCCAGCATGCATGGGAGTAAGTCCAGAAATGTTGAGAGTCGGAAGTAATGAGAGCAGACGTGGCTTTGTTCCTGGATGAAAATTCACTTCGGAATTAGGGATGACTGCCTTTGAAATTGGAAATCGCTCGCAATTAATTTTCACCGGTACCTGAAGCCTCTCCTTGGCTTGCAGTGTGGAAAGGCAGCGTTAGCCTTTGCCAAAACGATCTCACTTTGGCTCTGCTGAGATCAGTAATTCGCATTGGGGCTCAGGGAAGCTGCACGCCTCTCGGCAACTTTCTTTTTGGTCTTTATGTGGCTTGAAGTTGTGGTTCTTCTACCTAACTGTAAATGTGTGTGTGTGTGTGTGTGCACATGCACGCTCATGTTTTCTGTACATTTCCTCTTTCTTTTTTCTTTTTTTTTTTGCTTTTTTCTTTTAATGTTAGACTCCAAAATGTTCTGTCTTGGCTCTAAGAGTAACTAGCAGATTTTCCTTCAAAGGGAGGAGGCAAGAAGCAGAAGAAAGTCAGTGAGGTTCACTTTTTTTTTTCCTCCTTATGTCTCTCTTAGTTCCTTCAACTGCAATCTAGCAGCGCCTGCCTCGACAGCTATCAGATAATTTCTTTATCTCCTAACAGCGGCCTAACTAATTTATAAAGGAAAACGCATCACCGTGAAGGCACGAGTCATTTCTCTCCCTTCTCCCCGCTTGTGCTTGCCCCCCCTCCCCTGCTCCCCTCACACGATGCTCCCCGCTGGGAACCAAGTTCACGTATCTGTTAGGCTGCGGGCTGGCGGCGCGCCAGGCGGGAGGAGGATGGGAGAGGGGGTGACATCTCAGACAAATCAATGTCAAAGGTTTGACGTTTTCATTCATAGCGGTGTCAAAGCAACCTTTGGCGGGGGGGGGAGATGGGGAGGTATACTTTCTCTCGCTTAAGTGGTTGCCATTTATGTTTTAATTTACTGTTAGACTTTTCAAAAGCAAACAGAGGAACCCTCAGTTGTCTTTTTATGCTCCGTTTCCCTTTCTCCCCTGTCACTCCCCCTCCTTTCTCTCTCTGCGTCCTCTGTGGAGGAATCCGCTACAGCAGGAGTCCCAGCTGCACAGCGACGGGGTTGTCTCCCCTATAGGATATCGTATGGCCACACTGGCCTGTGCCTTCCAGGCTGGGTGGCTGTTTCTCTGGACCGTCTCTTTTCCTTTCCTTATGTTGCGGCAGTGAGCTGGCTGAGGTTGAAAAGGCAGGTTGCAAAAGTGAAGGTATTTGTCACTTTAACTGGGAAGGACTGGGGAAGGGGTGAGGATCGCGGTATTCTGTTACACAGTATGGCAAAGATTCATCTGTCCCTCCTAACCAGGCATTTAGAGGTCTTTGAGTGAAGGGAGTATCCTTACTACAACTTCTTTCTACACTAAAAGAATATCAGCAGTGCTTCCTTCAGAAACTGCATACATCTTTCTGACCATCTGAGATTGAGGAGTTTGAGAGCTGTTGGACCCTCCAGATTTCTCTCTTCCTTAGACTGATGTAACCCCAAATGAACTCTTTGGCTTCCATGCAGTATTTATGATTTATTCTGGTATAAAAAGGAAAATAATCTGTTTCTTAGAGATGACCTTTGCCCATTGCTGAAAATTTGGGCCCACGAACTTCAGCTTTTATCGTCTGAGTAATTCCCTTGGACGTGGGACCCGGTTTGGATGCAGCTGTAATATTAACGGCCTGGAGCTGCCCAGCTGTTCCTGTATTGTGTCACCTGGCATGCAAGTGCCCTGCAAGATGGTGTTAAAGAGGAGGGAGAATTTGTAGTCTTCTGTAAATGCACCTCTAAGTAGGACCACTCACTTTAAAATGAAGCAGGTTCCGAAGCATTTCCAGGATCTGGGCCCAGCAGTGTCTTGCAAGCAGGACAGGAGAATAAATCATCTGGTTGAATCTACAGGAGGAATGTGAGTCGACAGAATGAAAATAAATGCCCAGTGTGAAGCCTGGCTAGGACAGCTGACTGAGTCTCCTGCATTTAAAAAAAAAATGCTATGGGGTCCCTAATGGGCCGGGCTTTGGCTTTACACTTCAAATGAGAGGGAAGGT
Organism: Stercorarius parasiticus; assembly: GCA_013396915.1. NCBI lineage: Eukaryota > Metazoa > Chordata > Aves > Charadriiformes > Stercorariidae > Stercorarius > Stercorarius parasiticus. The sequence goes on from VWZL01003812.1 coordinate 181,543, forward strand.
GAGTTCTCAGAGTGGGGAAGGAAATCAAGCCATGTATTCAGTGACAGAGGTGGCTTTTGAAGCCATAAACGAATTGAAGGGTGAGTGTATCCGTCAGGAAGCACCTCTCTGAGCTTTGACCCAAGAAACGTAACAAGAAGTGGGAATGATGTAAGATCTTGTGGGAAAGAGCAGTGACGTGACCAGAGGGAAGGAAGCTGCGGGAGAGTTTGCTTGATAGGAAAAGTTCCTTGGGATCCTGTTGTTAGCCTCTGAACTCGAGTCACTCTGAGAGGAAGGAGCTGTGTCTTTACACAGCTTTAGTTTTAGCTCTTTAGTTTTGGGAGCATAGTTGCGTGGAAAAAATGTGTATAAATATCAAAGCGATTAGTTCCTTTGAATGAGGGTTGAGCGATGTCTCTGATTCCAGAGTTAAATTGTGTTAAACTAGGGGGGGAGACAAGGTGTAGAAGTAGCAAAAGAAGTGGAGCACATCTTTCCAGCCTGTATGTGTGTGTCTCAGTCGGTCTCTTTCTCACGCTTGCACAAGCAAAGGAAGAAGATGCTCCCTGCCCATGGCATCTAACGTACAATAAAACGTTTGACACTCTGTGGGTTCAAAGTGGAGGTTACAAATCCTGTTGTTTGTAGTTGTAAAGCTCTACAAGAAGCATTAATGTTCCGAGCTGCATCAACTCTGTTTTGAGTCTCTTTTGCTGGAAAATGTAACTAAATGGTTCCCAGTTGTCTTGGTGCTTTTCAGTGCAAGGAAAGAAAAATTATGAAAACAACAGAAATATAATTAAAAGCCTAACACTTTTCTTTAATCGGTTACTCTGGTTGAGAACCGAGGAGACTTTCAGTGAAATGAAAGTCGACCCTCAGTTGTTTTGATGGTGTGTTAGAATTGGAGTGTGTGGTGGTGACTCGTAACGGCGACGAGATTGTGGGTAAAATTGTGTCTCTGTACCAGTGAAAGCACCAGTTCAGCTGGGGTCGAGACTTTACAGTAGTTACACTTTTAGGGTTGCTGAGTGAGCGTCTGGGATAAGGCCTCATGTATTTCAGGGATAAATTCTTAAGTTGAATGTGTAAATCTCAATCTTTTTGCTATCTGTTATCAGCCCGAGGCTTGTTACACTCTGTATTTGAAAAGTAGGAGAAATGGGTAATTTTTTGTCTTTGTTGCTTCAGTGTTTCAGAGATAAAGATGGAGAAGGTGTTATCCAGCCTGATGAAAGATGATTGCTTCAAATTGCACAGACCAAGAAGCAAGGTGAGTTATTCTGCTGATGTGGAATTGCTCCAATTTTCATTTACCAGCTAAACATCGTAGGTATTCCTCCCTTAGCTTCTGTCTTTACAATACGAGGGCTGGTAATAATACTGGTGCAAGTAATTGTAGAACTGCCTTATAGCACAATTGTCCATCTCTAAACTCTTGTCCCCAAAAAGCAGTCACTTCTAACTCTCCAGCAAATATTTTTGTAACAGATAGTAGAGGTTTCTGGCTTCAAAAACTTTGGGTTTACAGAATTCAGTCATTTACAATTGATGTGTCGGGTGGTTCTGCGTTCTGGCGAATTAAATCCCCCAAGAACGCTCATTTTGAATGGAAGTCAAGAATGCATCAAGGATGATGCAGCATGCTTCCCCCCCCCCGCCCCTTGCTGTTTTGCCTGCTCGTTCTTTCTGTTATACCATGTATGGGCCTTCTCGCTTCCTGTGAATGACTGCCACAAACTGTGGTGTTCTTGGTAAACGTGCTTTTGAAAGACGTTCAGTTTTCCTATGTGCCCTGTTTCACAGAAAGCCAGATCTGTGGCTCATCTGAGATACAGCTCTATTTAAAGCTCTTTCCCACCACTGCACAGTTTTTCACTGAAATCAGCCCGTAGTGCCTCTATTTTAAATGTCTGGAGCATGCCTAGGATACGACCTCTTAACTTGTTCAGCAAAAATGTGTAACTTTAGTTGTGCTTTGTTAATGCAGAATTTATTTTAAATGGTTCTTCTGTGTATAAATACTTTCCTTTCCCCGAATGTGCTTATAGGCAGGTAACTTTGGGTTTCCTTTGGAGAGTTTTTCAACAATTACATTTATGCAGAAATTGCACTTCACATTTGTTGATGTGGGATCATGTGTTATCTGTTCTGGGCTTGAGGACAAATGTTACTTCATGGGAAGTGGGCAAAAGAGAGAGCATGTTTTTTCTACGAAATTATGATTTGACTTTTGAAAAGTGGGAGGAGAAGATGCCTGCTGAATGTTGTTGACTGTCAGAGCCCAGTACTTGGCAGAGGTTCAAAATCATTGATACATTTTGAAAATTCTCACCTAAACATCTCCCTGCCTTTGTATCCTTGCCTTTGGAACAGCCACAAGAAGCTAACAAGCATGTTTGCTGCCAGAACTGATCGAATCGGTATTTCTGCCACGCTTTCAAATTGTAAAACACTCTACACATTTAAGCACGGAATATTCTAAATGCTCCTCTTTTGTCTTTGTCCCTTTCCTTCCAAAAAATAAAAACTGGAACCATATTTGGAGGTAGCTGTTCCTCTGTTTTCTGCTCAGCAGCGCTGCCTGGGCATGCCCTGCCGTGCCAGGTGCTGTACGTGAGTACGTGTACGGAAGGAGCTGGTTCCTTTCTCTTGCAGTCAAAGGTGGGATTGAATTCCTCTCTCCCCTCTCTTCTCTCTGCCATCACAGTGAACGGGATTTTGCTGTTGACTTCACTGGGGCTGAGATATATATACTCTGTCCGTAGGATGGTCTGAATCTGCTGCAGGGACTTCCAAATTCAGAATAATCTATTTTTGTATGACTCAGAATCTGAAAGGACTGGGACTGAGAAATAGAGTTTCTCTTTATGCAAAAAAATTCTATATCATTTAATGGGGATGATAGAATAGGCTTCTTCAGGAATTGAAAAATACCTTAAATGCAATCAAGGATTCATTCTGTTTGTTAGCTTTGTGTTTTATTGCCGTCAGAGGCTCTAGAAGTGGTCTGCACTGAGTTCTCAGAAGCTGCAGGGGCATGTTTCCAACTTTTCAGGAGGGTTAATCTCTATTAAATTCTTTAAGTTGGCCGTAAAGATGGTGCAATAAGCTGGGAATGCCATGGGACGTTGCAGAGTATAGAGAGTGATTGAGGACTTGTTATGAGGGGCTGAACCTGATCGGTTTGTGATGTTGCCATTCGAGAGAGCGTGAGCTTTGCTGACCAGCTCTGCATGCATTGAGTCATGTATATGTTATAGTCGTGCACGCAGGAACCTCATTATAAAGCTCTTCGGTTCTCATTGCCTCAACTGAAGTCCATTATAAGTACCACGTTGGAACATGTATTTTTTGGGCTTCTGTGTGCAGCCAGGGAGCAAGCTGAAGAGCCTGTAAAATGTATATTTTATATTTAGGTGTATAAAATATATATGTGGCTATGTCTGGGTGTGTGAATGTTCACCTGCCTACAAAGAGAATAAATTTGATCTTTCAACTTTTATGGAGGGGGGCAGGGGGACTTGGTGAGTTCTAGAGAAGGTGTGTGGAGGTTAGTAAAAAGTTGTTATTAAAACAAAATCCTTCATTTTGTTTTGAAGTATAATGGAAGCAGGACATGTTGCAGCCTGGGTTTTTGGCTTCTTTTTTTTTTCCTTCCCTCCTTTTTTTTTTCACTGTTTCAAGAAAGAACTTTTCTGCCTCAGTCTAGTTTTATTGTGTTTCAATCCCTTCTCCCATTAACATATTCTCTTAATGAAATCAGAGGCTTTCGGGGCTTATCCCATCCTCTCAAACCTAAAAGCTGCAGTCTTTATAATCAAAAGTTTCTTTCTTCTGAACATCTTTTCCTGGCGTAGTTGGTGGTTGGAGGAGTTCCCCTGATGTCTTGAAACCGGTTCAATAACGTTGTAACTAGGGCCATTTCTTCTTTTAGCCTATGGATGTTGTTATGGATCACAGCCATTATGCTCGTGGTTGGGGATCTGACAGAACAGACTCTAACTCCAAGCAAACACAAGGTAGAAAAAGTTCCCCTGTCCCACTATTTCTCCATAATGGCAATAATGCTTCTTACTTAACACATGTAACACGTTCATCTAGGTGGAGAGTAGATCAAGCAAACCTCTGGGGTAGGCTTTTATCTTTTGGCTCTTGGAAAAATGTGTAAGGTCTCAAATTAATTGTCCCATTCATCTGAACCGGGATACGAGCAAGATTAAAGCTTGCTTGTGTGAATAGTGCATACAGGATGGCTTCCAATGCGCTTCCAGTGGCACTGTTTTATTTGATCTGTCCAGACACTCACATGATGCGCCGGTTTTATTTTCACAGTTTGGCTCTGAGTCAGTTTTAAATTTAGGTTTTTTTAATTTTATTCTTTTTTTGTTAAGATGAACCTCTCTGGAAGGCAGGAATCAAACACAGATTTTTTTTTTTCATGCCCATTAGGGGGCAATTTTAAAATGAGATCTGTCTCAAGGGGCTGAAGTGGATAAAAGACAAGGTGGAGATGGGAGGAGGGGAGAAGCTGTTTTCCGAGTACATTATGTTTCCTGCCATTTGCTTTTTTTCATTTATTTCTCTTGGACTGACCTCACACTTTGGAAATTATGCACCTAGTTTTTTATCCCTCATTTTTGTCTTACTTTTTTTTTTTTTCCCCCAGCACCAGGAAGAAGAGATGCCTCATTTTGAAACCTAAAGGGGGGAATAAGAAAAGTCCTTTGTAATATATTGCCATATTATCACTAAATCCCCTGACAGTTGTGACACAGAAGCAAGTCACCTGTCACTTAAGCTTGAGGTCTCTTTAATTTTCTCCTGGAATTCGCACCAGGCTGTCTTTAATTTGAGGCCTTTATTGGAATTCTGAAACCTTTCTGCCTCCCCGGTGCTCAGATCTATTCTGAGTGCTGTTACAGAATGTATACAATAACCAACAGAGGGATTCAGAGGGGGCTGAAGCACTGTTTATTTAACACTCTGGAGGGATTTTCGTGCTTATTCGGTCCTGGCTACCCGGCTTTCAATATCGCTTTGACAACCGTTATGCCCTTCTCATTAATTTTAAACAGTTAAAACACAGGAAAAAGAGAAAAAGTTTTCATTATTAAAGTGCTTTACTTTTTAATAACAGAGGATTCTGTCCGCCAGGGGAAAGGGCAAACCTCACTAATTTCACATTCATATTAAAAAACGCTGGGAAGGTGACACTTTGTGCTGCCAGGAGGCTTAACAAAAGAAAAGTGATGGGGGCGAGGAGGAGCAGGCGGGGGGAGAAAGTTTTATGTTTCACGTCAATGGAAAACTTGTTAGTCCCAGCGACGAGTGTCCACTTCGGGGAGGCAGCTCCACTTGTAGTGTATTAAACCTTTACAGAGGCCCCTCGACTGGAGACTGTCTCAGCTGATTAATAGGTGCGCGTTAAGTCAAACTAAAAGGCGGCTGTGGAACGGGCTGTGTTGTCTTTCTTGAGTGGATTGGGAGACAGATAGCAGAGACCAGAAATCTGGGAGACTTTTCACCTGGCCTTAAAATACCCACCGTTGTCTTTGCTGGAAATGCAGATGGACAGTGATTCCAGGTGGTGAGCGAGCAGGACCTCTAGTCCCTGTATCTGCTTTGCTGAAGAATAACCCAATGGCTGGAAGCTGTGGGATCCCGAGTTCAAAAGAGGGCGCTGTGCCGGGGATTTAGACTGCATTTGGGGTCTGTCTCTGGGCAGATTTGCTGTTAGGCTGTAGAGTGGCAGATCTGGGTCAGCAGAACGTTTTGTGTAGGGTGCCAGCAGCATTGCCTGGCTTCCACCACGGCTGGGGTTCGCGGTGTCAGTGTGATACAGTTCCCCTGGACTGGCAGCAGCACAGAGGTGATGCTCGTAGCTGCGAGAGAAGGAGGGTCCTACGGCATTAGCATGCAAATCTACCAGGGAGGAACAACAGGATTGTTGCCTTGGCACAGGCCTAGTACAGAGTCCTGGTAGCTGGATGTTTGTTTTCAGTCAGCCCCGGTCCGATGAGGGGGTTGATCAGTGTCAAGTTACTGCCTTGGATCTGGCAGTCTTAGGCTTGGATGCTGGTTCCTGTCCGAGTAGCTTTTGAGAACAGTGGTCCTTTCTTGGGAGAGGTTCACATCCATGGATTGTTGGCTTTGCGCTTTGCTGTCAACTTTCCATCAAAAATTCTCTTGTTTTCTGGTCCACATTTCCTTTCTCTGCCTGGGTACTTCAGAGAGAGAGACAGCCTCTTTTCTCCTCCCAGTTACAGCTTGCTCCCAGGGGTGTTCGCTTTACATTTCCTTAACTGCATCCTGAGAAAGCTTGAGCACATGCAAAATTGCCCTTTTGGTCTAAGGAAGTTTCTTCTGCCATGTCTTTGATGGAAGGGACTTGTGTTATTCTGGAGGAACCGCGTGATGGCAGTTACAGTTAAGTACGACTTGTTGACAGCAGGAAAGCTTCATGTAGGCATCAACAGCGAGTTCATTTAGTTGGCTTTGTTCACAGGTACTGAATTTGGTCCGTTCTCTGGAGCTTGGGGATGAATGTAACTCTCCTGCCCCACAAGTGCCTAGAACAGACCTGGTGTTTTGGTGAACTGCACAAGGGAACTTGCAAATCAGTCTAAAACTGTTCGTGTAGAGGGTCTGGGGGGAGTTATTCCAAATAACTCTAGTAGAAATAAGCAGTGGTATTTGGCCTGTTGCATCTGGAGAAAGAAAAAAAAGGAGGGGGGGGAAAGATGTTAGAAAACACAAAATTAAAACTGATTTGCTCTCCTCACCACACAGCGCTCACTGGCTGCTTTGACTTTAACATCTTTATCTATATTTTTTTTTCTCTAGTAATATTGAGAGGATTACCTTTGTTGGCCCCTGGGTGGTTACTGTGTGATTTTACTGTTATTAAATCTATTGTAAACTGCTTCATTATTCCTGACTCAAATTCTCTCTTTCCTCTAATCCTCCCACCGCCCTTGCAGAAATCCTGTGGCACAGACCCTCAGGAAGTCCGGGAGCGGGCCACGGTCTTGCAGACAAAATTTGAAAATTACGTTCACTCCAACGAGGGGACTGTCCGGTGGGCAAAGAAAGGTCAGTGTGTTTCTTTTCAGGTTATTCCAGAAGGACTCACAGAAGCTGCCAAGGTTTTCTTCTGGCAGAGAGCTTCAGGGAAAAGGCCTCAAAGAAACATTTTGGGGCCATTGGGCTCTGTAGGGGGTTGAGGTGGGCCCAGAAGGCTTTGTGATGATATTAAATGTTAATTTCTTGCATTCCCATATTACGTGCAAATGAGGTTTAATCTTGGCTTTTGATAGGATTTACATCCGAGGGCTCTGACCCAATCGCATGAGCGAATAGCTGGTGTGTGTTATGCTGGGAAGGTCATGGGTGACCTGCTTACCCGCATCCTGGTGCAATACCCATTAGATGCTTTCAGTTTACACCAGGGATGAATGTAAGACAGGATGCCTTGGGAGCAACTCTTAACAGGCAAGGATCTTAGACTGGAGGTTGTTGCTTGGGATGGGAGAAAAATGAGAGAGAGGGCAACTACTCAAAAAGGCAGGAATAAGAAAAACTGGGATGGATTTAATAATAAGTGTAGCTAGGTGCATATCTGGGATTTGATCTCCCATCTTTGCCAAGCAGGATGCACAGCAGTTGTCCCTGAGCAGTACAAGAAGCTCTTCGCTGCTTCTTCTCAGTTTGGAAAATCCAAAGGAAGGTGGATTTGGGGGAAAGATTAAGAACTTGCCAGGGATGACAAACACTAAACAGTCTCCTGAGAGGAGCCAGAAAGGTGGTGCAACGCAGGCATCCCTCTTCTATCTACAGTTCTGATGTCCAATAAGGCTGATCCGGGTGCACCTGAAAACTGAATAGCTGTTGTAAGGGCAATGTGGGAAGTCAGGCCCCATAGGTCCTTGACAATTACTTGGAATTTGGTTATTAAATATTGAGACAAGTTCACAAAATGCAGGCTCTTTATGCAAGGACTAGATCGCTCTTGCTCACAATATATAGGACTAGAGCCTTTCCCCTTTTTTTGTCTCCTCTTCCCACATATCTCCCTTCCTGATTGTTTTCTTTTTCACCTCATTTGTCACTTTGCTCCAAGTCATATCCTGCTGTCTAAGCTTGCATAGAAGTCCTGTTGATTTCAGTTCTGCAATGTTTCCAGTTAGGTTTGGATGAGAGGGGTCTTGAGATGAATCTTAATGATCTGTGTCATTTCTGTTTAGCATTATATATACACCTGCCGTACTAAACTACACAAATCGTGTACTAAGGGGCCCAAAACCAAATGGGGAAATTTGCCTTTGAGCTGTACAATGTCATCACAGAAACTGGATAAGGGGAGGCTGCTCTCAAGATAGAAGTTAAGTTCAGCATTAAAATTGTTTGGAATCATGAGAAGTGATTGTTTGAGAGGTCAAAGGTGCTGGGTTTTTCTGAATGTGTGTGTGTGTACCTTGTACTAACTTGTTAGTTGATGACATAGCGGAACGACTAGAGCTCTTACTGTAACTGCCTGCTTACCCCAGATTACTCTGCATGCTTTTAATGATGCATGGCCGTACTGATGGGCGAGGTATTTGAAGTCCTACTGTTTCACTCTTTGCTCTACTCCCCGCCACTGCATGTCACTCTCCTGATTCTCACACACACCCCTGACATTTGCAGTGCTGATTTTTTTCCTTGGGGTTTCAAAATACCTTTCTTCTGTAGTGAAGGTGTTAGAGGCTCGCTACACGAGCAGCTTGCTTGCACCCATTTTCAGGTGTGTTGTGCTGCTTGACTGGTGTAATTACTTTTATAGCTGCACTTTTAAGTCCACAATCTCAAAGCATGTGACTACTATGATCAAACCCTTGGTTTTGCATGGATGAGCTTCTTGTTGCTCCCCTGGGATTCCTTATACCCCGTGTGAACTTCTAACCTAAAATGACTGTGACAGGGAGACTGGTCACACTTAGAAAACCTCTGTGGTCTCTCTCTCTGTCACTACGCGCACACATACACACACCACACACTTGTTGCTGACCTCAGCACTAATAACTTTTTTAGCCACAGACAAGAAGTACAGAAAATGCTGAAATGTTGTGCATCCCATTTATCTTGTACCAGAGCACTCCACCTCTTTCTCCTGCTCCACTATCTACATATGCAAATGTTCCACTGCTGAGTGGCTTCCATAAGCCCCCTCTTCCTCCCCTCTGCGCCAGGCATCATGAATAATTAACATGGCAGCTGGCTTTTGCTTTCATGGCAGACAATCAATTGGAAACTGTGCCAGAGATGCATTTGTTTCTCTCTCTTTTTCTCTTTTTCCCCATTCTCTGACCTAGTCAATGTTAATAAGCAGTGTTTTGACTGCAGCCCGCTTTCAAAAGGCGAGTGGCTCCCAGCCCACTCACCCCTTCTGCCTCTCGGTCCCGTGTTTTCCAAACTCAAATCAAATGGGTCAGTGAAGGTGCTGCCCTTCAAACTTGATTGACTGATCAGTGGCGAGATGGGTGGGAGGAGGGGTACGGCTGGGCCCTGCCACCTGAAGGACAGATCCTCATGAAGTGTGGAGCCCCTTCTGGGAAGTGGAGGACTCTCATCCAAAGGGTTGTGTGGTGATAGGTACTTCATTTTGGAGCTGTGAGGACAGGCAGAGCTCAGGAGACTCTGATCCTTCATGCCACTGGGGTACAGAACGGGAAAGGAAGCAAACACTGCTTTTCTCTGTGTTTCACCATTTTATCGTAGAATCATAGGATGGTTCAGGTTGGAAGGGACATTAAAGATCATCTAGTTCCAACCCCCTGCCCTGGGCAGGGACACCTCCCACCAGCCCAGGTTGCTCCAAGCCCCGTCCAACCTGGCCTTGAACCCCTCCAGGGATGGGGCAGCCACAGCTTCTCTGGGCAACCTGGGCCAGGGGCTCACCGCCCTCACGGCAAAGGATTTCTTCCTCATATCTAATCTGAATCTACTCCCTTTTATAGTTGAGCGTTTTGCCTCATCCTTTCTGTCCTCAGCACCCGTGTATTGAGAGGGACAGCAGAGTTACAGGAGCCCACTGCTGTGGCGTGATGCTTGGACCCATGGTGGTTTTGGTGCGTTCTTCCTTCCTGTTTCCACGTGCTCTATACGCTGGCAAAATGCCTCCACGGGTTTATCCTGCCGTGTGGCTGAGGTTGCGCTCGGGGGCAAGCGCTGGGAACTGGCTGCCAGCTGAGAGCATGGTGAACAGGTTATGTCACCTGTCTCGCTTCCATACCCCATTGCCCTCTTATCCCCTGTTTAAAAAAACAACAAACCAACCTATCTAACCTCTGTCATACGTGGCTCTATTCTTTTTTTCACCCTTGACTTTCCACACTTACATTTCCTATAGAAAAGTGGGGATGCGCAGGTGCAAAGGCCCAATCTAAATCCCCTCTCTTACACGAGTGCAAGTCCAAATTCGCCCCCCAGGCCAGTATGTGTTGCCTTAGACTCATGTTGGTGTGGCAAAAACTGTAACAGCTCGGGCAGTTTGCTCCTGTGGCGCTAAGATGAGGTGCCCTTTATGTGAATTATGGCCTGACCAACACTGTTACCAGTCTCCTTGTGTTGTTTTTGTAAAGCTCTATCTCTTCGATCACAAAACTATAAAAGAATTTGAACTTCAAAGAAAAAAAAAGCTTTTAATATTTGGCCACCATAATTGCACATAAAAGCCGGAAAACAAGACTCTGGCAACACTGACAGGTCTAAAGACCTGATAGTAAAGATTTAAAAAAATGAATCTCACCCACAAAGGTCTTAATTTAAGTCTCATGGGTGCTGTAATGAACATTAGCAGCTCTGAGCTCCTCAGAGGTAAGACAGTTGCATGAGCGGAGGTTTCGACCCGCTGGTGCGGCAGGGCTGTTAGTTCAGCTTTGGGTTGGAATCTTACCGCTCTCCCTGGTTTTGCACACTCCAGGTCAAGAGTGGATCTGGCGGTTGTCTGTCAGGACTTTGGGAAGAGGGAAGCCTTTGACACTTTGATTCTCTAACTCTGATCTGGGGAGTTGGTACCAGCAGCCTTTCCTATCTAAGAACTGTGGAAGGTGAGCTCAGCCTTCATAATAACAGATCTTTAGTATCAACCATTTCAAACAGTGTGGGAAAGACAGCTATATTAGCTCCAACGGGACCAAATTCTTAGCAGGAGCAAGTGCGTATTGTTCTTTTTGAAGAGTTACACCTTCACATAGCAGGTGAATTTGACCGATAACTTTATGGAAAAAAAGCAGCAGAATAGGGTTTTTGAGAGCATTTGAGGTGGTTTATAAGCCCTCCGAGGGCTGGCCTTCAGATGAGACACCGTGGTGGGGTATTTGGAATTTAGCATTCTCTTTTTGGGAAAACACAGGTCTCTCGATGCTCAGATGCTTCTAAAAGAGTAGCGTTGCGAAATTGGGAAGAAGGTGCAAAAAACTCAATCTTTTCTTCTCATCGATTGGGAAAAGGAGTTCACTTTACTCAGTAAACAGAGCTTTGATGGATTCCCTGGGTCCTTCCAGGAGCTGATCTGCTAAAATGACATTTTTATTACTGTTCATAAACTCCAATCTCCGGCTGCTGCCAAGAGATTAGACATAAGCTGTGGGCAAACTTGCTGGTCCGGTGGCTCAACAGGCAAGGGCAGGAGAGGTTAGAGTTCAGAGCTTGCTGCTGTCGGGGGCTGAGGGGGAGAGAAGGATGTAGGTGGTGGTTGGAGTCAGGGCTGGGGAGGCACAGGAGGTTTAGCAAGCAGAGGAGCAGCAGGGGACTGAAGGGAGGCATTTTCTGAGCCGTAGAGTTTCCTTACTAAAAGTCCCTCTATTCCCCATAGCAGCGAGGACAGCCTGGGTGTAGTTAACGTTCTGGGTATGTGGAGGAGCAGTGGTAGTGTTCGTATTAGTGGATGATTGTCTTTAGAGCAATGATCCCTGAGGGAAGGGCATTACAGGAATATAAAGATGTGAAGGGAAATTTGCACGCAATTCTATTATTTTTCCCTTTTGAGAAAGCGAGCTCTCTTCTCAATGTGATGATGAGTCAGGAAATCCATCTGGCTCTTGGATATTTATAAGGGACTAGCGAGTAACTGGTGAAAAAAAACCCGTGGACTACTGGGACTGTAATATCAGAGGAGTCTTCCTATGCCACCTCCATGCTTCTCTTTCCCTCTCTTCGTCCCTGTATCTCTATTCCCTCCCTCCCTCCCTCTGTCTGCTACCATTTGGTGTCAGTGATTCTTCTTGTGAGACATGCTACAAACATCACCCTTTCTGGCAGAAGGGGCATCCTTGCAGGAGGCAAACATAGTGCGACGTAATGGAACTTCATTTCGGTCCCTAACACTTCTCCACCACCTACCTTCTCCTCTTGGGATTGTACTAGTACTATACAACCTTCACAGATTTTTAACATACCAACCTTTTCTACCAGCTGCTGACCAGAAGGTGTCCCAAAGGACGAGACCAGTGTCCTTTCAGCTGGAACAGCTGAATCTTTAAGTGTGTGTATATATATATATGTATAAAAAAATGCAGTAGCAAACAGAATTCACTTTTTTCTTTTTTTTGGTTTTTTTTCCCCCTCAGCACTGCAGTCTTTCCTTTGTGCCTATACCACATATCCCAGGAACCTGAAGCACATCTTCCACATCAAATCTCTCCACCTGGGTCATGTGGCCAAGAGCTTTGGCCTGAGAGATGCCCCCCAGAACCTGACTGGTCTTCCAACTGCTGGCTCGAAGAAGAAAACCAAACCAAGACCAAAAAGGTAGGCCAACTTGATGTTCTTGAGCCGAGGAATGCCACATGACAATCTACGGTGTGCTTTGCTCCCCAAGGTTCTTGTTCTTGCTGCAGGAATCATAGAATGGGTTGGAAGGGACCTCAAAGATCATCTAGTTGAACCCCCCTGCCATGGGCAGGTCCCATGTGATTGTTCCTGAGAGGCTAAATCATGTTGAGCCATTAGCTTAGGTTGCATTGCTTTCTCAGCTGTTTCATTCCCCTTTTTCCAATGGCTTTAGAGAGCCTAAAAATTACACTTATTAAACCAACTTGGTTGAACGTTTGAGTGGGAACTCAATTCAAGAAAAACAAAGCAAAACCAAACAAGCAGCTCACTTTGTAGTTTTACTTCTGATGAAGATACTCTTTTTTTGAAGGAAGCTGCCAAGTGTGGGGATGCACCTACGTAGGCTAGCCTGGGGTTTGCTGCAGCTTTTTCATTTTCTAAGCACTTGAAAACGCCAGCTCCAGTGAGTCTTATGAACAGAAGCAGCCTGATTTTTATTTATTTAGACTTCACTCCAGAGCTACCTTGAAGGATAAGGCAGTGTTCAGAGCAAAGTATGAGTCTTCACATATATTGGAGTGGTTTTCTTTCTTGCGCAGGTCTTGGTTGCTAGAGCTCCAGCAGCAGTCCTGTTGTCGTGGCCAAGCACCTCCATAGTAGAAGCTGCCAGATTTTTTCCATTCTCATCCCCACGTCCAGTTGCACGGTCCTACAGAGAGCTGTGATCCCTGGCTCAGGATCAACCACAGTAGCAACTCTTTGCCCTAAAAGCATCAAGGAAATAGCAGAGAAATTAACATTTTTGCTTCTCAAATTTGAAGTTGACTGACTGAGTGCCCATTTACCTCACAAGATAGTCTCTTCCTCCCTGTCCTTGAGAAATACCAGTTCTTCTTTCTTGCACCTGTTCCAATCTGCTGCACAGGAATAATCTTATAATCTTCCTGCCTTGTCTTTTTCGACCACATCACCCTCTCTTCGCTTGTATAACTGCATTGGGAGCAAAGTATGTGGCTTACTGTCTTTAAAGACCACCTTTGACCTGACGTTTTTACCACCCTTTCTGCACTAGACAGACAGTCTTTTGTAGGCTTTCTCCTGCAGTTCCACCAGCAGTTTCCTGGCTGTTGGATTTGCCATGGGACAAATTGTGTCCATCCTGTTAGAACAGTCAGCTGCAGCTTGGACTACTTATTCTTCTCCCTAAGAAGACATGGGCTTAGCACCTGAAGGAAAGGGGAGGACTGCAGTGTATTTTTGAAGTTGTTAATTAAATGATCGACAATAGTTGTGTAAGTACAAGCCCAAATCAAAAGGCAGGCCTGTTGGTAGGAATGAACCCTCTACAAACTTGTGCTCTGCTGCCTGTAGATTTAAGTAGTTCTGGCAAAAGCATTTCTGTGTGGGATTTCTCCCAAAAAAGTCTGGGAGCAAACTTGGAGTTACAGCTCTGTCCCCTCTGGTGTGTGGACAGGGCTGTTCCTGGGTACTGTGTAAGGAATCTGAGGCTCCCTGATGCTCCTGGAGGAGCAGAGCCCCAAATCCTCTCCTCTGCTTGAAGTGGAGCTGAAGGTGCTCAGTGTGTCCCATCCTGGCTCCTTGGAGTTGCTTCCACAGGATAGATAATTCTCCCTTTTGAGATTGCAATGTTACGGTCCCGCTGTCTTCCCTAGCTCAACAGCAGAACACCAGCTTCTGGCTTGCCTGGAAAATCACTGCAATAATTCGAAGAAGGGAATTCTTTTTTCTTTTATTGGTATCAGTTCTGACTCTTTCCATGTAATTGTTGCTGCAGACTCCATTAACAAACCTTAGCTGTGCAATTAAAGCACTAATCCACATAATTGTTCCTGGGCTAGTGACATCTCTTGCATATGTACATATCTTGGAAGAAAAAAAAAAAATGAAAGGGGAAGGGATTTTAAAATAAAAAGTTGGAGACAGCATTGTCCTGCTTTGAGAAGCCACCGGGGACGGGCCACTGATCTGCCTCCTGCTTCAGCTGACCCTCACCAGCAGATGGGCAACAGGATGGGAATGCCCCTGTGAGCAGGGGATTTAACAGAGCTTTATTTCGGGAAGAATAGCCTGATTAGCTGATAAAGAGCATGTAAGATGGTACGGGGTGGGCTTTGATGTCTTGCTGGCCCAGCAGGGTGTCAAGCTATGACTGACAGTAGCGTGTCACAGGATTACTTGGCCTGCAACAATGCCTCTCTCTGTTCCTATGATGTTGCTACTCTGTTAGAGCTACTTTTTTTCTTGTTATGCACCTCTTAGACGGCGTTCCTCCTCCCCAAGTCTTCATCCTATTATGGCACAGGCAAGCTCAAGATACAGTAGGTAGTTTCTG
Source organism: Stercorarius parasiticus (assembly GCA_013396915.1). Classification (NCBI taxonomy): domain Eukaryota; kingdom Metazoa; phylum Chordata; class Aves; order Charadriiformes; family Stercorariidae; genus Stercorarius; species Stercorarius parasiticus. Next base: position 196,694 of record VWZL01003812.1, read on the forward strand.
CACAGGACGCGTGGGGTTGGGGGATGTGGAGGTGTTAGAACAAATGGTCTGAGAGTGATTTGAAAGCTCATTTGCACGTGGATCATATAATTGCAGCTCAGGGAAAGTGGGCAGACTTTGCACGGGTTCGTCACGGCTCAAGCTCCAGATTTCAAATCCGGGAGCATCTGGGAAGTTAAGACCCTGCAGAAATAGCCAAAGTTGTGACATGCAACAATTGTTCTTGCCTATGAAACTACTTTCTAATCAACTTTCTCTGTGGGTGCTTTAAAAAACAAAAAACCAAAAAAACCCCAACACAACAAAACAAAACAAACCCGAAGAGAGCAGATACAGTAGTATTTATAGGATAGTTTCAAGAAAGTGAATGTAGATTTAAATTCAGTCTCCACCTAGCATGAATTCAAGATAGTGCTTTCGATTTCACACTGACAAAGCAGAAAGCAGAATTTAACCTGCCATTTGGAAGACAAGCGGTTTTTAATTGTAAAATGCAAGGCTTGAAATTATAACAGCATAGTCACAGAGCAATCTTTTTAATTATATTTCTCACATGATACCGTGAGTGTTGGTTGTCGAATTACACATTGTCTCCAAACATCCGATACTTGTTTTTAATCAGTCTGCTCGCTAAAGCCTCATCTCTCAGCACCTGCCCAGAGAATAAAGAACAGGCAGTCCAGGTTGAAAGTGGGGTAAAGGCAATCATTAAACGTTTCCTTAAGAGGACAAAGAAAACTTTTCATTTCTTTTGAAGTCTCCTTTTGTGCTTAGCACCTCCTTAGAGAGCCTGCTTGGGGAGAGTGAGAGAAGAAGACGCAGCAGCCAGGTGTGCGATGGTTCAGTGCTGAAATGTGGAAGCAGCCCTCTCCTCCTGAATGCACGTGTAAAACTTGCATGTATTTTTTTAAACCTCTTTGTGCAAACCAACCGTCCCCTTAGCTGTAGTGGTTCTTGCAAAACTCAGTCTGAAAATTAAAAAATAATTGCTCGTGATTTTTTGGAAAGTTGAAATGCTGTATTTAGGTAAGAGATGAGCAAGTTAACCAGATACTGTATATTAAGTTACAGTACATCAGCTTAGTAAGTGTCTGGGCTCGTGCTTTTACTGAAGGGTAGATGCAAGGAAGCTGATCCCTCTTCCATTGAGGGATTAACTGTCTTTCGTTCACTGCAGAGAAGCAGCATGCACAGGAAGTAGCTGACATGCCAGATAGACGTGTCTTTTGACTCTTTCACAATGCAGCTGACGAAGACCTATTGCCGTTCCACCAAGCATCCCTGTGCTGCTCAATCTTTTGCATTTTGGATCAGTGTGGTTTTATGGGATTCTGTGGTGACGGATGGTCCGTTTTCTCCTTTTGAACTCTGGAAGACTGGTGTGTGTCCCCAAAGGGTTTCACTGTAGTGAGGAGTTGCAACTTAATTTCCCTTGTTTATGAATTCATGCCATTACAAAGAAAGAGATAAATCCTTAAGTTCAGTAGTTTTTGGGGAACTCATTGCTACGGGATGTCTCTGATGCCAGAAATGCTCGGAAAGATTGACTTTACATAGGAGTATATGTGTATTCATAGCTGCTACAGCATGTGCAAAAAATGAGTATAAAAATTAAGGTGAAAATCCCCCCATGCTTCAGAATTTAAGTCTAACTCTTAACTAGAATGGGATCACGAAAAGGTATCCAGGGTGCTTTTGTTTGAGGGGATTGATTTACATCATTATTACACTGCCGTTGCTCTGAATATGGATATCATCATGCCCTTAAGGTTTCAGCTGCAAAATTATTGTACGAATTCATTCTTCAGCATTTAGTGGTCAGATAGAATTAGACTCCTGTTGGGAAATACACCTTGTCGCCCTCTGTGTCCTCCTTTGTACGGCTAGGGCAGCCGCCTCCTTTGGATGAAAGTTACTAGCCTTTTACCTTCTATCCTACCTCGTATCCTTGATTCCACTTTTGAACATCTTGGCATTGACAATTTTGGAAAGACTAATGCTTCTATTGACAGGGCTTGCGAATCAAGGCTGCAGCTGGGTCTCTCTGCACAGCAATTGTCTAATCATTAGAAGCAGTTTGCCTGCCAGTTTTTGCGTGCCATTTACAGCTTTCCTAATATCACTTAATTAGTCAAAATGCAAGTTTGGAATTCTGCCCACTAGGAATTTCACTAGTTTTGGGCAGTCTGCTGTAGAAAGCCAGACTGGAGCTCAGGTAAGAGCATGGATTCATGCACTGGAGTGCAAATGGATCCAAAAATGAGGGTAAGAGACATGGCTGCTGTGAAAGGAAACATTGCCATCACTCTTCATAAAGGCAGTTCAGGGACACAGATGAGTCCTGCTTACTACGTCATGATGTTATAAAAAAGTCCTGTTATAAAATTAAAGTTTTGTAATTGTGAAATCCATCTGATTGATATCTGCATACAACAATGCCCTTTATTGCTGTCCTGTTCCACCACAGCTGCAGCACAGAGCCTTTGCTGCATCTTCGAGTGAGCTTGTACGTGGAGCTGGAAAACCTCCGTGCTGTTTGGTATGCACCAAAAAAATGATCCGCTCTCTCTGATTGAAATACATTGTGTTCTTAGGCTGGGAAAGAGCCTGACAGAAACTAGAATCCTGGGAGGTTCTCAGCACCCCAGTGGTGCTTTCATCCTTTCTCCCTAGGCTGAAGACCAAGGGATGGTAGTGAAAGTGAAGCTATGGGCTTCTGTCTCTTTCTGTGTAGCTGAAATACAGTTGACTTCAGTAGGTGTAAGGTGGGCTTTACTGTTTAGCATGTCTCTGCATGAAGACTGCTCCGCTCCAGCTCCACTGAGCAGCGCTTGATGCTCAGTCTGACTGGGTAATAATTTTCCTTGATCTTCTCAAGCTCGTGTTTGCATCGGCTGATAACAGAGTACCTAGGCCATCTGTTGACTTGTCGAGAGCGGTGTAGGATTGCTGATGAATTTCTTGCCCCTACTCTGCAAAAAACAACAACACAAAACCCAACCTAAACAGGGTTGCGTTGGCTGCAGATGGTTCATCCCACACTGTAAGTAGAAAAAGCAGGTGTTGCAGCAGCCTTGGCCCAGAGGTAACCCAGCTCTGTTGCTGGCACAATTTCAAAGAGCTGTTGGAGATGCTGTCAAGCAGATTGATAGCGTGATCCATGTTGAAATATTTTCTGATAAATGAAACAGCCTACTCCTGTCTCCTCCAAAGACACACCATGGGTTCTGGGACTGTGCGTCAGAACTTTGTACTCCTTCCTCAGCTGGAGCAATTTGGGAGCCTTTGGTTGCTGCAGATGCTGTGCGTTGGTTAAAGGTCACTGCACTTGCTGCACTGCATTGCACCAGCATTTCACACAGCTCAAGACAAAGGAACAGACATCAGTGCCAACCAAGTTGAAGGAGACATCTCTAAGAACAAGCTTGCTCACTATTTAGATAAAAAGACTAGCTGAGCCATCAAATGATGTCCAAGAAGCCATGCGTGTATGTATGTACCACTGCTCTGGCATGCAGGAGTGTTTGGCTTGGACATCAGCTTGTGATCCAGTTCTCTAACAAAGCAGATGTGTCGATGAAACATACGTATTAGAATTTTGAAATGAAAAATGGTGTCAGGTACTCATTCCTTTCCTTACTGTTGTCACTTGGTCATTTTACACCTGTTCGAGAGTCTCCACATCCAGGATCCTGGTTTGCATGTTGTAACAAATTCAATCTGACAGAATGGGCTGGTGAAGCTTGATCATTCTTATGATCTTATCAGTAATGCCTGAGAGACAAATGGGATATAATATAGAAACAGAACAGTTTGTGTACGCTTTTCTTCCTCTTCTGTTTGTGCCTTGGAGTTGTCCACAGGATCTCAGCTACACTGAACGTCCTCGAAGCTTAGTTCAATATACTTGTCTTGGGTTTTTTTGCTGTAGTATAGTCTCTGTTACTCTACCATCTTATTGCTAGTGATTGTGGGATTCAGCAGATGGTGTCTTCAGAGCTCGCAAAGCCATCTATCACCCAAGGTGTGTGGAAGTCACAAACTGAGTGTGTTGAAGGTGTGTTGCCTGTAAGCTAGGTGGGACTTCTGTGGTGCGTTAGTGTCATGTAGAAGAGCAGAAGACAGAGCTGGAAACAACAGAGAGGATTTCAGGCAGATCACCTACGCTGCATTCACCTGTTTGGGTTTGGGGTTTTGTTTCATGATGTGAAAAAAGATTTGCCTTGAATCTTTTCTGCTACTCTTCAGCAAAGCAAAGAGCTGGGAGTCAAGGGAGCAGAAAAGGAGACCGGTCCAAATCATTCAGATTTCCTCTGAGGTGGAGGGTTGGGTGGCACCAGCACCCTGCGGACACTGCGGCTCCCGAGTGGGTGGGGAAGGGGAGCAGCTCTGCAGATGGAGGTAGGAGGAGACTGAAGCAGAGGAAAGAAGGATTTTATTCTCTTTTCTTGGCTGGACGCTTCTTGTCTTTTGTTTCTTCCAGGTGTTCCTCTCCTGCCTTTTCATCATTCAGTGATGTATTTAGCAAGATTCACAAGTTTCTTGTGTTTAAAGAGTAAATAAAACCATTCCAGTTTTCTGGAGGAGGGCAGAGCTTTTTTTCTCTTTAAAGGTTTGTGTCTGGCCTGGTCTTTCCTGGCCTTTCAGGCTGTAACAAAGTCATCTGGGGACAGTTCCTCTGTTTCCTTATTGTCTCGCTGCTGAGGCTCTTGGTGCCAGCTTTTGTGAGGTTGCAACTTAATTACAGATGTGCACAGGCAGCTGTAAACCTGGGTCTTTTATTCCTTGCTATGCCTCCATGAGGAGGAGGGGGACTTTCTCAGACCGTTCCAAGCGCTTATTAGGCTCTCTGCCTTCCCTTCCTCACTGTGCAAAGCACCTTTCTCTCCCCTTGATAATGAAGTGATTAGATAGAGGTTGGGATGATATGTTTTTTGCCCTATACCTGGAACATAAAGCCCAAAGCAGTGGTTGGGTCTAGGGTTCAGCCTTGCAAATGAAGGGATGATGTGTCCCCCACTTGAAGTTAGAAGGTGGTGCTGGCTCCTCTGGCTACTTACCAATTCCCGACTGTCTTTTATGGGAGTCCTGGTACCCCATATCTAGCATAAAAGAGTAGTAGTCCAGTGGTGCTTCTGCCTGGCATCCAATATGTGATGGCACTCAACACCCAGTGTGCTGGACAGTAGCACAGAGAAGTCAAATAGCTTCTGTTCAGGGACAGGTTCTTCCTCACTCGCGTGTTGGGGCTGTTTCATTTTCTGAGTTATGACTTCTCTATTCCTGTCTCATTTTCCCCCAGCTAATAAAAGCGGCTGTTTTCTCATCCATTTGAACATTCCTTTCTCCTTTAAGCCCTGCTGAAATCCTGGCGCTGTAGCACATTGGGATGGGTCAGTCATTAGTGAATCTTTTTTTCCCCTGCAAGTTCCCCTTAGCCGCACTGTTTTATAGTTCCCTGTCTAAAGACTGACTGTTGTGTTTGGAGGGAGGGATTTAAAGGACTGGGGATTTCTCTGCCCGTTATCAACATGATGTGTTCTCATTAGGGCTCAATATAGTGTGATATCTAGACATGAGATCACAGAAAGAGATGCTGACAATCCATGTGTTTATCCAGTGATGGGAACATGGGTTCTGTCTGTGTTGCAAATGCATCTTACATTTACAGCCTTTCTGTGAAGCTTTTTGCCACAGTAGCACCCCACAGCTCTCTTAAATTAACATCATGCCAGCCTTCGGCAACAGGGAAAATGCAGTCATCGGGGGTTATGAGGTGGGAGAATGGACATGAAGGCCAAAGAGATTAAATACCTTGCCCAAGGATGCTCAGAGGGTGAGTGTCAAGGTCTCGCTCTGTTCTCCTGGGCTTTGTCTCATAACCACAGGGTGCCTTTCCCTGCGATGCTATCGTGCCTGCTCTGGCAGAGCTCCAGAGACTCTTACCAGTTGAGCAGAGAAGGGAATTTACAGGTTTACAACAGGAATCAGGATCCGGCCAGGGATCCTGACCTGACGCACTTCTCCTGGTGTGCTGTCACTGCAGACTGTTGCCTGTGGCTCTTCCATCTTGTGGTTAAACAGGGCCTTGACAGCTGCTTTGCTTCTCTTGGTGATGAGCACAGGTCCGACAGCACAGCTCCATTGATTTTTGTGGCCCTGGTTAGGGGGAGAAACCTCCCTTTTCCCTGCATCCTTGCTTTTCTGTGTACAGCTGATCACCACAGCAGGGGGTATTGATTTACTAATTGGGCAATGATTTCACCTGATTGATAATAAAGTGTTGGACAACCTCCCTGCTGAGCTGAAGCTCAGCCCGGCAGCTACTGGTGGATTACTTGTCCTTTTGCAGCAGATAGTTCCCTGTTGTTAAGTAAACTGATCTGTTGCTTGGTAACCCTCAAATTACTGTAGTAAACGCTTGGAGACACAGTGAAAGTGTCAAATAGAAACTTTATCAGGTGATGGAGGGGGCTGAGCAGGGGATACAGCCGCACTGCAAAGTTTCTGCAGCGGAGCTGGGCTGGTTGAGGGCACACCTTGGCTTGGCGCTGTGTGCGCACCCACGAGCGCCCCTCCGTGCTGCTGTGGCTTGTGCGTTCAGGAAGGCAGTTTGACAAGGCACGTCTGCTATGGAGGTACTGCAGGTACGGCTTTATCAACAGCGCGTTTGCTTCGTTAGCTGTGCAGTCGCTTTCGAGTTGATTCTGTCTTTTTCTCATAGTTTCTGTGGGTTCAAACTGGGTGGTGGCTGTGCATCTTATTTCTCTGGTATGTCCAGTCTCTAGCCTTTCTGCCAAGGCAGAGCTTGACTGTTTAGTTAGTGTGAGAATGGAGACTACGCTGAAGGTAGCAGAGTCTTCTTGCCTATGTCTTCCAGGCTTTCTCTTCTAGGGCAAACTGTCTTTCAGTGGTAATCATCACACCATCCTTCTTATGATTCTGATCCATCCTTCCAAACCCCCTCTAGCTGTGAAGCCTACACAGGGGTGGAGAATGAGCGGTGGAAAAGGGGGCAAGCAAATACCTCAGACAGCCAAGAGTTTGCTTCCCTTCTTTGTGGGTTTGGCCTAATGAATGGATTGATCTGTTGCTGCCTTCGCCTGTCATCCCCAACATGCTTCTGGGCACCTGAAGGAACTATGAGGGGCGGTGCTAGGAGGCTGCAACCTTTAGGAGTGCTGAGGTCCATGTATTGTCAGAAAAGCACGCTGCCATGGATGTGGGGCTTCTCTTCAATTCGCTTGTCATATTTAGAGAGACAGATACACTTCTGTTCACTTCTCTGGTAAATTTTAAGATCTGCTACTGGTCTTTATAATGACAAGGAGAGTGGGACGTGCGGACATTGTGCCCAGGACCAAGGGAACATGGTAAGGAACTGCACCGAAGTTCTTCGGTCCTGCACTGAAGAGGTGGCAGTTAAAACAGATAAGCGAGGGTGACAGCAGCAATGAGGATGGCATTTGGCCAAGGTCACAGAGCAGGACAGTGGCAGAACTTGTGGTGGAAAAATGCTGAGTGGGTTTTTATATTTATAGCTGGCAGTTTAGGGCTGCAGGGAGATCCATGTTGGAAGTTAGTGGCTGGGCGGAATGCAGCTACCTTTGCAAAGGCTGCTCCCTGGAGAGGGAGGCTGTAAGGTGCATGTGATGTCTGCAGGACACTGCAAGAAAAGAGCCTGTTGGGTTTAGACTCCTGACGTAGATTTTTTTTTTTTGCTTGTTTGTTTGGGGTTTTTGTGCTCTCAAGCTCTGGATTTAAGCTCTGTTTATAAAATGTTTCCATTGTTCCATGTTTTAAGGCTGTTAGGGTTTTTTAATATTATTGTAATTTTCAAACTGCTGTGTCACCTAATTCATCAGCCTTCAGCACACAACCTTCCCTCCTTCTCCCCGCCACCCCTGCAAGAGCATTTGTACAGAACAAAGGCTTTCTTTTAAAAACGGCATGATATTTTGCCACCTTTGTGAAAACCTGTCACAACAATATCTAATTTTGCATGAGACAGAATTTCAAATCAAGCCTCAAGAAAAGGAAGCTGTTCTTCTGCTAATGCGCAAATGTCACTTTCCACAGCTGTAAAATAAGTAACCCATCTAGCAGCATCTCAGAGAGAAGGAAATCTAATTCTTCTTCTCTTCCCTCTGCCCAGGTCTGACCTTCTCAAGAAGACCCACGGCAAACGTCGCCTCGCTGAGATCTTGCGATCTGAATATTCCAGTGGGATGGACACTGGTGTATCCAAGGTCAAGAAGAAGAAAAAACAGAGAAAACCTGGCAACCAGCAGATTCCAACATAAGCCAGGATCTTCCAGTCATTGGCTGCAAAACCTGCTTGAGCGCCTCAGCCGGGGCTTGGGGTGACCTGCCAGATAACTGAGGAGCGTTTCAATTTATCAGGGAAATAGGGGAGGGATCTTGGGGATCTTGGCCTCCTCCCCCTCATTCCATAGGTCCAAATGGAATCGAATCCAGGCGTGTCCTGTTGCACTGCTGCAATTAAATGGGGCTTCCTGAAGATGCACCGTGTTTCTAAGGTGGTTTTTGCAAGAAAAATAAAAAAGGTTGAATATGGTTTTCAGAGAAATGCGATGTCTTTGTAACATGGAAGTGAGACAAGTGTACTCAGACAGGAGATGCTTTCCTGTTTAAAAGACCTGTAGAAACACTCCGCAATCTGTTTGCTTGCTTTTTTTTAACCAGATAAGCAGTAGTGGCAGAGGAGGTGTTCCAGGAGCACGTTTAAGAGGAGGGGAGAGGAGACTGCCCTTTCCCCCGTCATTATACACGGGGACACTTCTGCTCCTGTCTCAGGTAACGCAGCCACGTTGCTGCCACCTTCCCTCCTGTGCTTTGTGCACTGGGGCAAGGGCTGTCCCTGGACACTGTTAATCAGATATTGCCACCTGGAAGGAAGGAATCTCCCCGAGCGCAGTGCAAGTGGTAGGATTGTGGAGAGCTCTTCAGTGTAATGACACATGGTCCCTTTGGGGCAGAGCTCATGGGCACAAAACTTCATGTCAAAACACCTAAGTTTGGGAACAAACGTTGTCACTGTGGGAAGGCGCCAGCGTGGAATCCAGCAATCTCCAAACTTCTCCTTGCCTGCAGCGTATTGTCATACCTAATTATAAGACGCAGAGTATGTATGAAATGTCTCACCTCTCTGAACATTAAAGCCTTTGCAGGCTCTTGCTAACGCTTGCCAGCAGTAACCTGCTTTCGGGGTTCTCCCTGCTCTGGCTAGGCCTGTTGTGAGTACGGCCCAAGCTAATGGATTTCACTTCTTGCTTTTCCCGTTTGCCTTTTTACTTCTTATCGTCACAGAATTGGGACTGCTGAGAACAAGGGATGCAGTGTGGCCCCAAATGGGCTGAGCACTCATTCCCCGTTGTCCAGCCTGTGTGAAATGGAACGCGAGCTCTAGTGAGGTCCGTGACAAACGCCCGCTTTGAGTTGGCGAGGCGGGGGCGCTGCGGGGGGCAGAGCGGTGCTCCCCAAGGCCTGCAGGAGACTGACAAACCCCCGCAGGACTTACAGGTGAGCACCCACCTCCCTCTCCCCGTCCCCCTCACTGCGCTGCTCCCTCCCAGCAGCTCCTGTAGCACAAACGCCGAGCGGTACGTATTTGAAAACTGTGTAGAACCTTGCCAAAACACAGCTTTTCTCTGCCTTCCTCAAAGAAAGAGATGAGGAAGAGCAGCCCACCCATGACCCAAGAAAGTGCTCGAATCCAATGGCAATTTCAGGTGCTGGGAGGGAAGAAGTACTGAAAAAGCAGTGTAAGCAGGTGAAAATTATACCCACTTTGTGAATACAGAATTGAGGGCGCCTACTTCGGGCTATAGTGAGTCATACTAAGGGCCGTAGGAGGGAAACAATCAGCCCAAAAGTATTTAATTTCTGAAGTGAATGTAACTTTTGAGAACCAAAATGATTTTTTTTTCCCTCACAGGCAATTACCAAACATGCTGATTTTACTGCAGTGCTTTTTTCAACACTTAAGAAAGATGTTAAAAAGGCTCAAGTATAAAATTAACCATGTTTTTGCAGAGAGAATGAAGGTGCAAACATTTGTTAGATTAAGATTAAAATAACAACAAAGCCCACCTGATTTTGTTATGATTACTGTTTGGAAGAGCAATCGGGCTTAAGGCAAATGTCAACTTAAGCAGAAAAGAAACCCCTGAGGATGAAAATGACTCAGAGAGAGTGATGCAGAGAGTGTAAGTTTGGGAAGAACTGATCTTGTGCATGAGGGGAAAATATATGACCTTTTCCTGGCTGACTGCCACGTATGAATTAATAGGGGCTATTGGCAAATTCATAATAATAGGAATAAAGGCCAACAGCACATCAGTGAGACGCTGGGAAATCTCATTGCCGTCTGTATTAACTGGGCCTGTAGTGTTGCAAACAATTATGAATAATGTGATTTAAAAAAAAAAAAGCTAGAATGCCATTTTCTTTCAGCTTCACCATCTTATAGCAGATAGCTCTGGATTACTTGTGTGATTAGGGAAAAGGAGATTGTTAAACAAGAAAGAGAAAGTGGTAAAAGAAATGCACTCACACCTGAAGCTAAGCCAAGTTTGCTCTTAATAAACTTGAAGGCCGATGTGCAAAATGTGTTTGAATTGTAGCTGGGTCAGCAGGAACCAAATGATGCCCTTATTTACGGTTCAGCAGCTCTGGATCTGCTCTGACCTGGCCTTATCCTCGTGCATCACTCAACTCAGGAAGAACCTCGTAGGTTTGGAGTTAATTTTACTTGACTCAAAGCATCTCTTCATCAGGGCAGGGTGTGGTACCTGCTGTGGAGGAGGGATGTTGTGGGTGCCGAGGCTCCCGGGTCCTCCGAGCACCCGAGTGCTGGCGGAGCTGCTGGGGGTCATGGTGGCTTCCCTTGGCACAGCACTGGTGTGGAGCCGGTGGCCGTCACCCTGAACTGCTCCTGAATTTGTCCCCTCTTGCTGTGAGGTACGTGGCGTGTGGTGCAGGGGGCCTGGCCTGGGTGGGAGCTGCCTCCACAGCTCGTGATGGCGGGGAGATCGGCCCTTGGCAGTGGTCGGTGAAACTGCAACTTCCTTTGACTGCACCGGCGTTGGCTTTGGTCAGGTTTGCTTTCTTACCTTAATTGTGGTGAACGGTAGGGGCCTTGCTGCCCTGCAGCCTGAGGTTTCTGCATTTGGTCTGAAAATAATGTCACTATGGAACTTTTATATAAAGCTTCCAGCGAGTCAGACCTGGAGTCAGTTTGGGTTTGCCTTCCTTGCTGCTCCTCCGCTCCCTGCTCTCACACCTGGGGTCCTGCCTCTCCCCAGAGATGCTCCTGTGCCTTTTCTCAGCTCTCTTCCATCTCTGTGTCCTTTTGCGGTGATAGGAGCCCACATCCTCCTCTCCTCTGCAGCCGGAACATCTTGAGTTTACACTCCGAGGCTTTGGGATAGGAAGAAGCGAGGAGGTCACCTGGCTACCAGGGTCACAGCTGAACACCCACTTTTGGTGTCTAGGTCAAACACAAGACACCTTAGCAGTGGTAGCCCACCACTGAGAAGCACCCAATAACTAAGCAGGGTAGAAAGCAACAGAACTTCCCTGTTCATCACAGTTTATTTTCTCCATAAGCCTGGGGAGAGGACAGGAAAAGCACTGATTGTTCTGGGCTTTTCATTCTGGCATAACTTTGGTGTTCAGATGAAACCATAAAATATCTCAGCGAGAAACAGTTCTGCTGATTTCATTGAATTTGTGTGTGCTGGCATGTTCAGAGGAGCAGCTTTCGTTCTTTGTCTGCTCCTAGGGTGGTGGTCCTGGTTAAAGCTGCGTCGGGAGAGGAGGAAGATGGCCCTCAAGCTGGGTGAAAGCCCAGAAGGTGCTTGAGAGCCAGGACTGTGTCTGGTCCTGGCAAACCCACCGCACTAACTGGTGTGTGTCTTGGATCCAGAGCCTGGAGCTGATAGAAACCAACCACCAGCAGCCTGTCTGTTGGAGTCTCTGTATCCCGGGAGAAATTGGTGGAGCAGAACCAGTGCAATACACCAAAGGTTTCCTTAATAGAACGTGCTTCTTCTCAACTGCACCATTTTTACTGCTTCATTGAATTTCACCCCAGCACAGCCTGTCCCAGCCCTGAGGACTTGCCAGGACCATGCCCGCCTGGCACCGGCCTCTGGAAATGAGTAGAGTTTCCAGCCTGGTCTGGGTCTGCTGTAGGTGCGGGACCGGTGCTGGTGGGTTCTGCTGTTGGGCGGCGGGGTCCCGCCTCAGTCCCCACACACGCGCTGGAGGCGAGGCTGGTCCTACGGCAGCTTTTGAGGCTGCTGAGATCCTCCCGCACAAGATGCTGTTCATGTGGCAAGCGCGGTGCGCTCTGACGGGAGCCTACAGCGTGTGGTGTCTTCCCTAAACTGATTTATTTTGAAGCTTGCCGTGCTTGAGATCTCCCTGGAGGAGATGGCTCCAGCCCTCGCTTCCCCTCTGCTCTCGTTCCTTCCTGGCCAGACCCAGCGCAGCCATTCCCCCTTCCTGGAGCAGAGGTTTCCTCGGGGCTCTGCCCTGCTCTCTGCTACCATCCTTGTGACACCAACTGGATCCCCTCACTGTGTTACGGCGCTGGCTCAGCCCCGCTGTTACAGAGGAGTTTCCAGCTTCTTCCAGATGCGAAATGGCAAATTTAAATATTGCAATTACAAATGTGTAACGAAGGCTTGTACTTCATTAATGTAAGAGGAAGAACCTGCTACGGCTACAAGGACAATTAAATATTAGAGAATGTCTTTGATTCACATTCCTGCTGTGTAAATGGAAGGAAGGTTGCTGTATGCTCCTTGCCTTCGCGCTCACAAAATGAAAAGCACACCCACTGCAAGTTGTCCTTTGATAGATTTTTAATATGATTTTAAAGAGTTTTGTTTGGCCTCATTCTTATTCAATGAGATTAATTTAAAGCACTTATCCCCTGGGTTTAAGTCAATCCATGTAGGATTTGGGACGGGGGTTTGTTGCCCGGGGAGGGGGGTTGTTTGCAGGCCTCTCTGAAAGACTCCTTTCCCACTTCATTAACCCCGAGCTGGGAGCGACCCCCCCTCCCCTTCCTCCTCCTCCTCCTCGCCCCAGCCGAGGCCCGGGGATTTACCAAACTCCCCCATTCACATGCAAAGGAACAAGCCCCCTCCACAAAGGCCGGGGGGCTCTCGCCTCCAGGCGTGGCTGTGCATTTGGCCGAGCCGACAATAACCCCCCTGGCGGGGCTCGGGGGTGCCGGGGCCAAAGCTCCCGGGACGGAGCCGGGCCGGGGGCATGGGGCTGGGACCCGGCCGCGGGGAGGGGGATGCTGTAGGGCCGGTGGGTGTCGGGGCG
>VWZL01003812.1:217578-283846 GCA_013396915.1 Stercorarius parasiticus
GAGGGGTTGCTGCTTTCTGCTCGCCTCCCCCCGCAATTAGCCGATCTGCCGGTGCCTCCCAAGCAGGGAAAGTTTTGCTGGGCGTTAGAATTTAAAAAAAAAAAAAAANAGGAAAAGCACCGAAACCTTCCCCAAAGCCCCAGCACAGAGGCGGCTGCTCTGAGCCCGAGATGAGCCTGGGAGCTGCGAATTTCGTTGAATCCCCTCGAAATCGGTTGTGAACGAGCGGACAGGTCCTTTAGCGCAGGCGGACGCGGGGCCAGCGGGCAGCCAGCGCTGCCGGAACGGCGGGGACCGGGCATCGCTCCCCCCCGCCGCGGCGGAGCCGGGGCCGCTCTTCCCGGTCTCCCAATGCCCAGCGGCCGTACCTACTGGTGCAACTGGGAAGGGACCGCGCACAGGGCGGATTTTTCCTGCCGTCAATCCCGTTTTAAATAAAACCTCAATAGCTCCAGAGCGGCCTGACAGCCCTGCCCGCTCCCTGCCCGTTTCTCCCGGAGACACCAAGTTTCCTCCCTCCCGCCCCGTCGGGGCATTTTGCTGCAGTTGATCTGGAGCTGGCTCCCACCTTCCTCCCGGTCAGACTGGCTCCTGCCTCCTCGGGGGTTTATTTAGGGGCTTTTCCTGGGGGTAGACCTTCGCCGCGGAGATGAGGGAAATGTCCACACCCGGGTGCGTGGAGCTGCGCCACTTTGAAGAGATGTCGCTGGTTATTTCTCAAATACTCGATTTCCTCTCTTCTCCCCCTTCCCGGCCAGGCAGCTGCATCTTGTCCCTCTTCCAAAGCCGCCCTTGGCCGGCAGCTTGGAGGCGATCGAGAAGGGCTCCCCCCCCCGGGAAGCCCGGCTGCCAGCTGTCGGGCAGCGGCGCAGGCAGGGCCCCCAGCACCTCCTGCCCTCGGCCCTGCAGGCTCGGGGCCGGCTGGGATCGGGGCAGAGGAACAAAAGATCTTTGTAGGAGGATAAGACCAGTGACAAAACCAGCATCAGCCCCGGTCCCAGTCTGCCCCCACCCTGTCGTGTAACGCACTGGGCACTGGGGGCTGCTTGTCCTCCCTGTCCCTTGGGAAGGACCCCTGCTGCCGCTCGGCCCTGTCTCCCCCCATGCACAAAGGTGGTCCCCCGATGCCAGGGACTGGGGGACATGCTGACGGGTCCTGGTTTGCTGGGGGTTGGTTTTGCAGCGTCTGCCTCCCCAGGCAGGGCTGGCCCAAGCTCCGCTTTGGGCTGTCCCAGAGCTACAGATGTGCAGGAACCGGTCCCAGTATGAAATGGGGCGGAGACCCCGATGGGGTTTCCCAACTCTTTGCAGTGTGACTGTGTTGGCTCATGGGTCTGGCAGCCTTGCCGTCCAACCCCCTTTGGGACAGAGAATGGCACTGAGACTAGGACCAGCACTGAGGTTGTGTTTGGGACCAAGAATGGGATCAGAAGAGGGCGCAGGGCTGGCGTCAGGAGTGGGTTTAGAATCGGGATTTGGATCAGCCATGCAGGCACAGGTTTCAGTTGGTGAGTCTACTGCTGTATTTACTTCTTTTGAATAAAGCACCTGCCTTCAAACAACCACAAGGAAGTTTCCAGATCAGACGTACTCACTGATGTCGTGCAAGATTTTGGGGGGGGTATGTGTATGGGGTCCAGTCCTCACTCCTAAGCAGATACTATATTTTGCTATCCCCAGCCAAGGCCCTGGGGACAGACAGTCACTCCCAGGCCACACTTGGAGCTCCCAGCAGCTACAGATGCACTTGCTACTCATGTTCTAATGTCAATGTGGCTGACATATATTAATATGAATTATTATTATTATTTACTATTATTATTATTATTTTTTATTATTATTAATCTGTTTCAGAACTAAACTCCCCAGGACAGAAACCTGCCCCATTCCGCCCATATGTGGTGTCCCCCCATACATCACTGGACCCTGGACAAGTGGCTTCCAAATGATTTTTCTGTGGCTCTCAGCATGGGTAGGAAATCCTGTGTACAGACAACCAGCCAGCGTACACTGCCTTCCTTGTGCACATCTGCCTTTAAAACCCATTTCTTAGACTGTAGACTGTTTCTGTTCACAAATAACAGGCATAGACCAGAAAAGAGGAGACCCCTGCTTTTCCACTCACCTCCTCACAAGTCCCAGTCGTACCCCAGGGTTGGCTCTAGGACTCTGACAGCTTTGGGAGCTGCTGTGCCTCCCATCTTGCCGACAGGCAGGGTCAGGCTCTTCTGGCACCAGTCACCAGTGTGGGTTTGGCCATGGGGCCATGGGGCAGGGTGTTCCTGGAGGGATGGGGTGTGGGGAGAGCTCTGATGGGGCTGGGGGATGTCAGGGGCTGGCCTCCATGTCTGGGGCAGGGGACGGAGGGCATGGGCTGCATTGGTGGCTGTAGCAAGAGTTAGTCTAGAATTATCTGCTGGGGGCGCATAGACCAGTATCCTGAAGGGGTCTGGCTTAGGGAGGAAAATCCCCGGAGGCTGTTGTACTGAATTTCCCTCTGAACCCAAGCTGTTTGCTCGGAAAGGCCGTGCCCAGGCAGGCGCAGAGAGGGATGCTCAGCAGCGTCAGGCTTCGGCGGGGTGCTCCGGTAACGAAATGAATGGATCTTCATGAGAGGGAGAAGGGTAGGGCGGCTCGGGGTCGGGGAAACGGCAGAAAGGGGGGGGGGATAGTCAGCCGGCGGGTCACAACGACGGGGAGGAGGAGGGCCCGGCGGTGGGGAACCTGCAGCAGCGTTAAAACCCCCTTTACCAGTGGGTGTCACTGCAGGACAAGGAGCGCCCGGCGCCGGAGGGCGGCCGGGGCTGCGCCGCGGGTCGGGACCCCGGTACCGGGCAGGGCCGGCACGGCCGGGGCAGTGGGGAGCGGAGGGGGACGCCCGGTTTGCGGCTTGGTTGTGCCCCACAGCGAGCCTGGCCACGGGCTGGGGGCGGTGGGGAGCGGGGCCGCGATGGGGACGAGTCCGAGGTGGCACCTTGGGACTCGGGGCATTCGGGGCATGACTCTGCCCAGGATTTCGGGGCGCAATGGGGCAGGTCTGTTGGCTACAAGCCCCACGCAGTGGTGTCTCCTCCTGAGCACACTGTGTTTGACTCGGCTGTTGCTTTTTTGTCTTTCCGGTCTCTTTGATGTCTTCTTGGGTTATCCCAAATCAGCAGGTCTGCGTGGGCTTAGTTCACACCGTGTTTGTTCGCCAGCCCTTTTCCAGGGATGCAGGACTCGCTGGAGATGCTTCCTTCCCTCTGCACGCCCCAGGGATCTGAGCGGTTGCTGCAGGTGGGCACAGATGCTGTGGCTGGACCAAGAGCTGGACATGGCTCCCCCCAGGCAGTAGGGCAAACCTTTGCCTGGGTTTCTCGCACACTTGTACACACCGTCATTTTTAGCAAGACAAATCATTTAAGGGCTGGCTTTCTTCCCCCATAGGAAAGTGCGAAAAATCTCGTTACAATCCACCTCTGCCAGCATGGCAAACCCTAGTGTTACCCTCTTAGTTATTTTAGATGGGTTTTATTTAGAGGCCTGTACTAAAAAGAGAGCACTAAATACCAGGGTTTCCCTGGTGTGGAGCAGGTGATTTCTTTCCTCCCTCAGCTCAGGTGTGGGCAGGGTGGAGTTTGCTACAGCTGGTTCCTTATATAAAGGGCAGGTTGAGGCACATGTTTCCCCTAAGGAGGGAGTGCTGGAAATGCCGGAGCAGCTGATGTGGAGTCCTCCTCATCCTGGGAGAGGTAGGAAAAGCTGCCCCTGCAGTTCATTTTGTTCTTGTGTCTTGAGCAGTGGAGTTTAATGTTATGAAACACTCTGTTCTTTGAGGTTTGGGTTTACAAGTTTGGCTGGAAGTCAGGTGGGGGACAAGCCCTGGGCTCAGCATGGCTTATTTGTGTCCCTTGGTTGCTGGCGGGTCTGCACAGGAGGGCTGGGCTGACCCCAGTGCTGAGGCATGTGGGGCAAAGTCATGCTGGGCACATCCGCCCCTCTGCGGTGCCTGAGCTGGGGATACAGTGGGGCTGCCCAGCATGCAGATGTCACCGCCTTGGAGCATGGCCCTGGGGTGCACACCTGAGCTCTCTGAGTGCCAATGGGATGAGGAATACGAAGACTGAAAGCTAACATTGGACTTAAGTATTATCTGGTGCAATCTGAGATTTAACAGTAGATGTGAGAATCAGACTACTTAGAAGTAATTAAGTATTACACAACTAAAGCAATCACCATTATTACCAAGTGGTATTTTCTTAAGATGAAATACCCTGTTGGGAGGAGATGGATTTTAATGTGTTGGCACCTGTCTGAGCCCCTGCTGTCACCTGTTGGCGACCAGGCTGGGGTTTGGGTGCTGTGATGTTGAGTTGGTGTTGGTGGAGTTTGAGTTTGTTTGGCAGCTCCTCGGGGAGGTTCAGCCCTGAGGGACACCAGGCACCAGCAGCTGTCTGAAGGCAAGTGTGGAACTGGCTGGGGCTATCTTCAAGTAAAGGCGTTGCTCTGCAGTGAGGCCTTCGTTTGGCAGAGCGCTTAAAGCAGGTGTTTGGATGCCTTCACACAGGCAAGGGCTTTGCTGAATCAAGCAGTGATGGGAAGCTTGTTTGGCAATGAAACGAGAAGGACTAATGGATTATGAGATATTATAGACTTGATATTGACTGGGATATGATTGCATTCAATATATTTGTTCAGAACAGACGGAGACAGTGAAGGCAACTGTCCTGCTTCCCCTGTGGGGCGGTACTGGTGTGAACAGTGCCCTGTTCCCAGTGTGAGTGTTGTTACCTTGAGCACAATGAGAATCGTGGTGATCAGACAGGGTGAGGTGGTGTGCATCTGACATGAAGCAATGAACACGCTGAGACAGAATCATTCCCCTCATATTTATGATGCGTTTGGCTGTATCTGCATTAACATAACTTTTTAGAACAAGAGAGAAATCCCATTGCCTATGGCTATTGCAGGGTCGAAGGGCTGTGATGCTCAGCACGGTGCTGCGGTCCCACCGTGTCTCGCAGGCACTTCTCAATGGGAGGCACTGAATGCCTTTTTACAAGCATCACGGTCTGGAAAAGTACTGAGATGAGGCCCAACCTATAAAGAGAGGAGCAGATAGATGATTGGTTACAGCCGGCCAAAGAAAATAGGTTGTAGCACAAACAGGGAAGAGTCTGCAGATTAGCGCAAGGGGTTTTGCCTGTCTGGGAGAAGTTGCTCCAGCTGAAGTTAAAAAATTAACCTGTTTAAAATGAGAACTACTCTTCTGATTGACTTCAGAATATTCTTATTCTGCTCTAGCAACAAGATCCTGTAGTCTTACTATGGTGTGTTGGTTGTCTGACATTTTCAAATACTGGCATGACTTCAGATGGACCCTGAAATAAATGTGACTTATTTTCTACAACACAGGATGTGTGTGCTTCACTGAGGGGCTGGGATGGGCTCAGAGCTCCCAGGGAAGCCCCCACTGGGGTCAGGGACTCGTGCATGACCTGCCCAATGAACACATGAGCAGCCTCTCCCCAGGAATCGCCTTTGAGGTGGGGAGGGGGTGAAAAAACGCCCCTGACAAATAGGCAAAGGGGAAGTCATTTGGGGGAGAAAGGTCCAGGGGCCCTTTGGGGTGAGCGGTGGGTTTATGCACAGCTGCACGCGGCAAACCTATAGAGCAGGTGTGGAGTTACTGAGATGTGGGAATGTCTTCATGTACAGAGTGGGATCACTGTGGGGGCCCATGGGCTTTACCTGCCCCAACACAATTCCTTGTGCCATTCATCTGCCTTGTGTGGATGTGCCGAGCTGCCTCCCGCTTCCCCCCCCCTGCTCAGGCGGGCTGGATGTCAGGTTTTGCATATGTAAAAATACGCAGCAGTCTTTGCCCTGAAAAGCTAGCTAGCAATCTCATTAATCAAGACAAACAAAGCGTATTTAGCTATTCCCCCTCTCTGGAGGAAGGCATTCAGGTACTTAAATATGCATTTGAGTGCCTAACTTCAGACAGTTGTTTCTGGATGTTTTTGCTTTCTCACAAGTAGCAGCAGTGACATAACCCCTCTCCGGCAGGGAAAGGCACGGGAGGCACAACCAAGGGCTGCTGAAGTAGGGGGGCAGCCCCTGGGAGCTGTCAGGGACAATCGCCAGCTGGGCCAACTCCAGTCTCCCGTTAAAGATGCAGGAGTCTTTCCCCTCAAGCTGGGATTGTTAGAAAAATCCAGTCCCTTGCAGGTAAGGACAGCTGAGCTGCTTCTCTTGAGTGTGCCTCTGCCTTCCCCAGCGTGCTCCCTGCCCACCAGCGCTGGGAACCGGGCAGGGGGAAATTTCTGCCTGGGACTGGGTTGAAGCCAGAGGGGAGGAAACAGCAGTTTATTCACTGCAGTCTTGGTATAGGTCCCAGGTGAGAAGTGTCACACTGAGCCACAACTGGCAGTAATTAAAATTAGCAGAGCCCTTGACAAAGTTGTGAGGGATGCCAGCTTCTGCCCTCAGCATGAGTGGGAAGCACCAGGTGTAGGACAGAGGACAAGTGCTATTTTAAAAAATGAGAAACCCTCTTATAATGAGGGACAGTTGAGAAGTATGGATTAGTCCCAGGCCAGTAATTAGAGTCAAGATAAGGGTGTCCTTGGGCCAAAGGGCTTATTATGACAGAGACTGGTGTTGAGAAGTCAATGCCAGTGATGAATCCTCATCTCTGATTCTTCTAATTCATATTTTAAATGATGAACCCAAAGGTACTCCTCTAGAGACAGCTGATGATCTTTACCATTACTCTGATGTGGTTACGGGCTGCTATGCCAGGATTTAGTCTGTATCATGGATTTGGAGCATTGGCTGCAGCTGGACAGGAATATAGTTTGTAGGCACAAGCTTGGTGGTTTTCCTTGCAGGGTGATGGAACTGCAAGGGTTTTCAGCTGCTGACTAGAAGCGATGTTTTGCTGTTGTTTTTTGCACTTGCAGCTGGGATGTTGTAGTGTCAGTGCTTGCTTCAAAGAATTAGAGGGGCAATTAAAAAACCTTATCACTCCTAAAACTTAAATACATATTTGGTGGTTATTTTTGTTTGGGTTTCTCAGTTGTGATAATGCTTTAGGTTGGAGGGCTGTAAATGATCACTTGTCAAGCATTAATACAACCACATGCATGTTGCAAGCAGAAGCAGGTATGTTAATGGAGGCTAATAAATTGCGTGTGAGACGCAGAAAGGCTGGGCTGGTACAGGGAAGGCAGAGCGGAGCCGATACAGATCGACAGAGCTCCGCTGACAGCAGCAGAGCGCACACCCCAGAGACCGACCGGGGTTTTGTGGGTGCTGTTGATGTTGTGCTTGTTGCCGTTGAGGTGGGTGCTGGGGTGTGTGTGCCGTAGCTGCTGGGCACTGCGAGCACCCTCGGGTGGTCAGTACGGTTAGCTTCGGGGGCGGGGGGGAGGTAGATGAGTCACCCTGGGAGGGGGGGAAGTTTTAATTGACGCAGCCGGATTAAATGGTTTGTGGGAGGTGTTGAGAAGGAACCCATGCAGAGGGCTGAAGCAAACACCAGGCTCTCCTCCTGCCCTGGAAGGATCCCTGCTCGGCTGCAGGGAGATGTGGCTGCCCCCGCTCCTCTCCCAGCACCTGCCGGGCTCTGCCTGCCTGCGCAGAGCAGCTTCCCAGCCTTCTGCGATTTTTCACTTTAACAACAAAGCTGCCCCTAGACTCAGCCTAGTTTTTCCATCATCCATTTGATCGAATCCTTTTAGCGGGTGACAAAACACTTTCTTGAGCTCTCTTTACAGGAACCCAATCTCTATTCCTTTATAAAAACCTCCCTCATTTACAAGAGTCTAACAAATCCTGGGCCTTTTAAGTCCTCTCCTGGTTTGTTTTTTTTTTTTCCCCCCAAAAACAACAGTGCCATGTTTGTAGATTTTTTTCAGGGGGGAGGGAGGAGGGAATAAAATACACAATACGGAGAGAGGTAGGGTGTACACACAGACGCGCGCCGCGCCAAGCATCCCTGTACAGGCAAAAACCGCGCGCGCACATCGAGATGCAAATGATTTCCGTGAAGCTATCACTTGTAAAGCTTGACAGAAAATAATGAGAAACACTAAATCTTTTATAAGGTCAACACTCAAGCAGCTGTCAAACAAGAAAAGAATTTAGCGAAAGATCCGCAAAAACTTCCATCGCCTCATTAAATCCAACAGGGCCGGGGCCCGGCGTGGTGAGGAGGCACCGGGGCGCCTCCGTTTTGTGTCAGTAATTTGTGGCGGAGGAAGAGGGAAGACGAAACAGCCAGCGCCGAAGGGGCCTTGGGGGAGGCTGGGGAATCGTTAGTGCGCCAGGAGCGGCCTCGGCTCCTAATTGGAAGCATTGGGCATTATCAACGGAGGATTTGCCTCGGCTCCCTGACAGCTCTCTAGGCCTGGAATGATAGCCCACTTGTCAGTGTAAAAGACCATTAAAAACAAACCATTTTGATTTAATTGGAGGCGGTGCGCTGGGGGCCCAGGTGAGGCGCTTCATCAGCTGATGTTGGCTGCTGATGCCTTTTTCCCCCTGTATTGATGGCTTTTTTTTTTTCTCCCCTCCCTTTCAAAAACTGTCTAGGAAAGAGAAAGAGGTGCTGAAAGATCCTTCACAGCTGCATTGAGAGCGGCTTTCAATAGGGTTGTCAACAAATGCCATGACAAGTTAGAGAGAGGCAGGTATTTTTAAAACAGACGTTATTCTGTCCAAGATGAGCTGCGCTCGGAGGTGTGTGTCGGATTATTAGGGTTACAAATGCTGTGGCTTTTCCTGGCAGCAGTGCGCTTAACCAGTTTAATGAATGGGGTTGATTTTTCTCTCCCCACCTTTCTAATTCCAAGAATGTAGGGAAATTTAGGACAAGAGAGTCTGGGCTAAATGGTCTTTATTTAATTCAAACCCAGGAAGGTTTTGAGAAGTGCTCAGCAATTTTGGCTGCTGTATTTAATGCCCTCCGGAGATTTGGGAGGTGGTTTTTTTTTTTTCATCCTGAAAATAAGGGCCACAGATGTTTGCTGGGGTTCACTGGTCACTTGGTCTGGGCAATAGTGTGAGTAAAGGAGAATTAACCCACTGGAGCTGTAACCCAGCATGTGGCCCCCTTGGCAGATGTCCCGGGGTCAGACCAGCACTGGCAGCTTTCACACTGTCCTCATGTGTTTGAGATTTGAATCTTGACCCTTTTCATGCCAGGCAAGAATTTTACTTCAAACTAAGTTGTCTGTTGGCAAATAGCATCTCTGCAGAAGGCAGAATAGGTCCATGAATGAAACTCCAAGTCCATTTAAAAAGCACTTCTGTGGATTTGTGTAGGAAAAAGTAGGTAGCACCAAAAACAATAGCAGGGGCTCACCTGTGACCCAACACAGTGTGCGTGGTTTTACTGTGTTGCAAGTGCCCCATATTTGCTCCTTCACGGGTGAATATCTCCATAACAGGAATGGGCATTGGTTCCCAACAGTGGCCTTGGAACACCAGGGCTTGGATGTAGGTGGGACCTGCCCTGGAGATGGCCCAGGCTATAAGGCTGCACAGGGAGGTGTGGTGGTTTCTTGCATCAACCTGGAGATGTTGGAAAGCAGGGAAAACAGCAGAGGAATGGTGGGTTATCATGTCTGAGGGAGACGCGAGGAGGGGCTGAGCATGGCAGAGGACAGAGGTTGTGATGGAGAGGCTGAGTGTCCGGGGCACATGCAAAGGGATATTGGGAAAGGCTAGACCAAGGAAATGCTTCACAGTGATTTGAGCAACTGCATTGCTGGAAGCTTCAGCTGTTAGGCAAAACAAGAAAACTTGCAAGAATCTGCAAGAAAATGTAGTGATAGTGACTAGGGTCTGGAGCCTGGAGTCACAGAATGGCTGTGGTGTGGGAGGTGACACCTCTGCTGTGGTCCCAGTGGAGATGTGCAGGGATCATGCCCAGGGTAGCTGGGTCTCTGCTGCCTATTTGGAACCCTGCAGGGTGTTGTATTTTATTTTTTTTTGCATTGTGCCTGTTGTAGACAGGTCAGCACTGAAGGCCACTGATTGTTGCTGCTGGGCTGGGACCTACCAATTCATCTCACTTGGGCCACTGAACAGCCATCAGGTGACACTGATTTTTTTTAATTTGGTCAGCCAAAATCCCAGCTGAAGGGAGGTTTGACCACGGTGACAGAAAGCCCTTGAACTCATTGCTTTATTCTTTAAGCACTATTTAGGCTACAGGAGACAAGTTTTATAACACTCCAGCTCCATGAAGCTTTGCTGCCCTCGGACCTGGGAGGATAAATGCTGTATCTGAAAAGCCAGCCCGCCATGCGCTGCGCATATCAAGCCTAGGTTATTTAAGCAGAATCTATGGCTTTTCTGACAAGACAACAGTTGCAAGATTACATGAGCTGTGCTTGTCAGTTCAGCTCTTTAAACAAAAATAGAGGTAAGGCATTAAAAAAAAATGTGGAACATTTTTGTGTGTATGTGTTAAACCTCAACTGTTAATTCTGATGAAGGATCAGGCTGTGAGCAGATATCGGATCCCTGGTGAGAATCAAATTCTGGAGCCCAGAATTTTGCTGCAAAGTTTATACAGTGGGGATTCCTCTAATTACTTTCAGTGGAAATTTACCTGACAGAGCTTTCCCAGGTAACGCAAGGCATACGCAGGAGAGCCGCTCAGCCGTTGACAGAGCCTTTGATTTTGTGCCAGGTTGCAAATTAAGTCTTTTGCCAAGGTACCCGAACACTTGCTCGTCAATTGCTTATCGCTTATTCATATCGCGCATCGAGCGCAGCTCGTTTCATCTGCTCGGGAAGGCAGCGCATGTTGACAAAAGTGTTGTCCAAAGTTGCTGCATTTTCTTTCCTCCCCCTGTTTGGTCAAGTAAACAAGACTATTCTCCCTGGAAAGCCACCTTGAATGTCTCTGCTGGTTGGAATTCTCTAATGAGCAAAGGGAAAACCCTGGTGGGTGTCAGCGGCATGTGGTGCATGGAGCTGTTTTGACACATGGGTGAATTCTGTCCTACATCAGTGCTGCATGAGGTGTTGCTACCAGAATCCTTCCGGAGCCCTGGAAATCTATTGTGGAGTAGCAAGTGTTGACTTGCTGGTTTGGATTGTGCCTACCAAATACTCAGATGGAGGTAGCTGGAGCCTCACCCAGGGCTGGCACAGGCAAGGCTGTGGGGATGCTGTATTTCGGCACCAACATCCTTTCCAGACTTTGGTTGACACCAGGGATGCCATCCTGCCTGGACCGGCATGATGCTAGCGTTGAGTGACACGGGGACAGGACACTTCCCATGAGCATGGCGGCAGGAGTATTTATGTCCATGCTGGCTGCCTGAGGTACAGTTCCCAGGCAATGTAGTCTCACATCTACAAATAAGTGAAGTCTTGGTGCACAGTTCCAGCCATGTTGGCAAAACCTGAGCCCAGGAATTATGTCACTGCAGGCAGAGGCCATTTGCCTCGAGGGGTGACTGAGGAAGAGGAGGGCAGTAGAAGCACCTTGCTGAGATGAATAAGGAGTTAACTTCTGTTTGGCTTTGTACCAAAAAAACCCCCACAAACCAAAAAACACAACTGCGGTCAGGACATGACTGTCTCCCTGCGACCTGTTTGTCTCAGCCCAGGGCCCAGGAGACCACATGCCAGGTCAGTCCTTCAGAGCGAGATGCAGAGCAGGAGCGATCACCCGGTGTGGGAGAGCCTGCAAATCACCCAGTTAGCTTAATAGTGTGGACCATTATTCTAAAGCAGTGGGGCTGAAACCTAAATCCAAATGAAAATATAGTCAATTTGTCTATACTTTACTGACTGAATGACTATGTAATGTCATGTGGCCCTGGCAATGCAGGGAGCAAGCAGAGGCAATTAGCGAGGAGGGCAAAGCTCCTTTGTTTTCTTCTCTTCCACTCCCTTCACATGCTCCAGCACGGTGCCAGGAGATTGTCTTACAGGGACTGAATGGAAGGTCCGGTTTAAGAGCCAGTAGTGACATCCATGCCCCACTTCTGCAGCTGTCTGTAAGGGGTCAGGATGGGAACAGAAAAATCCTCCTTGTTGATTTTTATGGGTCTAAAGGAACAAAATCTCATCTTCTTGCTGCCCCCTGTTTTGGGTCACAACCTTCTCAGTAGCTGGGTGCTTTGTATTGCTCCCCCAGGCCCAGAGTAGGCCAGACTGAAAGGCTTGCCAGATAACAGGGGGTGACTGAGTGACAAGAAGGATGAGTGGCTTGAGAAAGTCATACCCCTGCACCAGCCTCATATCACATGGAAAAATACTCCAAAGTGGGGCTGTGGTCAGGACAATAGAGTCTCTGAACATTCTTGCCCAGAATTTGAAGTCGTTCCCAGGTCATGAGCATCTTCTGTAGTGGCCAGAGCAGCACAATGTCATGGAAAGCTGAAATAATACACAGATGGGAATCTGCTAACAAACTTTCTGTAAAGTAATATATATGTGGTTGCTTTTCCTACTGCTTTTTGCACAGTAGAATGAGGGCATTATATGGATTAAAGACACAGTGTTTTGCTAAACTGCCTACAGTGGTCAGTGCTAACCGCTGGCCTCCACAGGCCATTGAGTTTTAAAGAAGCCATAAAGTAGTTATCCGACACCATGGAAGAGCCTGGGAAAGGGTCATGAGGACAGAAGCACCACAAGAACAATCTCCCTCATCACTTTGGAGCACTGCTCTCTGTCACCTTTGTAAAGGAGGGATTGACAGAGTGACTCCTGGAGTCCCTGGGTTTGGTTGAAGGGTTAGGCCAGTTTGTCTTTCAAGACCATTCCACCACTACCTACGTACAACTCAACTTTACAGAGATGGTTAAAGCACAGTTTGGAGGCTACCAAGTGTCTTTGGGAACCATCAAATTTCTCTGGGTTGTTGCTGCTTTTAACCGAGTAAATACTTATGGATGTTGAAGAGAACTTATTTTTCCATGGAGGAAACCATGTGCTGAAACTCAACCGAGCAACAGATTTCTTGATCCAAGTTCTAACATAGGCTGTGCCTGTTAGATCTGCCGCTGGGGCAAGGCAAATCTGCCAGGTTAATGTAGTGAGAAAGGAGGAGTACAGAAAATCTGCAGAGGTTCTGCAAAACGAGCTGTCCCTCCTCCCCTGGATGCTGCTCCTGGGAAGGAAGGGAAGAGGAGAGGAAGAGGAAAGGCAGAGAGGAGAAAAAGACTCAGAGGTCTGAGGGCTGTGGCTGGGGGAGGAACCCAACCCCAGTCATGGATGAAACAAAAGGGAAAGCATGAAGAAAAACACAGGCTGAAAAATGAATAGTGATGGAAAGGTCTGGGGTGAGAGGAGCTCTAAAGAGGAGGCTTGCCCCAGTATCTCGTGTGACTTACACAATCTGTTTAACAGCGATCGGTCATGTTCTTTCCCTGACACTAGCCGCAGCAGCAGCTCTGTGCTGACAGGCAGCAAGGATAAATGATTACTGACATATGCTAATCGGACAGTCTTAGACAGGACGTAAGAGGAATACATCAAGGTGGTGCAAAACACATTTCTTCGTTGAAACTCTCCAACTTGTACAAGTAAATTAGCTTCAGGAAGTCACTGAAACTGCGGTTAAAAATCAACAGTATGGCAAAAAAACCCAACCCATCAGAACAAGGGCTGGGGTGGAGGGCTGAGAGGCTCTTTGCAGTGGTATCTATCAATGCCAGAGATGATTTTGGCCATGTAAACTCCCTGTAGGGTTTCAGTGCTTTTAGACTTTCTGGTGTCTTCTTTCCATTCCCCTTGCCCAGCTCTTTTCCCTTCCTTCCTAAAATGCCCCCTAGCTCTTCACTTGAAGTTTCCCTGTAATTTACACCACAAACAAAGCTAACAGAATTCAAACAAGTACCCCAGAGCACAGCAGGATGAGCAGATGAATTCAGGGAGATGTTTAGATCCCATTGCTAGAACAAGAAATCTTCACCTTGGCTCTTATTTGGATCAATTAAAGGAAGTGTCACACACATCTGTAACCTGGCTAGACTTCGCTCAGTCTAGGGGTGAATATTGTCAATCAGGTAGCTTAGAGAGGTATCAAGAGTGCAGGCTTTCTGGAAAGCTCTAATTCTTGGGGTGAAAATGCTTCTTGAAACATCTGTTGTGGTTTGAATTAGTTACGGTGAGAGCTGATAAAATGGCAGGCTACCAAAATGCCATTTTGTTCGTGTCCTGTTCGTGTAGGGCAGTTGCGGGACTACCAGCAGAGAACAAAGGCCACCCAGTACTAACAGGGAGATAAAGAGATGCTTCTCAGCTGATGAAGCGCATGGAAGTGCACACAACAAGTTATAAAATAAGTCATTAAGCCCTTACCTGGGTTACTGCTGCCAGGGCTTATGGCTGCAAAAAACATTCCACCTTGAAGTCCAAAAGGGGCTGACGTTTGAATACATCCAGAGAGGGAGCATTTTATGGTCTGGGTCTCAGGGAGCTCTGAGGTAAGAGCAATGTGTACCTTCATTGTGTACTAAGGGTGTTATCAGGGCATGTGGGCAAGGTTAGAAGGTGTCCCTGAGTTCAATCAAGTGCTCATACCTTCTCCAAGCGGGGCAGGTGCCAGAAGGACTCCTCCTTTGCAGGCAGTGGGTGTTTTCGCAGAAACGTGGTGCGAGTTTCACGCACTTTGTCCTTCTGTAACCAAAGGTAAACAAGAATGGGCTGAAATGGCTGCACAGCTATAGTCGCCAGATTGGTGTCATGCGATGTAATGACTCTGGGATGAACAAGACTAAGAGTCACTTTGGACTGATAATCACAAGTGCCTGATCTGGGTAGCTTTTCATGCCCATGCAGCTAATACTGATATCTGAAAGATACTGATGAGAGAAACAAAAGCAGCTGCCAGCTCTCAGAGTGTCTGTTTTATACAGCATCCCAGTGAGATGACCCCTGCCTGCAGGAAGCCCTATGCTCTGAGCTAGAGCAATGCCTCATCACTAGCTCCAAAAGTCACTTCCACCACCCCCACTATGGGGGGGTTTCCTGGCTGTCCGGTGTGTGTTACTCTCCTGAATAATTGCAGCTTGATGTGCAGGTACAAGCCAGTGCAGGTACCCGGTGAATGTTTTGCCCACTGCGTGAAACCCTGGGGAATCTGTCTGCTCTGTGGTCTAGAATGTAGGTTTGTATTGCTTAACTCAGTAACTGGTGGCTGCAGGCTTTGGGAACTTGATGGAGGGAACTTAGTGGTTAAAAACATCAGTCATTAATAGATAAGGTAGGGATGCACTTTCCAACATCCTAGGCTTGTGTATTCACAAAGTAGCTGCTAATTAAGAACACTGTATTCTTGCACTTCAACTATAAAGCATAGTTTGTGATGGCAGTAAGCCCGTTGAAATTGGTCATTACCATATTAGCTTGACTCTTCTTTGAGCCATTAACTAATAAAACAGTCATTGGCTGCTTTTAAATGTTATTATAATATTGTTGTTTAACAGCCCAGCGTTGCACTCTAACAACTGCTGCGGGTGCTGGCATCAACCACACCATGGCAGGATCACGACTGGTGCTGGTCCTTGGAAAGTTTGTTGGCGGTTCCATTGTTTTGTCCTCTGTCAGAGGTAACCTGAGCAGCGCTGATGCTGTCCGAAGGACAGTCTGCAGGGCTCCTGGCATGAGGATGACATAAATACCAAAGATAATTTGAAACTTAATTCTCTGTTACAGCAGGGTGTTTTACTATTGTGGTGATGCAAAGAGAACCAGAGCCTCTATTTTAATTGATACCAGGGATTCCGTTGGGCAGCCTCTGACTAGAGGCACGTTGATGCAGACAGATGCTGGACGATAGCTAGAAAGGTGTCTCCTCAGGACAGGTGTCTAAGTCTTTGAAAGGCCTTGGCCAAAGCACCACTGCCCTGGAGAGCTTGCTCAGCTCTGGTGTATATCTTCAGATACAAAAATACCTTAAAAAACCCCACCTCCCCTTTTGTCCCTAGAACACTTTCATGCACACAGATTGTGATTTGCATATCTGGTGCTCACTCCCACAGCATGACCCCACAGGACATGCTCTGGCTGAAGCCAGGACTACCTTGGCTGGGAAGCAGCTGATGTTCGTTAGGCTTCACCAGCTTTCTAGTAGTAGCTGGGAAGATGTTTTCCCAGCTGAGAGCCCTCCCCATGGCTGTGAGAAGTCTATCCATCATGGGGTGGGACAGTGGGGCCTTATGCCAGGTAGCAGTGCTGTGCACAGCAAGGGAAAGCACTGCTGGACCATTATCACCTTTTTCTTTTCCACTCGCTTGGCTGCTGTCAGGGCTCTCTGCTGCTCCATCCACAGCTCCTTGTACTTGTGTTGGAGGAGGTCAAAAAAGGGAGTGCAAGGTCTGGAAAACATTGAAAAGACAACAATATCATCTCCAGGATTAACACCTCTCTTTGCCTCCCCATGCTGATTCATATCTCTGCTCCTCAAAAGTGTGGACTGGTGAGAACATGAATAAACCCTCACATTGGGAAAGGCTTTCTCTTCCTCAAGAAAGACTCAAACCCACATTCATTTGCAGTTGCGATACCACAGCCTGCACACACTTGTGATAACCTGTAGCAGGACTGTGCCTAGGGGATTCCTCATAACGGGCACAGTTTCTATCTTTGCACAACTCTTTACAGGGCCCATATCACCACCTCTGCTCCGGCCCTGGGGTGCTGGAAGGACCATGAGCACCACAGACTGCGGCTCATCCTTGGGCCCTGCTGTGGCTCCAGGAGAGCATTTCCAGCTGGTACCCGGTGGTGGGTAATGAGAGCACTGAATGGGGCAATGTCCAGAGGCAGAGAGCTGGGCCTTTGCACTGCCACCCTGGAGCTTGGAGGAGCAGCTCTGGCTCTGAGCAGCTGAAGGCAGACCCGCTGGGTCCCCTCCGGCCCCACACAGCCACGGCAGCTGCTTGGGAAGAACCGCTGGGCGCAAAGCGTTTTGCTAAAATAACACTGCTTTTGCTATTAAAATATCAATACTGTGGTATGCCAAAAAGCCGCAAACAGATGCAATGATGGATTGGGTGAGAGGAGTAGGTGCTGTCCTAAGCAATCTGACTAGGGATAAAAATGGCCTCAATGCAGATGGTCAGGTGTCTGCAGCAGAGAGGGGAGCTGAACTGCTGAGCCCAGGTCGAGTGCCTCAGCTGCACAGACCCAGATGTATCTGCTCCTCGAAACAGGGTACCCTGGAGCATCCTGGCCAGGAGGAGACAGCAGCAGAGAAGAGCTGCAGATGACCATGATTCTAGAAAAACAGTAAAAATAGAAGGCATTTGCTTGTTGGCCAGTGTCCTGTTCAGCTGCTCTGAGCTGGCATTAACCTGACCAGCTTGTGGCAGAGCTGCAACCTGAAACTGTTGAGCCTTGCTCCCTGCAAGTGAGGATGCTTCAACTCCATCAGCCACTGGCAGTGGCAGCAGCAGGGTTCTTGCCTTGAGGACAGCATATCACTTATTGCTGTGGTCATGCTGCTATACTTTTCCCCCAGAAGCAAACACTTAAAGGTGATGGAGGACCTCAAGCTTAAGTTTTATTGGTCCTTGTCCTTGCACACTTTGCTGGGGAGGGATTTTTCCACCTCAGCAGCAACCAATGACAGTGTGGAGCCATCAGCCCCGGCTCTGCTCCCACCTGTAGCCTGCAGTGCCTTCAGCTGCAGCTCCCATAACAGAAAGGCAGAGCTTTCCCTGCCTGTTCGGATCAACTGCAAGACACTGGGGACTTGGGCTAGCTGCTGGGCCACTTCTGGGCCACCAGCTCCACCAGAGCGTGGTTTTCTGCAGAGAGAGCCCATGTGCCATGAAGTGAGCTGGTGCTTTGGGGCTTTTGGCAGAAGTAGGTCCAAAATCGGTAGCAGGCAGCTTTTAGCAGTCTGGAGAATCTTTGATGATCACGGAGGGCGCCAGCAGCGCATATGCAAATAGTAACTCTTCTGTTTCTTGTTCCTTCACCCCTGTGGTGACTTTTATTACTTAATTATTGCACACCACATGCTTCAAAACAGCCTAATCTATGGTCGTGTTTTCTAATGATACTAGATGTGCGATCCAGCAATATACATCCCAAGGGGGCATTCGTATGAGAGGAGACATCCTTCTGCAGACCTCCTGTTTCATAGATCACATGCTGCAGGGCTTTTCAAGGCTTTGCTTACAAATCAGCTGTGCTGCTCCAGACCGTTATCTTGAGACACCCTATGCCAAAGGGGACACCGACATTTACCCTTTGTCTTTCCCTCTTCTCCCTCCTCCTTCCCTTCTAGTTTGGCATTTCTCACTGATGACAGCTAGGCAAAATATTTACAAAGGATAAAAGACCTGCGGTGGAGTGTCTTATTGTCTGGGTGGGTCTCCAGTCTTGTGGCATGGCGTCAACTTTGGTAGTCCTGGCACAAGCACATGGTGAGCCTTGCAGATGGGCTTGTTTCCTTGGCCTTTCCCTTTGCCCTCCAAGGCAGGAGCTTTCCTGGTGTGCAGGAATAGCAGGAAGGGGTGCAGAAAAACATTGAGCCTTTGTGTGTAGTGTTTGATTATTGATTTTTGTGGTAGCTGAATGTGTTTTCACATCTCTATGGAGGTGACTTTTACCATCTCCAGTGGACCAGCCAGTTGGTGACTGATTAGTCCACAGCTGGCTTGTAAGTAAATGCTTGAAAGGACACATTTGGGTTGATGCTCTTCAGAGATCCTTCCCTGCCGTGTGATTAATCGCATTTAAGTCCTGATCCAGCAAAGTATAGAATCATGCCTGGAACAATACACGCATGAATTGCCTCTTTGAAATCGATGGGAATGACTCGTGTGCTTAGTTATACACGTAAGCTCTGGTGGGGCTGTAGGACGTGAGGCTTTTCCTGCCTCCTTGGAGAGAAATACTGAGAAAGTGGGGAAGAGCAGGGGATATCAGGTAACACGCTTCTTTGACTAAGGGTACTGGAGAAATTTCAGCAAGGCGGCTTCTTCTTTGTAGGTCAAACACCTCGCTGGAGTGGATGAGGAATTTTGGCCCCAATATCAGTGCTGCTCGGCAGTGCAACAGTATTTCTCACTTGCAGCTGGCCTTTGGGAAAATGTCCTCTCACCTTAGTGTTACGTAAGGACAGGAATGAACGGCTCGTGTGTTCTGTTTCCTTTAATCACGCTGCCCAGATGTCACTCCTCTGAACTGGGAGGATTTTGCTGTTATCGGCTGTGGATGCTGTGGGGAGAGCCGGGGAAGCATCCGCTGGAAACGCTTATTGCGGATTAAAATCCATCTTGTTCAGAGTAACTCAGATCTCCTTGTTTTGGCACAAGTACCCTGCCACAGAAAGGAAAGGGAGAGAAGTTCTGATAGGATGTAACAAATTATTTATAATTGTGGAAAAAATAATCAGCTGCTTCCTTTTATAGTCAAATAGTTGGAGCCACTTCTAATGTTGACATTTCCTAAATATTTTAAAATTTATCTGTGCACATTTTCAAAACTATTATCCCTGAAACAGTTTCTGTCTCTTTAATAGACTCTCTCTCTAATTTACTTTCAAGACTCAGGGTACAGACCTATTTTCAACTGAAATGACAAGCGCCTGCTAACTTGGTTATACAATGTGGTATGCTAGTCTGCCAGAAATTGCTTGGAAAAGAAACTGCAGCCCCCTAATAGGCTATTTTACTGTGAAAACAATGTTAAAAAGTATAATAAAGTATTAACAATATTAAAATAAAACAGTGTAGGCCTTAAATGAGCTACAAACTAGTTAAATCTATTCTATTCAATATGAGCCTTCAGTGCTTTGCAGCTGATACCTCAGAGCTGGGATTTATCTAAAATGAAGGCACCAGGGACGTGCAAGAGAAATGGTAATTATAATTTGCAAACATTAGGCTGACATTTTTGTGTATGTGTGTATAAATTCTGACAGCTGTGATTTGTGCCATGCCAAATAGTGTTCTGCCGAGCTGGGAAGGGCTCCCTTTCTGGCAGGCCATCCTCAGAGCAGCAGCTCATTAAAACTTTGGAGAAAGAGAAGTTGCCGAAAACAGGAAGGCGTCAGAACCATCTGAGGGACTTTCGGTACACGCTTGTTGAAAGGTGTTCGAGAAGAGAGCCTTGGGTCTGACAAACTGGAATTTTAGTACGCCTCTCCGTTCACAGTGGGGCAAAATAATTGGTCATCAGTGACTACTAATTTGGTTTAGTAGCCAGAGGCGTTTTTTTTCTTCCCAGAAAATCAATGACAGTGCCGAGGTCTGTTCAACGTGATTCAGCTCAAGATGGGTCCTCATTTAGCTCTTGATGCTTCTTCCACTGGAGACAGCTATTTTGTAAAATAAAATTAAAATCCATCTATAATATTCGGCTCAGGGAGCGGCACCCGTCAATGCCATGCTGCTCTTGAGGTTTCAAGGTTGTCAGTCTCCCCTCAAACTTATTTTCAAAGGTTTATATAGCAACTGAAAAAAAGGTACTTGGCAAAAGTGGATACAAAGGACTTTGCTCAGGAAGGGGGTTTATACCAGCTTAAAAGGTGCAATCAATTTGATTGGTAAGTTCTGTTGTAAAAGGGTAAAAACTTGACTTGTGATTGCCTTTTTCTTGTATAATTCAAAAGCATAGGGGCTTGTAAATATTTTAGCGTTGACTTCAGCCCCTGGATTTTCTAGGTAGCTCTCCAGCCAGTGCAGACAGCTCCTCTTCTCGCTGCTGTTCAGGATGGGCTCTGGTGGGGACCGGAACGAGGGAGCAGAGGACACGTGCCGTGAGCATCAGCTCCCCGGTAGCTCTGCAGCTGTTTGGGCTCTGCCAAAACCACTGCTCTGATTTTAACGGCAGCAGGATCTGGCCCTGCACGGGTGCTTATGCAACACACAACCATAGAATTGAATTTTTTTTTTATAGTTGTGATATTAAAACTGTGTTGCAACACCACTGCCTATCCTGAAACTTTAACCCTTTCTTGAAAGGTTAATGAGGCTTCAAGGGTGTTTAATCATAGAATCATTTAGGTTGGAAAAGACCTTTAAGATGGAGGCCAAGTCCTTGCTGGTGTCCTTCCATGTAAGATGACCTGCTTTTGCTGCACAGCCAGGATCTGTCTTTGGGGTCTTCAATCCATGGGGGAGACAGCTGCAGGGGGCACCACCTTTGTACCCCTTTCTTGTGTACTTTGTGACGGGAAGGACTTGTCCTGTGGTAGTAGTGTCCATATAGAGATCTTCCCCTGGCCTGTGGCTGGGACAGCCAAACCATCTCCTACCACCTCAGGTTGGTTTCTTATTGGGAACCAGCTTGGTCTCCAGCATCTCTGGAGTGCGGGGCTCCTCGGTGCAGACAGTGCAGATTATGTTCAGTAAATAAAGCACAAGCTGGGGTCTGTGATTCTGCTCGGGGCCTTGGGCCAACGCAGGCAGCAGTAAGGCATTAATGCTCTGGTCCCTCTGCCCTGAAAGGGGGCTGATAGCACAGGAAAACTCTGATTATGGCTCCCTTGTACTGCTATATTGTCTCCCTTCCTCCCTTGTTACTGATGGGCTGGAGCTAGCAATCTATCTACCATTAATTTGTCTCTGTGTAGCCCAGCAGGAATCTGGGGCATGATTACAGCTCTGGCCCTTGTGCGAGAGCCAGCACGGCCGCGGCATCCCCCTGCAAACTGCCTGGCTCTGCCTTCCCTTAATTGTTCCCCTTTGGCCAGTGGACCTGTCTCTTCTAACAAGGGCAGCGAGGAGGGCCGAGGTAATTGAAGCACTTAGCCACACTCCCAAGCATTGCCTCCTGCAGCTAATTAGGAAAGAGGGCCGCTGGGCTCTTCGTTATTTCTTTTAATTGTTTGTGGGTTTTGCATAACAGTGAATGGCAGAAGAGGGATGTGCAGCTAGTGGCGAATTCTTGACTTTGAAATTTGTATAAAAGGTCACTTACAATTTGTTAACGCTTTCACAAGAGTGAATTCAATTAGCGGCGCTGGCAGTCCCCGCACAGATGTGTGCGGTGTGTTTGTAAGGAGAGGGAGAGATGGCAAAACAAGCAGGGCATGAACGTAAAGGCTCTTCATTTTCCTAAGCAGCTTGTGGACTATATGGTAAAGTTATAGGCCCCTTATAGCTTTATGGCCCTCTAAATAGGTCCTGGCAATAAACCCATGAAGGGGCCTGAAAGATCATTTTTAAATGATCTCCACTTGTCCTCGCTTTCCATTAACCACTGAAGAAAACAAGAGAAAAATTGGTAGAAAACACTTGGGGACCAATATTTTTTTTGCAGTCTTTGGGCTGGAAAAACTCTCAGTTGAATAGTGGGTCTTTCGCCCATGTGGCAACTGCAGGATCTGTGCTGTTGAAGCACTGATTACTCTGAATTTCTGAAGCTTCTTTACAATCCTTGTAATTTGGATGAGGAAATAACAATATAAATTATTTCACTGTGGGCAGCCAATGAGGCAGTGGCTTCTTCTAAGTGTCAGAGGATCTGTTATTTTGCTCAGAGGGCTCGTATGTATAGAACAGTAAAAAGAATAAAATCCATTGTAAAAACGCACTTTAAAAGATTTATCAGATGCTCATAGCTGTACTTAGGAGTACACATGGTTACAAGAGCACCAATTTGCTTTACTATTCCCTCCCAGGCCCAGAGTGAGATGTATACTTGGAACGGTCCTAAACGCACACATGGAAACGCGTGTCTTGCAGTGAAGATACCAAGCCAGCTCTCACCCATTAAATACCTGGCTTCACAAGCCGGAATTTGTGCACTAGCATTGAATTTTTGGCTTGGAGATACCCTTTGTCTGACTTAATTGAAGATTATTTAGATTTGTCTTCAATACATCTGTCTGTGACTGGAAATGTGCTGTTACCCTGTGAGAAACTCAGGTGGGAAGTGATTATGGGGCAGAGCTATTCTGCCTGGAGGTCTCAATCCGTGGCTGAGAGTGAACAGCGCTCGGTCTGCAGCCATCGGTGAATGCAAAACATCCTGATGAGTGAAAAACCAAGGAAAAGACCCCCACAACACTGAGCAAAACAAATCAAAGAGCAAGGTCTTCCCCTTGACCTCCATCCCATGCTTGAATCTCTCGGGCTGGGTGGGAACATTTCTTCGTTTGAAAGGAAGAGATATCAATGAGGGCTGAAAAGCTTTGCTTTCACAAAAAGGATTCTATGGCTATCTCCCGCCGACCCAGGTTTTCATTGCACAGACTGCAAAAGCAGAATTTTGCAAGGGAGAAAGTTTCCCTGCGGCACGAAGTAGTTTTAGATGGTAAAAGTTTTGGTAGAAATTTTTCATCCAGATGTAATAACTGGACAGTCAGTCTCTGTAAGAGAGTAAATTACTTTCCTATTCAGTGTAATGCAATTGGTAATAAGGGATCTAAATCTCTATTCTTTAGATCTTTTTTCCCCAGCTCTGTGGCTGACGCCCAGGACCTGAATATTATGCCAAACCATGACTTGGCTGTTTATTTTCTCTTAATCCAGGAGCCTGAAGTAGTCAGAAACTGTTACAACTGCAGTAAATAGCTATGCTGAAGTAGAACCAGCATCTTCACGATGCACTCTGGACTTTTTGAAGGGGGTAAGAGGTCTTTGCCCAACCAGATGCTGCAGCCACCCGGACACAAGGCAGCACGATCCAGGCGGATGCGGCTGGGAGCTCTGCAGTAATGTACACACAGCGATGCGAGCGCATACCCACCTGGAACGTCTCCAGTAGAAGAAAATGATCCTTGAAATAGAAATTCTTATCTTAGCAATGTGAGAAGGGTGGCAGAGACACAAAGTGCCTTTTGCTGGGGAACAGGATAGGATATGCAATTATCTGAACTGATGGGAGTCCTATATTTTTTTAACTTGGTCGCATTTTTCTGGCGCCTTCAGCCTGACAGTGGTTTCAGTCACTGTGTTACTTTTTCATAATTTGTTTTGTCAGCGCTCAGATATTTTTTTCTAGAACTTTTGTTTGCCCCAGTCTTTTGGATTTTTGTGGCTTTACACTCTCGTTATTTGTTTGGCTTCCAGTGATCGTGGATCGGATGTGGGCTTGCTGTAATATTGATCTCTCTTGCCCGTCCAGCTTTTCCCGGTGGGTTCTTTCCAGGAACACCCTCTGCTCTTCAGTATTGTTTCTTTGACATATCTTTGCAGCTGGTCTTATAGATAGAATAGCTTTTTTTCCAGGGCCGTATATTAATGACCTGAAATGTTCTTTAAGTGTCTCAAAAATAAACCTACCGGTGCACACTCTCTGTGCCAAAGAGATGCTGGAAGCACCTTTTGGGCAGCTTTCTAAACTTTGTTCTGGCTGCGTGGAAACATCACGGACACTTTGGGTGGAAAGGCCACTGGGAAAGGAGGAGTATTGAAACCTCCCTTCTTGGGGAAAGTGAAAGCTAAGGACGGAGCAGTCAGTTGAGCCAGGAAGCTGCAGGGACAGCCAAGGCAACAGCTGAGCTGCTAAAGGCCAGTGAGACAATTGTCAACGGAGCATTAGGAGAGTTGCAAATGATACAGAGAAAAAAGGAGGTACTGGATAAATGATGCCCTTGGCCAATTGTAACAATTTGATGAAGAGAGATTGCAGTGACCAAATGCTTTAGAGAGATGAGTTTGCTGCAGGAACACGGTGAAAGCAGCTGCCAAAGGATTAAGACCAGTTTTAGAGCACGGGAGGTGGAATGTTAGGAGGAGATCAAGTTAGAAGGAAAATGGGATGCAAAATTCAGGAAAGGGACAGTTGAAGTTGAAGGCATACGGTAGGGGGGACCTGGCAGGAGACGTGGGTATGACAGAGTGCCA
Organism: Stercorarius parasiticus; assembly: GCA_013396915.1. Taxonomy (NCBI): domain Eukaryota; kingdom Metazoa; phylum Chordata; class Aves; order Charadriiformes; family Stercorariidae; genus Stercorarius; species Stercorarius parasiticus. Next base: position 242,346 of record VWZL01003812.1, read on the forward strand.
GGGAAATCCTGCCAGCACACCCAAGGTCAGCCTAACCTACAGGCCAACTGCCAAGCGGATGGCAGCACGTCGGAGGCAGGGTTATGGCCGTGCAGGGTTTGAAGGAGGTACAGGTGTAGGATGGCAGAGAATGGCACGTCAGTGAGGTCCTTGTGCCCAGGAATATGTTCTGGGACATAGTATGCAGAATTAGGAAACTTGCACTATTAAGAGGCAAATGAAAGCTTTTCTCTAAAAGCAGCCCTGGAAATGCTGGACCGTGTGCTCATGCTGAGGATGCGCTCTGCGCTGCTGGCTCCTGGGGAGAAAGCTTGTGCTTGGGGTACCAACTGCGTGCTGGTGTGTTTTGGCTTCAAACTCCTTCTGTGACCTTGTGCAAATCAATAAATCTAAAATCTAGCTGTAGACAGCATCTGTATCTTTGTGCTTACTTCTAGTTCCAAAAATGGCTGGTTAATGTCTGCTAATTTCAGTGCACATTGAACTTCAATCAGAAAAGGCGGTTAGGATGATAAATGTGGGTCTGGACATCTATTGGGGTTTACAAATGCACCTTGAATAGCAAGCTGGATTGACACTAGTGAAGATCCTGGAGGTCTTCACAGACTCTCTGTCTCTTTAGGCCTCCAGTATCACCAGAACGCAGCCCACTCAGTGCCCTGCATCCTCCCTCTTGTAAATCACGGTCATTACACAAAGAGTATGGGGGTTGGATACACCTGCTAGTAGCACTATGTTGTGGGGTTGTTTTGGGTGAAAGGAGGTAGAACTTGTGTCCAGGAGGACAGAAACCCTAATCCGCACACATCTTACAGCTATGTAATGTCATGCACAAAGCAGGTGGATGGGATGGGTTTAGCTCCGGGAGGGGAGGTACTGTCAACGATGGGCATTTTCCTTGAAAGAAAACCCGTAGGCCTGTTTGTGGTGGGGCTGAGGGCTGGGGCAGGTGAAGCTGAGCGTGCATACACTGTAACGTGGTTGTTACCCCAGCACCTGTGCTCAGCGCAGACGTACTCCCTCGCAAATTGTGGCTTGCACAAGGCAAGCTCTTGTAGAGATCGGAAGCTGGAGCGTGAATCAGGGGAGCCTGACTGGAGGATGCCCCATGGGGGAGGCTGGGACCCTACCACATCCTCGTTACTGCTGACCTTGGCACGAGCGCTGCCTGCTGATGGATCGGCTCTGGAGCTGGACAAGACCCTGGGGAAACACTGTATTATCTATTATTGTCCCATCAGTGCCTCCCCTGACCCCTCCCAGCTCCGAATGCCAGAGGCATCAGGGAGGGAATAAATCTCTGTCTGATACTGAGAGAGAGAAGGGAGCGAGAGCAGGAAAAAGGAGAGATGAAAAATGTCCTTTTTATGACTCTCACAACAAAGCTGGCCACATGATTCGTAGCAAACATTTCTGTGGGAAAAGGGAGGGAGAGAACGAGGGGGAATCGGCAAAAAACCAGAGCTGCTTCTCTCCCCTGGAAGATGCCCACAGGGAATGAAGAGAGGGGTACGGGTGACCTTTGAAGGTAAACATCCCAGGAAAGGAAAGAGTCCTCAAAGGTTCAGAAAGCTCACTCCAGTGTCTGGCGCTGCCTTGTGAAATGCTCCATGCAGCACACGTCCACTGTGAACAGAAAGCAGAGGCGTAAGCGATCTGCTGTGCTGGAGGGAACAGCAGGGCCAGGGCGTGATTAATAAGGCACTAATAGCAACCACAGCATTTGTGTTCATTTCTATTTGGGATGATCCAGGAGAGCTCGTACTTGCGAGCCTGGGGAGAACTCCTGACCTTGGTCTCTTTAGGAGAGAGAAGCTTTTAGCAGTGCAGCCCAGGGCCTGAGAAGGGTCTGGAGATATGTTGCCAGGGCTTGAGAAGCCCCCTGCACGTTACCCGCTGGCAGCTGCAAGACCGCAAACACGTTCTTGTGACAGCTCCTGAGCTGCTCGGGCTTATAACGCCCTGTGCTGTGGTTCCCAGGGAGGCAGCTGGCCCCAAGGCTCTGTGCTGGCACGAGCTGTGCAGAAGAGCTGCAACAGGGCTGTGGGTGCAGACTGGCAGGGTTTGCATTGGCACTCTGGAGCTTGTCCCACAGCATTGCCATCATCAGACAGGGGGGCTGCAGCAACTTCCAGTGCCATGGGAAGGCACCTTGGCTCCCTGGCCTTCTCAGCTGTACCGTCTGTGCTGTGCCTTGGGCTAGGGAATGACATGCAGGCTCTGCTGTTGTTGAAAAACTTCACTGCACCTGAGGTGTTTATCAAAGTGGACATTTCTAAAGGCAAGCAAGCGCTTGGAGCCATGGAAAAAGACCGTATGCCACCATTCTCTTCTGTTCCCAGACAAGCATGTATCTTAGTCGTGAGTGCCTTCCCAATTAGCAGCACTAAGGACGCAGTCGTACAGGACTTAGAGTCCAAAAGCAGAAGTAACTTAAATGCATTGAGAACCGAGTCATTTCTTATAGGCCAAGTCTTGCTGAACCTGGTCAGCTGTGATTTGGGACAGGCTTGGGCTGGGGAGTGCTCACCAAAGCTGGTATCCTTAACTTGCCAGTCACAGAACAGTGTGTTAAATTCCCACTTTTACCGAAATTTGCTGTAACAACCCCTTGGTAATCCCAGTAATTTGATTTTGTCTATAACATGCTTTTAAAGTAAAGGGATAAATACAATCAGTCTGCATAAAAGGTAGCTATTAAGGAGCAGGCAAGTTGTACAATAACTTTAAATTAAAAGCCCTTTCCCACCACTTCTGCTGTTGTGGGGTCTGCAGATTTTCCTTAAAACTTTTGAAACGTGCTTAGACTACGTACAGGCAGCCATTTAACCTCCGTTTATGAAGAAATAAAGCAAAATTGATGTTGATTTTTGTCTACATTGGGGGATACTTTTGCAACATAAAAGCCCTTTTGCCTGCAATTTGCAGAGCAGCCCTGTCACATCGGTGAGGGCTGATACTGATAAAGATAAAGCTTTATAGCTGGGGCATTTGCAGCTAACAGCAAGCTAATGCTACATTTTCATTTTGATGCAATTAATGTTAATGTCTGCTACGAAAATTGTCATTAAATACCATTTTAAAATCCATTCAATTTGCATATGCAAAGCCCATTTACTATCATGTAAAATACACAGTGCCGTTCATCATGTCTTTTCTCTAGAATTTGTAGCTGTTAATTTTTCTGGTAGCGATTATTATCCAGCTCTTAAAATGAAACCTAATGTCTGGTCCAGACCTGCAAGAGCAAGAAAACCCTCCATGCTCCAGCAGCAGCAGAGCTGCTTCGGAGCCACTTTCAAAGGCTTTGAGCACTTGTTTGTGCTGGGCTCACGCTGGCTCTTCCGCACTGCCGTGCCCTCCAGCCTCCCTCGTGCTCCCACGGAGGACAGGCAGCAGAAGGACCTAGAAGTCAGTCTGAGCAAGGTGCTGATGTTCTCTCCTGCAGATTCCCTGTTGCACAATTCCCCGTGAGAAATCAGCACAGCAGGCAGTTGGGAGCTGGTATGTGAGGGGGACATTAAATGGGTCACTTCTAAACGCTGTACCTGTTTGAACCTCACAGATGCTGGATGCTTTATAAAAATCTTTTGGAAGATGCTGCGACACAAAAGACCTAACTCAGCGTGAAGCCTTAAACATCCTGTTGCATTTTAAGGGACGAACGGGTAGGCTTATGCCCTTCTAGAGGGGTTGCTGGGGAAGCAGCAGGTACCAGCTCCCCTCCAGCCCTTGGGATGGAGCCCAAGAAAGCAGAAGAGAGCAGTGAAAACCTTCTTTGCCTCCATCCTCCTGTACTACCAGTTTCTGCCCAATGCAGGGAGATGAACTAACAAGGGAGAGAGAATGGGATAAGGAACTTGAACTGATCCTTGACTACACCAGAGTATTTCAACCAGTGCAAACGGGTAGAAATGCTGTTGCTCTGATTTTCTGACCCTGGAAAGCCATTATCCTGGCTTACAACTCTTCATGTTTCTTTAAGTTAAAGGATTGGCATTGAACGTATTTTTAAGAGGTTCCAAGTCTTTAGTGCCAGAGGTGTAATGGGGATGCGTTGTGGCATGTAGATTAGATTTAGGTAGTTGATTATCTGACACAGGTGCAATCAGACATGGAAGTGATGCTGCGACTCAGTTGCAGCATGTCCAGGTTCAGGAGACTTCTGTTTTGGGAACTCTGGTAGCTGAGATGTGGGGGTGATGCGGATGCGAGGGTAGGAAGGGATAATCTCATTCTGAGCAGGGCGCCAAGCCTTCCCCCTTACCGTGATGTGATGCCATAAGTGAAGTCTGCAGGTACTTTAGGAGGACTTCTCTTGAAGCAACTGTGTTCATCATCTTTGCGCCGAATGTCCTTGGCCTTGTAGTACAAATTAAATTCATGGGCTGTGGTATAACCGGCCTTCAGAGCACCACGGTTCATGGTGATGAAGTCTCGAGGCATCTTCTGAGCTGAAATAATCCTGGGCTTTACCGTGTTCCAGTGGCCTATTGCTGGAGGTGGAAGGAAACATGAGAGGCAAAGAGAAAAAGATCAGGCTCCTCGGGTAACTCCTATCTGGGAAGGCAGGCTGATGTTTGTGAATCGTGCACAAGGGTCTTGCATGGCTTGCATGCGTTTTGCCACGGTTTCACTGGGGAGTGGACTTTGTATCCTATCCCACTGCATTTCATATGGGCCCATCTCCCATTTGAATCGGATATCTTCTCACCCTCTGCCCTGGCTTGCTCAGCAAGTCTGATTTCACAGGAAAATTGTCCCTGAGAGCATGAAGTAGGAGCTCGAACAAAATTATGAAAGTAGCCACTTGTATTACCCTTTGCAGGTGCCATACCACCCACTGCTTGGGCTCGGTGTCATCCTATAAAAGTTTCTATTATGACAGATAAACTTTACGAGTCACCAAGGAATTTGAGTGATATTAATGAAAGTGGGTGAATGTTGGAGTTCTTCACCTCCAGCTTGATGAGAAGTATCAAAGAGAACTGGGAAGGAGAACAGAGTCCCTGTTAGCATTAGGACTTTGTTGCAGGTTTATATTTTGGTGGCAGTGTTGTACCTTCAGGGACTCCTCCATCTGTCCTCCGGATGTACAGCCCGTATGAAAAATCCAAGCCTGGCAGAGTGTAGCAGTTTCTCTGGGGCTTCCCCAGTTCTGCCTGCAAAAGAGTGAAGTTAAAGGAGAAGTGTAAGGACCTTTCCTGATAATTTAAAGCCCTTGAAAATAAAAAATTGTAACAGAACGTGGCACAAGTACCAGGAGCGACTTTGGCTCCACCTCGCACAGGTTTGAATCCCGCTGTCTGGGCACAAGCGAGTGTGACGGTGCCAAAGGGGAGGGACCTCGCAGCCGTGAGGCTTCACCAGAGCTGAAGGCTAGGGGATGCTGAATTTCACACACGTTTTACCTGAGTTATAAAGTCACCTAGCCTTGCTGGAAATGGGGATCCTGACTCAATATACACGGAACTGAAGTCTTGTTTGGTTAACTTCTCCTTTGGCTGGAATGCCCAGCCACGCTGTCAGCTGGAGAGACTCTGCAGCGAGTCTTAACTTTCCTTTGTTATTTCATTTCCAAGTTGTGCACCCTCCTAGAAAACTGGCACAAACTTCCCCAAGCACAATCACGTCACCATTCCTGCCTGGGAATAATCCAGACGCAAGGCATGTTGCAGGGGGAGGATAAGGGGGATAAAGAAGGGGGAGCAGAGCCTGGAGTTTATAGCACAGAAAAGAAGAGAACTTGAGCTCAATAACCTCATTTTTATTTAGTTTTAAAATGAACTCTTCCCCAGCCCATGTGTGTCCCAGCCTGGTGGTGTCTGTGGGATTAACTGACCTCCCCCCACCCCTTTGTCTCTACCCTCCCATCTCCATGGTGAAGTCACTGCAGGGTGTGTGTGTCTTGAAACCCTATTGCTGCTTGAAAGGGAGGTGGTGGCGGAGGGAAGGGGCGAGAGCCTGGCAGCCTGGGTCTGTGCATTCCTGCTAGGAGAAACTGGAGTAGGGTCAGGCAACGAGCACCCCGGAACCCTGAGGCACTGTGTGGGTGCTTTGGGAAAGGTTATTTTCCATGGGAAAGGTACTGGGGAAGCTGGGGGGTTGCGGGTGTTGGCAGGTCTTGTTGGGAGGATGGTAGTGCTGAAATCCTGCCTCTAGTGCTTCTCACAGGTGAATCATTGAACGTTGGCATTGAAATGGCTGTTATTACACTCCAGAGTGAACGCTCTCTGGATCAGGAGAGGCTGAATCAAATGCAGCCCTCTCTGCAAGGTCCGAGTGAAGAAAGTGAGACTGAAAATGAGCAACCTACACTTGCCACTGTGGCAGGTTGAGGCTGTACAGTAGTCGATAAGCGACACTGCTCACCGGAACTGCTTGTTTAGGAATACCATCCCAACCCAAATTTACCTTCTGCTCTCAGCCAGCTCTGTGCAAACCCTGGCCAGGGCCTTGGAGCAGCCATGGCTCTCCTTTAGGCTGCCAGCCTGACGGCTCCTTTCCAATGTCCTGTTAGATGGCACTCACCAAGTGTGAGTGATGCTGCTGAGCAGCTTGAGCTGTTCTGCGCCGGGCTCAGCTCGGGCAAAACTCTCACTGAGCCAGTTGTGCCTGGAGAGTGAGGGTTAATGACCCCTGCCCAAAATAGGCACCTTTCCAGAGTGCTCTGCATTGAGGTCTCCAGAATTTGCTCATAATTACTCAAACATTTTTGCTACTTCTTGTGCATTCAGTTTGGAGTTTCTCAGCTTACGTCTCTATGCAGCTACACAAAAACTGAAAATCACACAGCGGCTGTGACACGGGGCTCCTCACCAGTGTGTCCAGGGGTAAGATTGTGCCCTCTTCCTTGAGCAACTTGTCCGTGTTGTGACAACAGGTTTGCTCCTTCGCAGATCCTGGCAAGCTGGCTGTCAGCTTTGCCAGTCTGTGATCATTGGGATCATGGCGTCTGCAAGCCCGTACAGTGCTGCTTTCCGATAAATCCAGTGTCTTGCTTCCCAGGTCTGGGAGAGAAGTGCTTCATCTTGGTCCCGTTAAATCCATGCACTTGTGACGTTATAAAGCAGGTGTGGTATTCCTGCGACTCTCAGGAGCACAAGTTCACTAGAAAATGAATTTTCTGGACTTGCTAAGATCCTTTGATAGGCTTGAAAACCCCACCAGGCTCCTTGCCCTGTGTGAAGCTACAGATCCTTTGTTGCAAACAGATCTTTTTGAAAGCAATCAATTCAGCTACCTGATGCCACCTGTGCGTGACATGGCTGCGCTCCCCCAGCTGCCTCCTGTGAACCTCTAGCAGAGGAAGGGACTGTCCCTTGCAGATGTGTCCAGCGCTGGGCACGATGGGAGTGAGCGGGCTTTTAGTGCTACCACAACTGAAGTATCACACGGCAGTGCTAAACCATATGTGCATGCTGTGCGCGAGTTAGGGAGCTCGCGCAAGGCGTATAAAGCGGTGCCAGGGATGATGAAGTATCTTTCATTGCCGATCTGTTTCTCCTGTATTTACAGGCGTTTGCACGCTAGCTATTCTTAGATTAGTTGTCACTGCTATACAAGGGAAATGGTGTAACATTCCCCAGATGCATGAGAAAAGGCTTTTTCCAGGGACCATGTTCTGATACTGGATCAGTTAAGTGAGGTCAGAAATGTGCCCTGATGGCAAAGGTGTGGCAGACAGGAGAAATTTGCTGAGAAACTGCGGGAAAGGAGAGAGGTTTGTAACCTGTGGCAACGCTGCTTCCAGACCTTTGAATGCAGAAGTCTGTAGAATGGAAGAAATTCCAGGGTTTAAAGATTCCCTTTTGTAGAACACCTGAAGTTAACACAGCTGAGTATTTACTCCATCACAAAATGAGTGTGTGCTGCTTCTTTGTATGATTGGGTGGCATTTTACAGTCACTTTGCACTGAATAAAGCTGAAGGTGCTGGATAATTAATTAAAAAACAAAAACCAACCTGGTCCAATATGTTGAACATGGAGAGAACCTGTGCCTGAAGAAACTCAGCGGGCTCAGAGGACTCCTGTTGCCTGCCAACATCTTTTACCCACGAACGCGAAGAATGGGAAGGAGGTAGCAGGAATGAATCTTGCTCAGTGTAATCCAAGATTACAGCCTTTCTCATTCATAAATGAGCAAAAGGCCGTTGCAGCCTCATGGGCTGGTTCCATTTGTTTGTCCTGGGGCACTGGAGGTGTGCTGTGTCGTAAAGCTGTGGGGAGAGCGAGCCAAAGTTGATGCAGAAGGTCCTTTTTTCTTCCCCAGCTCCAGCACCGTTTCCTGCGTTCAGGTTTAGCCTGTCACAAAGCTGCTTGGCTGGAATACAGATCTGTCTGACAGCTGTGCCCATCAGCAGACAACTTCATTAAACCTCATTAAGATGTCATTTCTCTGCCTTATTTCCCACCTCTTGGCTCTAATTAAAACCGTCTCTCTCTGCATCCCAGGCGGTCCTAATTTTCTCTAGGTACCTTCTGCAAGTTTTCTCCCTTTACAACCTCAGTGAGGAAAATCCAGCATCTTAAATACTGTTTATCCAGCCTGTTTGGAAAAGACAGCTCTAGACTTTTTCCTGAAGCATTCCCAGAGCATCCAGCAGAGATCATTGCCTCCTCCCAGGGCTGCAAGAGATGTATGCTGAGGCTTTGTTTACACTCTCAAACTGTCTTTAAGGACTCAGTTAATGCATTCTTTCCCCTTGGACATGATAATTTTCACGGTTGAACTGGGTGCGTCTGAACTGGGTTTGGAGGGTGCCGCGCTCAGGCTGGCCACAGCGCAGTGGTGGGAGTGTTTTATCAGTGGGGATGCCCCGGTTGGCTGAAGCGCAAGTGGTGTTGGGTGTGTTGAGCTCCCCAGCCTTTGCCAGGTAGTTTCTGATTTGTGCAGTCCCAGGTTTGAGTCCTGGATTTGTATTTGAGTGTCTCGTGGTGTTGGAAAATGCTTGCCGTGAAGGAAGAAGGAGGCTCGGAAATGGGTCTGTCGGTAAGAGGTGGGCGTGTTGCGAATGTGTAAGGAAGTACAAAACCTTTAAGGATTCCAGGTTTTGTTGCAAGACTTATTTGTGTGTCGTCCCCTGGTATTTATGGCCCATCGACACACGTTGCGTCAATTTTCTAAAGATGACTGGGACTGCGAGAAGGGCAGGAGACGTGTCTGTGCCGAGAGGTACAGCGAGAGATGGAGGCATGGATTTTTAATCCCTGCATCTAAGGCCGCCCTTGGCTGGGAGGGGATGCTGGGCAAATCCGTGAACCCTCTCTGCTCTGACTCAGCCGGGGCTGCCGGGTCCCCTCCTCAACGGCCCTGCTCTGTGAACGCCTACAAACCCCACACCGGTGCATTTTCAGCCCGCCAGGCCCTGTCTCCTTCCCTACCTTCTGCTCCCCTTTTCATTACACCCCCTTGTACAGTAAAGCCTCCCGTCACGCTGCCATTACTATTATTATTGCAGATTTACTGCACTTGCAGAATGAAGTGATTGCGGTGACAAGGCCCAGCATTTTTCCCTCCTTCCCCCCGCGACAGCTTGAAATCAAGCCCTTCATTTGCATTTACATGATCTTGCTGTGCAGCTTATGAGATCGGGAGATTTATTTGCTACTTAGCTTGATGTTTGATTACACTCTAAGAAGGCAGTGAGCTACAAAGTGCAGGGATACATCAGAACTGAGCTACTGAAAGCCTCTGGGGGACAGTAACTCAACATCAGGTTTAGGTAGATGAGAAAGGGAATGTTCAGTGTTTTGAGAAAGGCAAATTTGATCAGATTTTTTTTTTTAAAGGTGGAGGGAAAAACTTACTTTCCCTCTCTCACAAAAAAAAGAATGCTGTTTAGAAAAACACACCTGAAAATCTGGATTTGTTAATTCAGAAGAAATCCTAGCAGGGGCTGGTGGCTGCTGGGCTGCCTGCCGCTAACTGCTTGTAACTTCCCCTTCCAAGAAGATTATTAGTAATAAATTGGCAGTTATCTTCGAAGCTTTTCATAAACATTACAGGTCAAAATCCAAGGAAGTTTTGCTTGGTGAAGGATCACAAAATCTGGCCCTGGCTTATTAAGCTTCAAAACATGCCACTGAGCATTAATCCTACTGTAATAGTGGGGAAACTGAGGCAGGGAATTAATGTGTCCGTGCAGGACAGCAAAGGGAATGGAGTTTGGACTGGGGAGAGAAGCGAACCGTTCCGCTCAGTGTTCGGAGTGGGAGACCAAATTGTTACAGTGTCCCACAGCAGTGTGAGAGCCTTCCAGAGAGATGGGTGATGGCTGGGCAAACTGCTGCCCTCAGACTTAGTAACAGTAAAGTGCGAGGATCTTACTGTGAGTTTAACCCCTTTCACTACAAAGACTCTAGATGGGTTAGAGACACCAGTAACCCAGAGCACGTCTACACGCGCATTCCGCACTAACCTCTGCTCCTTGCCGACTTGCACTGGGAGCTGTAGTCTTATCAGCTAGAAACCTTTGAATGTCCGGTCTATTTGAAAGATTTTCCCCTCTAGGAGCTATGTTTTGCATAACGCTGGCAGCAGAGGACTGCAAGGACAGGTGGGACACAGGGGTCCCCCTCGCTGGGTTAGATATGGCAGTTGGAGAAGGCAGATGGCACTTCCAGCCCCGGGTTTTACCCACCCAACCCCAGCCCCCTGTGTGCCTTCCCATCTTCTCTGCTCATGGCGGGGCCATAACGCCGATAACTGAGGGCCACACACCCAGGTCCCCGACACAGAAACCCATATCTAAGAAAAGCCACCCGCTATCTGGCACAGTAGCTTCACGTGCGAACTGTTTGTACTCAGCTTTTAGTCTTGAAAATTGCCATGAGATACACTATTACAATTAATCATTAAAGACTTAAGAAAGAGTATACCCCATTACATAAAAGACTCCAGCGATGATCTTTATCCAACTTGTAAAATGGGCAGACTTGATGTGACTGAATAATTTTCCTCTCATCTGCACAAAATCATGAATGCAAGTCATACTTTGAGCCTGAAGTGAACACTGCGAGACCAGCCGATAATTACCAAAACAGAAAAAAAGAACAGCATTTTCTAATGAATGACAAGCCACTAGGTGGAAATCTAATTTGGTCTAATTAAGCAGCCTTTGTGAGGATTTGTCTTTAGATGAAAAGAGGGAGCCAAAGAGATCTAAATGCAAATGAACTCTATCATTTTGGTTTTAAAGGGCCAGAGAGATATGAAAGTACTTGTGTGTACAATACTTTCATTTGTCTTCATGGCTGTATTCACTTTCTAGTTTTCTGTTGAAAAATTCTGTTTGCCCCAAAATTCCGAGACACTGAATACTAGTCGCTCGTTAATGAGTCAGAAGAGAATGTGCTGTTAGAGGGACAATTTTAGCAGCAGGGTGTCACAACTGTTAAAATTGCCTTTCTCTGTAACAGGGCTGCTTCTTTCTGCTGTTTAAGAGTGGTCTTGGCGGGGGGAAAAAAGGTGCTCTTTGCTAGGGAGTCAGGTCCCAAGTCTGCTGCTTTCCGCGTGTGGCAGCGTATAACTCTTGGGTCTTTGGGGGCACCTGCTGGACCCTGAGCTCCTCCTCAGCGCCTCCGTGTCAGTGTGAATTACTTCAGCGTTGATAAATCGCCACCACCTTGCCCAGTTGTGCTATTTCTGCTGATTCTGCCGACAGTCTCAGCGCTGGGAGCAGGCAGCCCAGGTACAGCCCCAAAGGCTGAGACTCACCGAGGTTTTTGACTATAATTGAGATGGAAATATTGAAAACGATCTTCTCCTGCTCTATTAAATCTGCTCCTGACTTTAAGATAAATTTGTGTCTGTGTAAGTTTTCATGCCAGCGTTGAAGGTCAGAGAAGTGTATGCGTTTCTGTAGCGGGTGTCACAGCTTGTGAAGTTCACATCAGCCCCCGCCTGCCTGCAAGTCCTGGAGAAGCAGCGTGGTCTGTAGTCGTAAGACAAAGCTGCTGGCAGGAAGGACGGGTTATTCGGGCTAGATAAAGACGGGTGGAGTTTACGGCTACTGCTAGACTGAGGTCTTACCAGTACCTGTTCTTTCTTGAGCTACAACCACTATTGGCCTCTAAGGGGGAGTGAGCCTAGGGGAGATTTGAGGACACGTAGGGACAACAGCAGAAAGCTGTGGTACAGCATGGGGTGATCCTGGAGCAGCTGAATGGAGAGAGACATCTCCGAGTCCTTGCTTTCCCTATAGGCAACATCGGGGAAAAATGGAGGTGTGTACGGGTAGGTCAGGGTGGGAAAATCAGTGGAATAATTCTGTCTTGAATGTGGCAGCAGTTCTGGGAGCTTTGGGGAGAATGCAGGCAGAACACTTGGCAAAGAAAACTATATTACCAGCTTTGAATTTGACTCCCCAGAAGGATGTGGTGCTTCCAGAGAGTGGCTGGAGGGGGTATAGTGGGGCTGTCACTTCCCAGTGTTGCAAACCTTGAAGTCAAATTCTGCCAGGGAATGCTTTTGCTGTGTCTGTTGTGTTCAGTGGGAGCGCTGAGGTTTAGCTGAGAGCAGGGTGTGGGTTATTTGAGGACTGAGAGAGAACATTCTCTAAATATTAAAGAATGGGACAACATTTTTAAAAAAAGTTTCAGTCCCCTTTCAGCAGTTATGACCTTTTCTCTGTGCTTCATCCTTCGTAATATCTGTTCTATAAACCTCCCCCGTCTGCTACTTCAAGAAAAACGCCCTTACGTTCTCAAGGCCAGATGTTGTCTCAGATTATGTCCAGCACAACTCAACTTAGTGAAGCTGCTGTTTATACAGTGTAATTTGCTGCTGGCTCCTTCAACCCAATACAGGTAGTTTTAATTTTCTCCTTCTGAATTTCTTTGGGCGCTATAGAACATATTAGTCTAAATGCTGCCAGCGTAGCATCCATATAAGCCACAATGACATTAAAGGAGTTGCATGCAAGTGAGAATTCAACTGTGGGCCTTTTCAAGCAGACTGCGTATGGCCACTTCCCCAGTACAGCAAAATACTTCCCCCGTGGCTCAGACCTCTCACTCTTAGGGCCAGATTCAGTCCCCGGCTGCAAATGACACACTGGCTGCCTTGAGAGCTACCTGTTATTTCACAGCAGAATTTGCCTGAAGTCAGTACACTTGTGGTACCTTTTAGAACAAAATATTCAAATATATCACAAAATATTCAAATATATCACTCTAACAGACAACTTGTTAAATTTGGGCAAACCTCTAGTTCAGGAATCTCTCAGCTTTCACTCAAGGAGAAACTCTAATCTCCGATCACAGATGCAGGAACTTACCAGCTTCAGTCACCTCATGTACAGAATAATCTCCATTTTCATTAGAGAATAGGTAAAAGTTTTTGCTGTTAAAAAAGGATGCTGTTTCTTTAATGTAATAAAACCTCAGCAGGACAGAACGTCTTTACTAGACTATCCCCCACTATTCCCACAAGAAATCAAATATAATCCTATTTAAGAAGCTTTAAATAATTTTGAGCTTTCATATTGACTTATTAAAATGCAGCTTAAAAAACGCCTTCCTTGCAATCCCTTTACAAGGGTCAGGGATATAAAATTTGAAGAAATATGATTAGTAGATCAGTTGGAAAGATATATCCTGCAGCTTCCAATTTTATTATTTAAAATGCCCTTTTAGAAGAAAAGGTGATTCTGTAAAATGTGGCACCATCTCCCTGAAGGAATCTAGTCCAGGGTTTCCAGTCCTATCTTCTCCATTCAGCACCCAACATATCAACGCATCTGCTAGGTTTTTCTTAGACCCGAAGAGCCCTCGTAGCTGGGGCAGGAGAGTTGGTTTCTGTGTCCTCCTATTCTAGCAAAATAGAGACTTATCAGGCTCTAAGCACAGAAGAAGCCAGTGGCACTTGCGGCTATTTGTTGCTCGATGCACAAGACACAGTGATGGCAACAGAGAGGCAAACATGCCACAGAGGACAGAGCCATTGCAGAGCTGGGAGCGTGCGTACGGTTTTGGCCCACAGAGCCTTTTACTGCCTGGAAACTTGGAGGGACAGAGAGCTCCTGTAACCTTTCAGATGTTGGTTGGAGTGGGATGAGCCCCTTTTCCACTTTCTAAGCACTGGGAATATAAAATTATAGGATGAAACGGATCCTGCTGTGCTGACTTGAACTCTCTGCAGGGTGAACTGCATCTTATCCAAGCAACAGCTACAGACTCCATTAGTGTGTCCTGAGGTGTCCAGGCAGAAATCTCCTTCCAACAGATTTCAGTCCAGTTGCCCATGTGCAGTCCTATCAACCTGGGAAGAACTGGGATTGTAACCAAGAGCATTTTGGGGCACATTGCTAGAAAAATTAACTGGAAGGCGCCACGCAGAGAAAACTGAGTCAGTCAGAGATTGTCCCGAGCTTCCTCTCGGCAGTTCTCCTGGGATTAGCTGGGTTGCATGGATGTAAATGATGAGACAATTTGACCACCGCTCTTGAAGTATATTAAATACAATGAAGACCCAAATTGTGCTGTCAGTTAGACAGAACTCCCATTAAGCACAGAGGGTCTTGTGCTAATGCAAGAATCTGCCTGAATCATTTGCTCTGTCCTACAGCAAAATGTATTCAATGTGCTGAAATTTAACTGCAGAACCTAGCGAGCAAAATCACACCCTGCCCATTACACTTACAGCCAGTTACTGTGAAATCCTAATGTGTCAGACTTTCTCTGGGAAATAAGGTAACTAATAACTTTACTCCTGCCTAAGGCTGGGCTTTGGTCAAGGCTGTCAAGGTTTCTATGATTTTCATGTGTTTTTGAAAAAATGTCCATGATTTTGACACGTTGGGACTTCTGTGTGTGAGCAAGCAGGGAGCTGCAATAGCTGAACTTCCCCGAGAGCTGCAGTGCTCGACCTTGCGCTCTCTGCAAGAGAGACGCCGAAGGGTCCTGAACCCACAAGTGCCCCTACGTCTTCAGCTCCCCAAGAAGTCAATGGCAGTCAAATGTGATTGACTGCCGGCAGGATCTTGCCCAGAGATTTCTCCTGTGGCAGAAAAAGCAGCAGTGACACTAAAGGCCAGACCAGCAAGCACTGGAGAGAGTCTTAGTCCCCCAAGGGGTTGTCGTGAGGTTTTTCCCTGCCCTGCTTTCCTGATTTTCTACATTTATGACAATAATTGTGCAAATGGGCTGAAATAGCACTGGGAAGTCGCTGCCAATGGTTAAAAACTATCGTTGCCTATGGATTGATCTCATTAATGGTGCTAAAAACATGGCAAAAGTTATCTGTCTTACAAATTAATGCTCGTTATCTTTGCAAGGTATATATATTTCTAAAATTCCCCATAATCCTACATCTGACTCCCTCATTGCTTTCCCCGCCAAATTTTCTCAATACATTCAACTCTGCTTTGTTCTATTGTTTTTCTCTCCAGTCCTATTTTTTTTTTTTGAAAGGCTGGAACATATAAGGGGTCAGATACTGCTCAGGTGACGTACACAAGTAGCCCAATTGCCTTCAAAGGGGCTACCTTGTGAGGCAAGCAAGAGTTGGCTCAAAAAAGTCACTCTGTAATTGCATCATATTTGCTAAATCAGATGTTTTACGCGCTTAAAAATTCTCTGTGTTCCCTTCGTGCTCAGCCATTACAAAAGGCTCCTGCTCTGCTGGAGTTCTGACCCATATTTTCCCTGCTGCAGTCCAAATCTGGTTGCTAAAAGGTAAAGAGAAAAAAAATCTGTGTCTCATCACATCTCTCCCAACCCCTGTTCAGCTGCTGTGGTATTTTCCTTCATTATGCTGCTGCCTCAGACTGTAAACCTCTCTAATTTCCTACATCGCAGCTATTTATTTAAATGCTAACTCGCATTATGAAGTGATAATCCACAAGCGCAGGAGATAATTTATGAAGCATTTAAATTAAGAGGAGCAGCTAATTGGGAGCATGTGTCTTATAAGCCTTGCTAACACCAGAAAACTACAAATTAGGGAGAAAATGGAAGATATTTTTATCTTGCTTTTTTCTTTTGTAATGCACTGAGGAAAAATATTACCATACATCACACAAACGCTGCTGTTCACAGAAGTCTTCTTTTCTGTTCGCTTCGTAGTTAGTCTAACACACAACACTCTCGTTATTACAAATTCCTCATTATAACACGCAAAATAATCTTTGCTCTCAGAGAAGGTGGAACGAGGTGGGGTTTTCTGTCTCCAAATAAAGCAGAATAAATTTTCCAGGAAAGGTCCCCTTCTCAGCTATACACGTTAATTTAAAAGAGCAAAGACTCCCTTGTTATATAGGGATGTTAAAGTGCATTTAATTTAGGACTGCATCGTGCTGTAAGAGTTTTATAGGTTTCTGTTGAAATGAGAATGAGCATAAATGGCTGTGAATCAGGGAAAAGCAAATGTGCTGCCGCCACAGGGCTGGAGGGAAGGTATTTTGAATGCCCTGTTCAGGTTTCAGCACCCAAGTCACAAACTGATTTCACCTCAGCTTTGCAGTGGTTGATTCATAAAGACTGATATTGGCCTGTCTCTGAATAGTGCTGTGTCCCTGAATACAGCTGTACGATGGAGCTGGCTCAGTAAGTGCTGCTGCGGAAAGGAGGGTTTTGGCACCCAGGCCAAGACAACAGCACCGGGGAAGGTGATAACCGTCCCCAGCTTGAAGTTCACAATCACGCACCACATTCCCTGGGTTTGCTTTGGGAGGCCGTTGCCTCAACGGGGAAGGTGCAGTGCTGGGTGTCCTCAGGAGGCAGCTGCTTTTTCCTGAAAGCATAACACCCCGCTGGTTGCTTTTTTGGATGTCGGTGCTTTGATCAGAGGAAATGGCGGGGATGTTCTCCCGTAGCAGCGAGAGGGTTTCTCCACACTCCCCAAAGAGCATCCCGGGCACCCAGAGGATTGCATTAACACAGCCTAGAGGGAACTCATGGGATACGGAGAGTGAAGCTGACAGTAAGGACCACCTTAATATACAGCCCTCTCCCAGCCTTCAGCAACCACTTTAGAGTAGTTTCCAGTACAGTTCTGTGAGATCTTTAGTTAGGATCCTCCTTTACTAGGCAACCAATTCTTGTGGGTCCCTTGTGTGGTTACGCGAGACAGATTCACTGTTAGAGTAAAATATTGTGCGCACGCCCTGCCTTGCAGGGTGCTTGGGAACTGCAGCGAGGGCCTTGCACGGAGGATGCTCTGGCAGTGTGTGTGTGTGAATTCAACCCCTATATGTGACTGCGTATGTGTGCACTGCCTGTCTAGAAAATACCTCGCTTGAATCTTTGCATTCCTGTTTCTGCTCTTACAAATCTCCTTTTACATATATCCTGTCAAAAGCAGTCAGCAAACAGGCTCCGGTGTTATTGGAGTTGCTCCTTGATTCGAAGGAAACCATAAATCTGAAACTTCAATCATATCTTTATGATCATTCAGCAAACAGAGATGGAAGATTTATTCAACATGGGATAGCAAAGGGGAAACTGCAGGGGGTTATTGCAGGAGATATTGGTTTAGCTAAGGCAGAACTGCTCCCTCGGGCCTCTCTACGGCCGAGCCAATGAACAATGGCACCAATGACAATAACAAGGCAATTATGGGGAAGAGGGTGAGGAGGGGGTAATGCTTTGTTAAAGATAGAGGTAAGATTCCAGCATGGTGTCTCTTTTGTGTGCTTTGGAAACTAAAGGATGGTGTGTCTGCCTGGGGTGGTCTTATTAGGAGCTGGTGATCCTAAAAACACGGCAAGTGCTTAAAAGAGCCTGTAGCTTGTGTGTGATTGTGCTGCTCTTAGGAGGTTATGAAGATTTCCTCCCTAATTAAATAGGGCTGGCAATAGGTTCCCCTAATCCATGCTGCACCCCAGGGCAGGAGATAAGTACCTAAAGCTCTGCTGGCAGAGGTTTGTGTCTCTGGCCACAGCTGATCTTGGGTTTTCTGCATTTAGGACTAACACTTGTTCCTGGCGGGGGGCTCAGGGGAACTCCCTTTGCTGGGGGGATGCTCAGACCTTCACCCCAGGCTGGCCACAGTGTCGTGCCACAAATGCCACAACAGCCCTTCCACTAACTTGACCTGGGAAGGCTGTTTTGAGGCTGCTCAGTGACCTGGTGCACAGCCGTGCACTGCTCCCAGCTTCATATTTTAGTTTATTTTTTTAATAGCTGTAGGCAACTTTCAGAAGCCTGACTAGAAAATGAAGCCCAACCCTTAAGTTTCAAATACAAAAAGATTTTTGAATACTCTAAGCAGGTGTTCCGCTCTTACAGGGGTCAAACTGGGGCAGTGCCGGAGGCGGCTCCCCTGTGGTACCCCCTGGCTCCACCGTGCAGCGACGCTGGGGTCAGTCCCGCCCGTGGGCCTCCAGCAGCAAAGTTTCCTGAGCGCAAAATGGGAACAGAAAAGCTTTGGCACAAAGGGGTGGAAATGTTCGTGGGTGAGCTGGGTCTTGCCACTCTGCCAATAGATGGGTCTTGCATGAAATTTACATCTTTTCAGGGTGCATTAGAGACAAATGTCTCTTTTTAAAAAGATGCTATTGTGCAAAAGCAGGAACTAAGTGATCCATCCCCACCTGTCCCGCCTCCCCTCCCCTTCTTCTAGCAATTTTTCCTCCCTCCTTTCCCTTGCGAGCCCCTGAGCAGTTTGTTTTTGCCTGCAGAAGGAAGCTTGAAATATTGCAAAGGGGGTACAGGCAGCGCTCCCTGCGGCCCTGCCCCTGATGGCACGAATGCAGACATAAAATAACCCAGTGCCATCAGTAACCTGTCGCCAAAGCCCCACTACGAGGTGAGAGTTTTCCTCCCTGCCGTGGCTGTTAGCTGCAATGTATTTCTCCCTGCACTAAGCACCGTCTTTCCCAGGGCTGCATTACAATGATTTATAAACCCCATTTCTGGGGAAAACTAATAGATCAAAGTGAGGAGAAGGAAAAGGAGACATGAGCAGCTGGAAGAAGATATTGAAGCATGAAACAAAAACAGAAATGAAAAAGTAGTTTGTGGCACTAGTGAGTTGTTCTGTGCTGCACTTCTATTATTGAAAAATAATAGGGGGAATCTGTATTTTAATCCATTTTTTTAAGAGACATTCAAGTAATCTGAAAAGCTCTTCCTAGAGCCAGCTTGCTTTTGTGTGCTTGTGCAGTTCTTACAGAACCAAACACTTATTTTGCTGTTTAGCCCTTCCTTGTCTATTCACGTGTCATTTTTAGACTTCCCATGTTTTAAGCAGCATCTAGATTTTCTAACAGGGTAAGAGAAAGCATCGCATGGAGGATTGATGCTCGGCAGGACCTGAGCGTAGGATGTGCTTGTTCCTGAGCTGAGACTTGGTCAGGTTTTACAAAGGGACGTTGTGGGCTGAGAGCGGGGTGGCCACTGAGGTGCTCTGCCTTTGTTTCTCTTTCCTCTCCTGCACAGTGGGGATGAACGGACAAGATTTGTCATGTAATTCTCAGCGTCAGTCAAGTTACATCCCGACTGAACTGAGCCAGGAGTACAGACCAATGCTCATCTCTTAGTTTTACAATGATTAATGCATTAGTGTTTGTAAGAGCTTTGGAGATAAGAAGCTAATTGGACTTTTGCGTGTGTTCTGCTTGTCTGGTTCAGCCACCAGACATCCCTGGCTTCAAACATAGGCAGCGGTGGAGAATTATTATGAAAATAACCATAATCCTTGTGCAGCACTTCATATGTTCAGAGGGCTGCACAAACCTTCTATCTACAGTTTCCCCACATGGCACGTATGTAAGTGCAAACATTATACACAACAGATGAAATGCATCAAATAGGACAAACAGCACATTTGGTGGAAAACAGACGTGTGTGGCAAGACTGCAGGGGCTTTTCTAAGAGATTCTACAAAGCCATGAGATGGAAGCTGATGAATTATCCCTAGGCATGTTCTAAACTTGTCTGAGGTTTGCAGGTTTCCATTCAAAATATTTTCTCTACATTCCTGTTGTTTGTCTTGTTTAAATTTTCACTTTCCCTGGCAATTTTCTGTTGCCAGTTAATGCTGCAGCGTCGTGTTAACTTTAGGCTGGCTGGTTTACTGTGGTTCCTGATTTGTGTTGCATCCTTTGGTGTTGGTAAAACAGTGTTCCTGGGGGAATGCAGGTACAGGGATATATTCACGGGCATGTATAATTGATACTTCTTGCAGATAACACAGGAAGCAAGCATGTGTTGAACGTGCTCGTGTGCCTGCTCTGCACAAGGGACGTCTGTGCTTGTTCGCACGCAGGAGCAGCGTGGGCGATGAAGCAGTGTATCTTCCTTTTGGTGACTTGCCCGGAGAGGACATGTCTAGGGTGGTGTTCAGGAGCGAACATCCATTCTGTGATTCGTTTTTAGCTACGTTTCGTAACTAGCAATGTGTGAGCTAAACACTGCCATTTGCAAGACCAACACCTGCCCATTCCATCAGCCCAAGATGACCAACATCCTCGCAGCCGAGCCCGACGTTTAGCTCAGGGCTGCGATCAGTAAGAGCTGAGTGAGTTAAAATGAAAAAAACACTTTGTTGTTTGGATTTTTTTGCTCATACCCTGTGAGATGCAGTCTAACACCCTATTCAAAAACACTTCAAAACAGGGAGGTCATGCTAAGATGTTCATTATCCCCTTCCTCCTTTTGGCTATGCAGCCACACAAAAACACCGCTCCACTGAGCCACGAATCTGGCACTGGTGTCGTAGCTGGTACCTGGCACGGTGGCACACCAGGCAGCTGCAGAGGTCCTGTTATTTTCACTGCATGGATCCTGCTTACTGCTGACCAGAGCTGCCTCTTCCATAGACCTTGCACTGGTAGCTGCCGACTCCATCCCCTATTACAACAGGCAGAAAAAGCTGTCCGTGCTCTAATAGCTATTGTAACCCTCCTCAAACTCTGACAACATCTTTCTTCTGACTCCCTATGGCCCAGGGAGTCTTCGCTCTTCTTCTGTTCCCCGTCTGCAGAGAGAGCTCGCAGGATGAAAGACAGCTAGGAAGGCAGGGAGAGCTGAATGTGGACTAAGAGCTGCCAGAGGAGAATTTTGCCCTATAAGCTTCAATGAGGTGGTGGGTTAAGAGAAATGCAGCTAGGGAGAAAAATGGGGAATGTTCTCTCTCCAAATGGGCACTGCTTCAGTTTGTAAAAGCACCAGGGATTCCCCATGTGGCTTAATTTATTATTTTCCCACTTGTTAAATGCCAAAACAATAAAGCAAAATCTATTGTTAGCTTTAAAATGCAGGTGATTTGCATATGGCTGTGATAGGCTTACTGCTGCCTTCATTTAAACTCAGTAAGCCGAGGTACCTTTAAAAATTATGACTTGTTTTACATTTAATATACTGAACTATGTTAACATAATATTAAGGGGCTGACTTCACAGCTTAATTGCCGATCACGTAGAAGGCTGCTTTAGCAGAAGCATTAGCCTGGCAGTGCTGTACAGCCTGATACGAGAGCGGCTGGAGCAGCAGCCTGCACAAAGGGGCCGCAAGCTGCTCCTTTCCTGCCACGATGCTCCCCCGAAGAGCACCCTGGAAACCCAGAGTTGTTTTTACTCCACTGCTGGTTTAGTCCCTTGCAGTGGAAGGTATTTGGTGCCCCATTGCAGAACTGTGCCTGTGCAACACAAGCAAGACATAATTGTACCCGTACAAAGTGGTATTAGAAAATCAGGTGGCTTTTTTTCCCCATTCAGTATGATTTTGCAGAGGGGAAGGAATGCACCATTTCTCGGCAGAGCTGAGCATGTACTGTACTTCCCAGCCCGGGGTCTCCAAGGTCGCTGTAGGGAGTTTGTGCAATTCTAGTGTTGTTATTGTATTTTCTCATTTTCTTCCTTCCTTCTTTGACCCTTGTTTGCTTCAGGCTGAATCCAAGGGGGCAGGTATCAGGAATGGGTACCAGGTCCACAAAGGCTCTTAACCTCTCCTTCAATTCAGAGACCTGTGACAGTATTTTGGTCGATACAGTTGACTAAGACTGCAACCTGGTGCTTGGGAACGGTGAACTGATGCAGGTTCCTTTATGCCTTCTGTATTTTCGGCAGGCTGAGCCGCTGGGCCAGCCCTCAGCAGCAGGGCATCACCTTTAAGGAGGGAGCTTCTGCAGATGGCTGACTCGTACTTGATCCTCAAACCTCCAGCAGCAAAGTGGCAGACGGTGCTACCCTTCCTGTCCACTGTGTCAGAAATATAATTAAGGTCCAAATATTGCCCCAAGATATGTCCAAAATAAGAGGCACTCATCAGCTTTTCAGGAGCTGAAGAGGTATCCAAGCATTACCGACTACTTACATCCATGAGTCTCTGACTTTCATACACGGCTCCAATTTGGGAATTCTGGACTCCTTAAAAAAATTTGCTTTTCCTCTCAGTTAAAAAAGCATATAGATTGACAGAGATGTACACCAAGTTCTAGCCCTCTATGATTTAAAAGAGCAAAGTTATAGGCTCCTGAAAATTGAGGTTTATAATAGAAGCACTGGCAAGCCCTTAACTACAGAGAAGCTACCAGGCATTGCAACAATAATTGGGAAGGGAGGGAAAAAAAAAAATCACTCTGTGTTTTTCAGTGCTTAGCTAAGAAATACAACAAGAGAGTTTATTGCTTGCAAAACACAGCTGCACTGCCTCAAATTGGATGGAAAAACGAACCCTGATAATTTATTACACCCCTAAAGTCACAAGAATGTACCCATAAATTACTTTTTTGGAGGGGGAGGGAAGTGGTACCACTGTAGTCCATTCTGCACAACCTACTTATTAGTATCGTAATTTATTATTATTATGCCCTGCTGCAAATAGAGAGGCAGATAAAACTCAAATCTATTAAAACAACCGCTCCACTTTCTCTGAGCCACTGAGGGACACCATTCCAAAGGAAATGAGATAAATTACTAAGACGAATGTAGGAGTCTTGCATTACAGCACATAGCGTGTATATATGCAAGAGCAGGAGGATAATTCAAGCAAAAAAGAGTTGTGTTAAGTTCTACTGTTCAGGATTCAACACAGAGGGATTGGAATAATACCAAGTGGTCAATTAAATATTTCTAATGTATAGATTATTTTTTTTCTGAAGATCCTAAATGTTAACTTGGAATGAATGTGCAATGCTGAAATAACTGCCCTGCTTCTATTGCGAATGTACTGGGATCAGCATGTATTTAAAAATAAGCTTTATCTAGCTATTGTGAGGAAGTAGACACTATACTGATAACTCTGAAAATTATATTGATAAAATATATATATATACATATATATACAAGTGGTGCTGATTAATTGCAAAGCTGATTTGAACTTAAGGTTGGTGAAAGACATTGCTTTGCAGCCCCAGAAGGGCAAAGTGGCAGAGCCAAAGGTGCAGTTACAGAGTTCACCACGTGCCTCTGCTAACGGGTTCCAGATAAGTCAACAGGAATTTTGTAATACTTTTCCTTCTCTTCGTTTCCTTCCACAGTAGTTGTCTCCACCAATAGTTTTTAATGCTGTCCTCCCCTACCCCGATGCATGGATGGATTAGCAGAAATGATAATTGTATTGGGAGGTTATTGCTCATCGTCCTCTTCAGGACACAGGTCAAATGCCTGTTAGGTTATTACGAAGTCAGGATGAGTTTAGCGCTTTTGGCCATAGTCACTGCGCTATAATGGAGCCCTGATTCTGGAGGCTGCTGGTCCAGAATGAGTTTGGGTACGATAACCACCAGGTCTACGGATAAACCTAGCAGCAATCTTCTTTCTACACAGGCAATTTGTGGTTTTCAGTTTCATTTTTAAAAACAAAGGAAAATGAGTCGTGTGATAGAAGTTCACACTGGACTTTTCTAAGTAATAGAAGAGTTGTGCAGGTTTAGCTGGCTTCACTTTTATGAATGCTGGGGATTCTCAAAGCAGAGTACATGAGACACAAAGCCAGTGAAACCTCAATGGTCCACAATGTAAACAAACTTAATGAGAAGAAAAGAGTCAGCAATCACTTCATCTTCCCCACAAAGCCTGCTGCTCTGATGGGGGAAAACAGCACCCAGGCCATGCAGGAAGACACCGAGACTTTGTGCTCTTGCTACAGAGGGTCGGGGAACAGGAGGGACTGACGAAGGAAGGAAATGAGGCCACCTACTCACTGTGATACTGCACATTTTTGTATTTCCAGACTGCTGGTGGCCTGCATCAATCTGTACATCACATTGTTACTCCTACACTCTTGCATGCTTGTAGCAACTCTGTGTGTGTGTCTGTGTCTCTCTCGAATGATCCTCTGCACCCTTTCATATTCCATGTGTTGGCCTTTTTTTTGTGGGGGGATTACTCTTCATATTGATGGTTGTGGTTCTTGGAGCGAAAAATGGAAAGTAAATAAAATTATTTACTTTCTGAGTGGAAAGATATATGAAACACAGACATAAAGCTTTATTTAACACTGCTCCAGGTTTGGGCTTGGACATTTGCTCCTGCAACTTCTCTCTTAAATTGTTTACATAAGAACATGAGGGAAGAGAAGGCACGAAGTTGTTCCACCTTCATTTGAATGTGAGTTGCCAAATTCAACAATTTTAGCATTTTTCCTTCTGGTGCCTTTGTTCAGATCCTAGATATCAAAGTTCACAGGGAAAGCAGAATTTCCCCTCTCCAAATGACAAGCTGTGCTTTGTAAGGGTATTTCCTTCAGATGTGGCATTTGCCTGTCTGGCAAAGTGCAGGGATACTACTTGGGCTCTTTTGGCAGCTTTTCCTCCCACTTTTGACATTCCCCCTGGGAAATGCCCCATCTGCATGGCCTGGGAGTTTCTAGCACTTAGTTTGCTAGCTGCTTACCTTCCTCCTGAGGTTCTGGCACTGCCTGTTTACAAGCAGGAAGGCAAAGAGAGGCCAGGAGAGGACACCTCCTTCCAGGCTCAGACAAGCGCCTAATTTGCGGTGCTTCGTTTCTATTGTATATCGATATTCAGCTTTTTCATAAAAGAAACCCGCGGTTTCCCTGTATCAGAAGCTGTGGGTAAATCCCTACTATTTTACATCATCGAGAAGCCCCAGGGCTGGCTGTGCCTCTGTTACATTTTTAAAGCGGCAGTAAACACGTGCTTTTCTCTGAGCAACAACTGCCTTTCTAATGGTGGACTGTGAAAGATGGCTGCAGAACTGAGACTCTGAGATTCACTAGCTATTGCTGACCTCTAAGTATTGCCTGAAAGCCACTGGATGATGCCATCTCTAGGGAAAGAGTGAAATGCAGCATCATTATCAACTGAAAAATAAGAATAGTAGTATTTCCAGAGGGTTTTGCATCGATTAGATGGATAATAAAAGCACATCCATGTGTAACTGAAAGACATTAGGTAGGTGATACTCAGCTCCCTCTTCCATGTGTTGTAGGAACCCCTCTGTCTAAAAGAACTGTGGATTTGGAAGATCCAGTGGCATAGCAAGATGGATATTGTATAAAATAGTCCGTTGCTGCTGGTCACAGCAATTATAGTCTCATTTCCTAACTTGCTATTTCCTGCACTACGGGTGATGTTGGGCAGCTCTTGTTCAAGCTTGGTTAGGATTTTTGAGAGCTAAAAGAAGTGCTGCATGTACTGACAGGCAGGACGAGACAGCCTGGCATCCCCAAATTGGGGACAACTCTGACTGCAGCCTGGACGTGGAGAGGGGACATGCCTGAAGAGGTCAGCTAGGAATACGGAGAGCTTGATCTGAGTGAGCCATTTTTTGTTGCTCTAGGATACGTGTTACTGTTGAAGCCAAGTTTCCAAGCCAGTATTTCCCCTTCAAAAGGGGAAGAGGATGGTAGGAGCCTAAGCTGAGCCAGGATAGTGAAATTTTAAAGTATTATGACACACATACATTTAATACTACATCACATGTAAGGGAACAAGCACATATGATTGCAATATTACAAGATGAATATAGGTCCTGTGACATTAAATTTAGTGCCTTGTGATTGATGGTCCTTTGTTTGCAGGTTTTCTTTTATGTATATGTTATTTCTGTAGGATAAGCATCTTACCAGCTGGAAGAAACATACAACTCTTTTATTTTCTAGCATGTAATTTCTGTTTGATTCACAGCTAATAAATAGGTCATCTTGTACTTTCGAAATGCCAACATGCAGTAATTCAGAGAAATAGAGACTCTACATTAAAAAGCTGTCAACCTCAGTGCAATTTTCCTGCACCCTACGCTCTGGAAAGATACCTTGTCACTCATGGTTCAGCTCTGTTTTCCTGAAATATCTCTTCTTCTGCATAAATAATGAATATAGTTGCATGAAAATATCTGGCACAATGTCTGTTCTTCCTCCCACACTAAGGAGCTGCGGGTACAGAGTCTGTATTTATTGGTTGATCTTCCCAACAAATCTTACTGAAATCACAGGTGTGGTAATAGCATGGCCCCCTCCCAGCTGCAGGCAGGTGTTCTCCACTGTGCTAACCCCATCCTACCCATCTGGCTAAAGTCAGGGAAAAACTGCCTTAAAAAAAGACTTTGCTATTTAGTACTTCTCAAAATGTAACGGCTACATGATACAGAATAATTTAAAACACTTATTCGCTTTCAGTCTCTTTCCGTTTCTAATGCATTACGCAGGTCTCGCACAGAAAAGATAGTGGGCTGAAGCAAATCCCAATTAGGAGTGTTTAAAATTAATTCCATTCTTTAAAAAAGCTAGATATAAACCCCATCAGATTACTAAGCCTGTCTTGTATTTCATATGATCTGAAACACACAATTTACTGCATTTTTTTATGGCTTTCTCCTAATAGTCCATCAGAGGTGACACAAGGATGGCCAAACCTGGTTCTGCACCTGTGATTTCAGCAGCGAACGGGTGGAGCTGGGCTGCTGTGGCACTGCTGCCCGGTCACAGGGGAAGGGAGGCAGCCCTGTTTACTCCTAGGCTTCAGGCCAGGACTCCTGTGATTTTCTAGTCCAATCTGAAAAATCATGACGCATTCCAGGGATCCCACTTTCAGAGACAATTTTCGGATGTAATGCAGGGAAATTTCTACAGTGCTGATTCCAAAATCTCTGAGTACTTACAACCACCCATCACAGTACAGAGGCAAAACTTCAAGCCAAAGATTTCACCCTGCAGGTGTTACTCACACGAATGGCTTCCCCTGACCCCAGGTTGGGTAATGCAGTGTGAGGCAGGGGCAATGCTGTTTCAATGCAAAACTGGACTGGCTCAAACCATGAAAAATTTGGTGGTGCCTTTTGTGGTTTTGAATCGATAGAAAGCTGAAACTTGTAAGATGTCAACCCCACAAAAATGGGAAAAGTAGGGTGTGCTAACCCCCTGTGAACCAGGTTTTAGGAGGGATAAAGCTGCTGAATCCTCACAGTGAGGTCCAAAAGTAATTTAAATCTCTTCCCTTCTCTCCTTGCTCCCAATTTCCCCATCCCAGTTGTTGTTAGATGTATCAGCTGAGAAGGAAAGTTAGAGCGCGACACTAATAAGGAGGGCTCAGACACACTAAGAGTATTAAAAGGTTAGGTCACGGTGTGTTCTATTAAATAGAATATTAATTGAATTCTTGACATCTGAGGTGAACTGTGACATGCTCATGGGATAAATATTGCATTTAACAGAGCATCATGACCTAAAGCTCTAAATACTATTAAGCATCAGTGCCAACTCTTCAGAACAGATCTTAGCCTCAGTCCTCAGGGTACGAATGCTCCCTTGGAGTTTTGGAAGCTTGACCTAAAAAACAGGTTTCACCTTTCTTGTTTCTGTTCCCAATTAAGTCCAAAATTGCTTCTTCCATCTCAAGGCTACACTCCGCCTCAGACTTTCGGTTACAGACTCTTAATATATAGCTAGAAATGCACTTTTCAAATGCCATGCATCACAACCTATTGGGCGCGGTACAAGAAAGGTTGAAAGAAAATTTCTCCATCTCCACCCCCACACCGTAAAGAAGATTAAAACATTAAAAAGACCAATTAAAAATAGGGAATCTCATGGCAACATTTTCATTAACCCTCCCCGGTTCTTCTTTCTGTCTCATTAGTCATCACAGGGAGAGGAAGGATCATTTTAATTAGCAGCATTGTAAAGCTTTATTTAAGGCAACTGCCCCTCCTGCTGCTCTCTGGATTACCCTGCTGGCTTATAAATACAATACCAAATCATTAACAGCCAAAACCACCACCACTGAAGGGTTTGGAAGAAAGCAGATCTACTATGGTCAATGTTTAGGGCCCTTTAACAATGTCCTTTCTCCTTATTCAGGCATAATTCAAGCGTAATATTGGGCTTTATCAAACAACTCAATATCCTCTTACAGCAAAGCCCTTTCTAGTTGAGGATACCATGTGTTCAACTTTCTTCCCCTTTGTTTTCAAGGCAGTGAAAGCACAGAACCACATCTGATAGGATAGACATGGTAGATAGGATCACAGGTTTTCCACCATCCCAATTTAGAATTACTTGTTAAATTCCCAAATTAAAGGGACTGCCACACGCTAACAGCCTTGCAGGAGGGAGGTGATCAACGAGACCCCAACCAGGGGAGGCTGATGGAGCATTTTAGAAAGAGGTTCTTGTGAGTTTAGGATGAAAACAAAGCGAGCGCCCACATTTCATGAAAAGGAAATTGCTTTTTCCAATCATCGCTTGCTGAATTTCACATTTTTGCAAAAATGAGCCCAATGGCTCTGTTCTGTTAAGAAACCCTCGGCCAGTGTTTCCAGCCAGCAGTTTCCATACCTGGAGTGCAGTCCAGAGTGAATGTCCATGTAGAAGAGCAAATTTGCTCTCCCTCACACCCACACACCATGCGAATGACCCTCACTGCAGCGTACAGGCTTATTTTGAAACTAGTTTGAGTTGTTACATTTCAATCAGGAATTAAATGCAAACCCAGATCTCTCGTCCTCTTGCAGGGTCCTAAGTCAGAGACACATTAATTGGAAACAAAGAGGACAGCGTGACCCCAGGCCTGAAATACCCCAACACTTGAAAAGATCTGGACATTGCCTCCAGCCCCTGGCTATTTTGTAGTCTTGCAAATAAGCAGAACGTTTTTGTTCTGGACCATACTGCAGCAGCTCCCTCTTTTGCGTCCAGTACAATAGTGATGAAAACATCACATTTCTTAAGCCGTAAGCTGCACAAAATGTCCTCCTTCCCAAGAAACCACGACTCAGGCTATTAGGATTCACCATTTAGATCTGTGGCCTGCTTTCCCTGACCTGAATATGTAACTATGGACTCTTCAGTACACCTGGGTGCTGCGATCTCTAATTGTTCATCACTGTCCAGCCAAGGCAACCCAGGCTTTCCCTTGGAGCATCCTATTAGCTACACGCGGGAGTTTAAGCGCCGCGAGTACTCTATCATGGAGTTTTCATTTTGGGACCACAGTCAGGATTTGATTTTTCAAAGCTGCAGCATCACATAGCTGAAACTTTGAGGTGTCGTCTTTGCTGCTGGGTGCCAAGTTGCATTAAGGTATATTAGCCACCTCATTTTTCCACTTTACTGCTTGACATGACAAAGAGAAAATCAGACCAAAAGGGACAAACTTTTAACGTTGATGTTTGAAAACACAAAGTGCAGTTCATGTCCCCCTGAAAGCCAGCTCGCTCTGGCTTCAGTTGGAGCACTAAGCAGAATGTGGAGATAATATCTGCTTCTTCAAAAAATGTGCATATTCCTCAAGAAAGGTTTAAAAATGACTGCGTATACCTGAATTTAACCACATGAAGTACTGTTTAAGTAATAACAAAAAGGAAGACAGTAATGATGTATCACTAAATGATTAATGTATTGCTACGTAGAGTTCATTTTATATTAAGTCAAGATCTGTATATGCGGAGGTTTGTGGGGAGAGGTGATATCTTTTACAGAAGTAACTGTGTGTCAGGCTGTTGCGAACGTAAGTAAATTAGAAATAAGTAAAATATTTCCACTTAAAACAAAAAAAAAGGAGGAAGGGGAGGGAAAAACACCTAAGTTCCAGTTTGGGACCGAGCAGAGCCTTTGCCCCCATCTCAGCTCATCTCCTCCCAGACAGGCTGAGCAGGTCACAGACCTGAGCTGCTGTCACTAAATGCTCATCATCAAAACTGGGGGAGGCTTACAGAGGGCAGCACGCTGCCAGTGCCTGAGCAGAACTGCAGCTTCAAGGGACAGCAGTCTCCAGAGATCACGGATGCTAAACTCACTTAAAACCAGACAGTGACGAATAGTCTGAGTAACAGTCATTGTAAAAGTTTATGCAGGAGTTGCTTTGTTTTCTATTTATAGCCACACTGTATTTTTCTTGTAATGCATTTTTAATGACTTATAAGGCCTAGTTATTTATTCTCCTGAATCCAAATACTTTCTCACCCTGATAACGCAAGCGAATGAGCTTTGCGCAGAAGAGCTGCGTGGGAGACGGCTGGCCCTGCTCCCTGCCCCGCAGCAGGCTGGGGGGACGCTGCACAGCTCTTAGGAACCCTGTGGCGCCCAAGGCACTGATACAGCGAGCACCCCAAGCATGCAGCTCCCCGCTGCCTCTCTGCAGAGAGGCTGCCTGTGGATGGCCCTCCCTGGGCCAGGATATTTCCAAATTACTAATTATTCCATCTGCATGCAAGGGATTTTCATTTTATGGTTATTTTGCTGTATGTTTCCTAATCCAACATCAACCTTAGTTAAGCAAGCCCCAGACCTGCGGTGCCACGTAGGCAGTGGCCCCTTCCACCCATGGGCAGCAGACCAAACAAAAGCAGAAGATGGGACATGTTGAAATGGCAGGCATTTGCATGAAATATAATTAATCTGCTAAACCAGCATCCATCCCTAAGCACAAATGCTGATTGCCTCACGATGAGTCGAACCAGAATGGTATTAACTCTACTGTTTTTTCTGAATTGTTACATACCCAATATTTTCTTTTGACTCTTCTTTATATTTAGATTAATAATTATGTAATCACTTCATTAGTTTATTTAGATTATGTTATTTTTGGAAATTATTGTTGAGATCAGCCTTGTCCTTCCCATCTATCTCTGCCTTCCCAGAATTAAGTAATATCTGAGGAAACCAATTAATTGCATCTCGCCCGCTGTAATGGGGTCTGCTCTACAATGTGGCAATGTCTAATGGAGTTTTAATTTCCCCATGGTGAGTCAACATTTGCTTAAAGAGAGAAGACTGTTAGAGCAAAACGCTGCCTGAGACACACAACTTCCAAGTCTGTGGGGTTCAAACAGGCATCTTGGGGCTGCTGCTTCTTTGTTAGGGGTAAAATTCACAGAAGGTCGTAGCTGGGGCATCACAGAGCATCCCAGTTCCCACCACAGGCTGAGGTTTCCCATTGACTTGCAGAACACGGAGGACGTACAGCCCTACATAGTTCTCAGGCTGCGCCTCCCAACGTTGCAGGGGTCCTGGGTGCTAAAATGAACTTGTCACCCAGTGAGGGTTTGACAGCCTTTTATCAAAGCATCGTCTTCCTTAGAAAATACTTATTTAACTGTCCTGGGTCTTCACTATGCAGTTGCACCAGTAAGTCCTTGTCATGGACCAGAAGTCCATTGTGGTGGGGGGCTGTCAAAAACAATAGTCGTTCCCAAGGAACCTGCTTGTACGCATGTAACTCATGACACACATGGGACAGCAGAATTTATAACGAGATTTTTTCCATTAATTGGATTGTTCAGAGTATTTGGTACTGCCAGAAGTTGCATTTGGGATTCTGGAGGGAGGGGAAGCACCCAGAGCCCTTTGAAATGCCCCTGGTCCCTCCCTCGCTCAGGCCCTGGGCATCTTCACAAGCCTCAGCCTACGCGCTGTTGACTAATGAGTGTTTTGCTTGGCGAACGCTGACAAACTTCTGAAGTCGGTCTGCCTTTCCCAATCTTCTGACAGCTTAAAAGATTTGAAACAAAGCTACATTATGATGCAACCAATTTCAGCAGCATCTGATTAACAAAAAGGAGGCCACAGCTACCTGACAGCAGCTGGTGGTTAATTTTATTTCTAAAACAAACTGATGGCCTCAAACATTCATACATGTATTTATTTTTTTGTTTAAATGTCTCATTTCCAGGGTTTTTTTGGATTGTGCAGGGAAATAAAGTTTTGCAGTTCTTCTTCTCATAATAAGTCTGTCCAAAAATGATGTTGCTCGTTGTGTTGAAAGATGGTTTCATTTTCTACTCAAAATTGGTATGAAAAATTTGCCTTGCCAAATGAACATTGTATACTGAACTTGTCAAATCTTCTCTCCTGACACAAATAAAAGATAACTTTGGGTGGCAGCATGTAAAACAGCACTGACAAGACAGCTAGGATGGAAGCAAAGAAATGCATATTTTTCTCTTTCTCTTTTCCTGAGAAGGGTAGGGGAAAGATCCAGGTGAGCGAATGCTGGCGTGTTACAACCAAAAATACATCATCTAAAGACTTAACAAGTTGTTTCAATGCGGGTTTTAAGATGAACATAAGCGATTCCATTTCTGATTAGCAAAATCATGATGAAAGTCTTGGCTTTTTCCAGGTAACCAAGAAAGCTACTAAGCAGAAAGAGTGGCTGGATGAAAGGGGTATTCAGTTAAAAGTTCACAACTCTGCTGTGCAGCCTGGAAGGAGTACTTATAGCACTGCTGAAAATTATTCCAACTGTATTTAAGAATAAATAAGGTAATGATAGCACTTTCATTAGATCTGCAGTCATACCGTGTAAGTGATTTTTTTTTTTCCTATTAAAATTGTTGATTGAAGGCTGTTAGCTATTTATCAGCCCAAAATTACATTTCTTCTCTCCTAGGGCTTGCCTCTGTTAAAAATCACAACAGCTGCCTAGTTCGTAACAAGAAAAGACTCCTAAAACTGCAGTTTCGGGTTGGGGGGGAAGAATACAAGCATGAAACACAGATTGCACCTTCAAATCCCCGATGGCATCACGCTTCTTTGTTCTGCTAAGAAAAATTAACCTCAATCTCGGCTCAAGGTCCCCCGATTGATTATCATAGTCATTTAAATACTGTAATCTCATTTTCAGCATCAGGGAAAGGGAGCGAAAAGAAGAAAAAGAGAAAGAGGTGGGGAAGCGAGGGGGAGAGAAAGAGAAAACAGAATAAATTATCTGACAAAAGGAAAAAGGGCCTTTCTGCTTACGGAGCCTATTTCAGATCCTTCCACTTGATTGGAAAAGTTGATGAAGTTTAAATGAAGCAGAATTAGAGGCTCAGGCCACTGAGTATTGACAGGGGCCCATGGAAGAATGTGCAATTCAATAGGCCTGATTTCTGTGGAAAACAGGGGAAAAGCCTAAATGGTATAATCTTCAATCAAATCTAACATCGACACTGACAAGGCAGGGTAATGAGATAGGCCAGATCAGGCATGTTGGTTAAAGAAATTAATCCCTCTCGCTGCACCAAGAGTTCAGCTTTGATGCCTATTGTACAGACCCCTGTCCCAGCCTATCTAAATGCTAACTAACTGGGAGTGTGATCTGGGACTGTGCTTTTCATTGCTGGGGCTAATCTGATAACAATTTTAGCTCCCTGATTATGGCGGCAGAGGTAGCACGGCAGCCCCTCGACGGGGCACGGAGGAGAGGGGCAGCGCAGTGATGGATGCTGCCACGCTGGTGCGGGGAAACTTGCGTTTCGGCGTGTATTAGAGCTTTAACACACGGTAACACATGGTAATTAGTGTAGTTACAGTCGCCTTCTGCCCAGCTGATTGATATCTCCTGGGAAGCACTGAAGGGGCCGGGCAGTGAGCAGGAGGGTGATGGAGAGAGCAAATGTAAAGGGATGTTGGGAAGTTGAAAAGCTGTGCTGCAAACAAAGGGGCTCTTCTACCTGGGCAAGCAGCCCCGAAGTTGGTGATTAAAACCATCCTTATTTTTCAGGCTAGTTTGCTCTTCAGTAAGCAAGACAAGGTTCTCTGTGTTTGCTTGTCTGATTCCCCACCACCACCACCCCCCCAGCCTAGGAATTACACTATTATTTTTAATCGGGTTTCACTTGTAAGATTTTCAGGCATAAAAAAGCACATTGGTTTGCTTAAAAAAAAATCAAACTAGAGATATTCCTCTGATATTGAAGTTTTCTTAAAGGCTGCTGTTGGAAAACTAGTAATAGAGTCCCACTTTCATTTAGCTATACTAGTTCAAATAAATGTGGGTAGAAAAGTCAGTGCAATTTATTTTATAAAGTACAAGTGGTTAAAAAAGAAAATACCCTCAAAATGCAGGTTCTGTCTAATCTGTACAATGTGAGCAGCCAAGCAAGAACAAAACATTCCTTGCAAGATGACAAAGGCTTCTC
This sequence comes from Stercorarius parasiticus, assembly GCA_013396915.1. Classification (NCBI taxonomy): domain Eukaryota; kingdom Metazoa; phylum Chordata; class Aves; order Charadriiformes; family Stercorariidae; genus Stercorarius; species Stercorarius parasiticus. Next base: position 276,600 of record VWZL01003812.1, read on the forward strand.
AAATTCAATAATTAAGCGTAAGAGCATCTCTAAGAATTTGCATGGAAAGCAATCTGCCCTTGGGGAAAGTGCGGCTAAAAACTTGCAAAAATGCGGAACTGAAAATGTTGGTCCCTGTGATCACCGTGAATGTACTTCATTTGCTCTATATTCTGCTAGGCAGCACTCAAAAAGAGGGGAAATGTTTGTGGCAAAGGTTTAAAAATGAAGAGCTTTTGGCCTTTTCTCTGGGCAGCTGCCCACCCCCCCGTCCAGGATGGTCCTTACTGAGCCTCCGCCAGCTTTTCCTCTGTGCTCGGGACCTTTTCTTGTGCCTCTTCCAGAGAAGGCAAGGTATTTATTGTTGCTGGGGTGGGAAGCTGAGGATGGAGAGGAAACCAGGCAGAGGTGTTCATGTGCTCTAACAAGTTTTAGCTGGGGCTCTGGTGCTGCTCTCAGCCTGCTGGGTTCAGTGTCTCTGGAGAAGGGTTTGCAAGTACGGGCACGTTATCAGGATTTGGAATATCCCTGACTTTCTGCGTGGTGTCTTTGATTTGAATTAGTCTGAAAATAATCTCTTGTTTTAATGTGGTTTGGGGCCAATGCCATAAACTGCTGGTGTTGGCTCTCCCCTAAAGTTTCTTAAATCTTTCAGACAATAAAGCCTGAGGTTTAGGTTCATCATAAAAATTTATAGCCTGCTGCAGCTCTGGATGCACTGTGAGTGCATGGACCTACTTGTGACCTTTTTTAATTTTATTCTTTTTCCTATTCTGCCTACGTTTTCTCTTCCTTTGGCTTAATTTCTGCTTTTACATCACCAACAAGCCAGGCAAGAGGCTGTACAGACGTTCTCTGCTGTGACAATGCTCCTATTAGGGTCATAATGCAACAATTCGGTCTAATGGTTATTATTGTGCTGACTTCGATAATGCACTTTAAATCAAAGGGCCTTTGAAGCTTTATTTCCATTGTATTAGACAATAAACATAGAAGATTTTCACAAACATAAAAGGCATTCACCTTGTAATGTTTCTGGGCTTATTAGTCTCACCAATTTGCATTGTTTTGTTCACATGAAGGATCAAAATGCCCTTTTGCTTGCTTTTACATAGTGCATGCTGATCTTGGGGGTGAGCAGCTCCGAATGCCCCATGCTGCTGGTGCCCCTCTGACCACCAAATCACAGCTGGCAGTTTGCAGCCCACGTCCTGTCTTCAAATAACCAGGAGAAAAACCCACTACTTCCATTCATGCAGAATGTTTACTTGCCTCTTGGAAATGCCTTCTTTATTTCAGTGATGTCTGTGCAAAATATGGGAGGGCACTAAAGCTCATAAGGAGTTTAATTTTTAGTGTACCAAATAATTCATTTAAAATCTTAAATGAGTTCATGCTGAGAAGAAAACCCTTAGAAGTCAGAGCATTGGAAAGACAAAGCTCAGAACTAAACCTAATGATTATTTGACTAACCAGCCCTTCATTAGTTTATTTCTCTAATGAATTATTGAGCTGTACTGTGTAGACATTTCAGAATACATTTTTAAAAGCACAACACTGGCCTTAGATTGCAAAAATATAACAGCAGTAGTGATATAATAATAAGAGTAATAAGCACACAAAATGCTGCATAAACACTAATTAATCCTCAGCGTCCCTAAGCAGCAAGCACAGAAGGCAGGATGCTCAGCACATGTAGTGATCTGAGGTAAATAGTATAATTAACACCAAATAAAAGACCACCTTATTCCAAATACGGCTCACAGTACTTGTGACTACTCTGCTCTGTGTTACGCGGCTTATTCACCTAAGACAGACAAACCAGAATCTGCTCCCTGACCAAGTTTTCAATGGGTTAATTGATTCCAAACAGCTGAGAGCAGGTATTAGGAGAGGGAACGGAGTTATTTAAATCAACAAAGCTAACACCTGAGGGAAGTTACCCAAATGCTCTGGAAGCTGTGTCGTGGGGCTGTGATGCTGTCAGCAGGATTTGCCACACCTGGGGCTCTTGGTCAACATGGAAGGAGCTGTGAGATCTCATTGTGGCTGAACCCCCAGATCATCCGGACAGAGCAGAGGCACGCTGTGGACACCACAGGGACCTGCGCTGCCTCCGCACGCTGCCTGTGTAGGTGCTCTGCAGAGAGGGAATGATTTTACTCTCTGTCAGTCACAGCCATCACGCAGACATTACATCTGCACGCTTTCTGATGGCTCCTACAGCCTCTCCCTGAACATCCAGCAGTGGGTATATTTTTAAGGAAGGCTTAATTTTATTACCTTCCCTTCCTGTGCAGTTTAGCAGTCCTTGTAGTACAAAGATGGGTGAGGATTACAAAGATGGGTGAGGATTACAAAGATGGGTGAGGATTACAAAGATGGGTGAGGATTACAAAGATGGGCGGTGCCTCCCAGCTCTGCCCTGAGAAAGGGCTTGGCGAGATGGGAGCATCATTCCAGGTTCACCTTGGCTCCTTGCTATACCAGGACCTGGACAGCTAAAGAAGATGAGTGGATTTGGAGAGAAGGCTTAAAAAAAAAAAAAGGAAGGTGAGGGTTAAAGGCTCAAAGATTGACCACAACAGTCAAGTGTAAAAGCCCTGTTACAGCTACAGTGCAGGTCTATTAATAAAAACTTTGACTCCAGAGCAATGGAAAACCTGCTCTTTCAGTAACTACTACTGCAAGAGATGTTTGTGATACATGCGGTTTACAACTCCAAGTTTTAATATCCTTTTTCACACCATGCATTTGTCCATGTTTGCCTCTTGCATAATTAGAGGTTTTTTTTTTTTCCATGATGTGACACAGTTTTAGTTTGATAAAATGCCCATTTCTCTTTTCTAGCTGTCCTTTCTATGGGTTGTTCCAGAAACCAAGATGAGTTTGCAACAACTCTCAGCAGCGCCTTGCTCTGTGACAAGTCAGATGGCTCAGAAATTCTTCATGATAAGGTTCAGTAGGCATGAAAAGAAAAAGAAAAACGTGGTGAGTGATTTTCTGCCTTTACTTGGTACCCGCGTAGTGAGTGAAGTCCCACAGCCACCCAGCTGGTGCCCTGTCATCACCTGCACCAACTTGCTCTCCCTGGGCATGGGGCAGGCTCCCGGGTGAGCATAGGGCCAGCTCTCCCATGTGTCTCCTTCCTCCACTGAAAAGGGCAGTTCAGCCTCCCTGGCCTAGTTAATCCTTCCCCTGCTGGGATTGCTAAAACCAAGGCTATCAGTGTGCCAGTTCCTGTGGATTTGTGGAGGTTTTGATCATATATTTTTCCTCTGGAGACTGTAGCTGGTGAAATTTTATTGCCCGAGTCCTGTGGCTTTTGTTCAATCTTATTTGGAAAAAAAGAAAAAATTCCATCCCTCAGGGCTGGAGAGAAAAGCTTAGGAGAAGGAACCCTAAATGGCCTGGCATTCAGGCTAATAAAAAGAGCCTGGCATCAGTTGTCATGTAAATAACAAGCTTTTAAAACAAATATTGCGCATTCCAGCAGTGCTGAAAACTTCTATTTGTTAAATCTGTTTCTCCATCAGCCTGAATGGCTGGGATTGAGACTTGGTGCCAGCCTTTCCCAGCCTCCACAGCACCATCACCATCCTCCTCCAAACCGCTGATTCTGAAACAAGTTTTTACTGTTGAGAGCGGCGGCTGGGGCTCTGAGGGCGAGCTGGATGCCTCTCGGCTCTGAAGGCGTTTCATGGAGAGCAGTTCCCCACTTTTTGTATGGTAAGAGGATGCTTTGGCACATGGGTCTCGCAGCTGTGATTTCCCATTTACACCAGGGACATGTGCAATGTCAGGCTGGTGACACAACGACTTTGGACTTTGGCAGCGATATGTTGACCTTAATTATGGTATGTTATCTGAAAGATGCTAATATAAGTGTAACCAAACGGGTGTGGGTCACTTTTTCTGTAGTGCATGTCAGGCGCGCTGGGGGCTCAGTGTGGTGAAGTCTTGTTTCCTGCCCAGAGCTGGCTTATTTTTGTAACACAGTAGTTTTCAGTAAGTTTGTACTGAGAAAAATGCTTGGCTAAGGCTTTTGCTGATAAAAACAAGCAAACCAAAAATGCTTTGCTCAGATTTTTACTGGCATCAGTAGATGAAATACTTCTGTCAGTTTTATGCTGCAAGCAAATATATATTGATAAACTAAATTAATTCCTTGATTAATTAAAACACGTTCTACCGGAGAATAATAGAGCGTTCATCCCTAGAAATCTTTGTGTGAAAAGATGATGTTTTTAATCTGCAATAGCCAGCATGCGTGGACACATCCAGGGGGGAGGATGGGGCTGGGCAGAGCCGAGGCAGGAGGGTCAGCCAGAAACAAGGCAGTTGGCTGTGCAGTGGTCTCTGTTTGGATACGTGATGCCTCATTTAGAAGATACGTGAGAGAACTGGGAGAGAAAGTAGGGGATCCTGTTGTTAGCTGCTGCAAAGTAGGATGTCTCTCACACTTGCACTGTGGTTTTGGGTACTGAGTGCTAGTTGGAGGAAGACTGGGCAGTAAGTGTCCCATCCATCGCAACTGGGCTGCAGGTTCTTGTGTATTTGCTGTCCTGTGAATGTTAAAGAAAGCTGTTGGAGCTGTGCATTCCTCAGTGCCCTCCCACGGCTGCCAGAAGCACTTGTCCAAGCAGCAGTTGTCTCAAAACCTTTTGTCTCCTTCTTCTAAACCATCTTTGTGTCCTTGGTTTTCAGGTGTCACTGCACAGCACGAGGGTTGGGACCTGCTGGCCATCTCCTTCGGCAGCTCTCTCCAAAATGCCTGGTTCCCAGGGCTCTCTGGGAGGGGGAAGAGATCCCAGGCTGCAGTTGGAAGCACGAAGAGGAGACATGGCAGAGGGCTGATTCTGTGAGTATGCCACTCCTGGTGCCTGCACCACCGAGTGGGGCTGGCCAACTGCTAGTGCTTATCCAGTAAACTGCCATCCTGTCACTGTCACCTCCCAGCAGCGGCAGACACCCTGGTAAATTCAGCATTGAGTGGGGCATGATGCAATGTGGGAAAGTACTTGGTAAGGGGTCAGCAGTTTCCTGCACAAATTCTACAACATAATTTAGTGAGGTGTAATCACCACTGATTCCAAGAGTAAAAACATCCCCATTTGAGCAAGCCCAGTTACTTACTCAAATTGTAGTTTCACCTGGCCAGATAGCAGAAATCCAGATCGAGTCTTATTAAAACATCCCATGGTTTATAACTGCTCAGAAATCCCACTGCCAGGATGCTCTGCAACAGTTATGCTGAGAAAAAAACTCAAGCCCTAAAGCTGGGGCTGAGCAAAGTGCTGGACCCGAGGGGAGAAGACATCAACTGAGCTCTAGGGACAGGCAGTGCTCAGCCAAATGCTCCTGTCCAGACAGGCAAAACTCCCACATAAATCAACATAATCTTAATGACCCCATATAATCTACTTGCGACATATACGCTACAGGAGAGGAGCTGCCATTCGTAGGATTACCCCAGTGTTATATTCATAGACCTGGGATTTACGGTGCTGACGGGTGCTTTGTACCTATTTCAATTTAAGGAATGTAAATACATCATGAAAATAAGTAGGATCAACCCAGCCCCTGCAATTATGCCTTAGCGTACCTTAAATGCCATATAATTACATAATCTTCTGATTCATATTAATGCACCACCTAAAAATGTGTTTACTAGCACACTTTTCTAAGAAAGGCAGAAACCGTTTGGAGGGATGGGGAAAATGTGAGCCTGCCTCCTCTCCCTCCCAGCACTGCAGCTGCCTCCATCCCGAGGTTCACCATCCCTATGTCTGTCCAACCCAGCTCTTGCTGGGGGGCAGCTGGGTGCGAAAATCTCCCTCTGACTCCACTTCTAAGCAGAGACCAGCAATTCCTGTCAAAGTTATAGGATATAGAGAAAAGAAAGTAGAAGTTTTGAATTTGAAAAAGTGAAACTGCTTTTGAGTTATGACGCAAAACCTACTTTTTTTTCCCCTTTGCCTTCCTGATATAATTTCCAAATTTTAGAGTTTCGTGAGGGGGAAAGAAAAAAAAAAAAAAAAAGAAAGATGTTCCGTGTTGCAAGGCTCAAATTTTCTCTGATATTCCAAATTCCACAATTCTATGGCCGACTTCAAAGCCTGCCGGTGCCAGGGTACGATTACCAGGGGAGCTCAAGACCTTAACCACCGCAGCGGAGGCTGAGCAGCCGCGGTTGAAGTGTCACCGCTGGGTGCGGTGGAAACCCCACGCTTTTGAGCAGAACTGGCTGCCCTCACCAGGAGAAGAGGAAAAGTGCAGCTGGTCAAGCCGTTCGGCGAGTGCCATCCAGGGGAGGAGAGCTGTACGTACCGCGGCTAGCGCTCGGGGCGGGGCGGGCTCCGGGGGAGGCGGGGGGTTAAAGCCTGATTTTCTGTGCTTGTGGGTGATGATCAGGGGGAGACAACCCAAGTGAGATGCCTGAAGCTTTCTAAAGCCCACCCAGCCCATCCACAGGACGGGATACAAGCGAACTGTTAAGACAAGAGGTGTCGGGAGTTTGTGAAGTGACTGTAGCCTCCACAGCTGGTCTGAAAATCCTAATTTAGGCAGTTGGAGTTTGTGTCCCCCCCGAGCTCCCCTGCTGCAGAGGGTGGCAGAGAGCAGCCCCAGGGACATCTCGGTCCCTGTCCCTGAGCACTCCTCAAACCTTGGGGCTATTGCTCAAAAAACCACCCGAGCCTTGGAGGGAAAACCCATCCCATGCTGCTGCCGGTCACCGTCCCGGGGCTGCTGGATGTTAACGGTGCTAAACCACGAAGGAGCAGCGAGAAAACACATTTTTTCCCTCCTTGTCATATAAATTACTGGGAGGAAAAAACCTGTTTTCAACTGTTGTCGCCCTCCAGGTGCTTTAAAAGGAAACTTTTCCGCTACGTGGACGTTGGTTGCCCGGGGCTGCCCATGGGGACCCCTGTTGCCCGCTACCGGCGTTAGATGGGCTGGAAGCAGGGATGGAGGGGAGGTATCGGGGCTTACCTTGAGGATGAGCGGGTTGCGCAGCATGCTGTCCCGGGCCACCCCTAGCCTCTCGTTCTCGCTGCCCGGCTCCACCTCGGCCAGTGACAGTGGCTGCCGCGGGGCCGCTATGGGACAGCCCGCCATGCGGCTGCCCCCCGGGAGGAGCCGGGACCGAGGCGGGCGGCGTTGGGTTGTCTGGTTGGGTCTCTCGGTGGAGCTGCAGCTCTCACCCGTGAGCGTGGGGACGACGGACAGTGTGTATGGCGGTGCCCCGTCTCCTAGCAACCGCC
>VWZL01003812.1:288351-311844 GCA_013396915.1 Stercorarius parasiticus
TGTATATTTTAGGTATTGCTGTCAAGTTTGGTAGATTTTCCCAGAAGGAAAATAATCAAATCCGGAAAAATATTGAAGAGTTCTTATTGAGTACTGGAATAGATAGTGCTGAAAAACTCCTGTTTACCTCAAGGTATCCAGAAGATAAAGACACTATAAATCGCCTAAAAGCAGACCATCTTTTTTGTGAAAAACTTTGTAAGTATTTAAGTTCCTTCTCAAATAGCTGAATGTTGTATTCCATAACCTGGTGATATCAGGATATTTTCTGATATAATTTTTTTTATTGAGAAGCACTAATGTTGCTAAATTTGGCAAAAAAAAGGAGCATGCTGCTGAGATCATGTAGTTGGTAATCTGTACAGTATACTGTTCTTAATATCTTTCCTCAGTTATGAAGAGGTTAGAGGTTAAAATGTCGTCATGATTAGCAGCACTTAGAGACTTTTAAACTTGCATTTAGGCTTTATGGCTTGAGGTGCATTATTTGCTAGGCTTTAGTTAAGCATAGTGATTTATTAATGGGAGCTGTGATTAAGTCTCGTCTGAAATTGTCAACCATTCTTATAGCACATAAATAGGTGTCAGGTTTGGGACTGAGTGAGTGAGGGCAGAAGCTGAAAGAAATTAGGTCATTAGCCAAAGTAGTTAGTTTTCCAAGATGTGAGGAAAACCAATAAAATTCTTATGACTGAGATTCTGTTTGCAGGAGGAGCGTCTCTTCTCTTCCTCTTTCCTCATTTTGTTAGACTTCTCTTGGCTAGAAAATGCGCACACTTCATATGGCAAACGTGCTCATTTTGAAACATCTCTGATTAATCTACTCGGTGCACTTTCTCAGTGGCTTTCTGTTCTGTTTGTTCTGTATCATTAGCATAGGTAAGACAGGTGGATTTGGATTTGCAGTGGATTTGGATACTAGCATTTACTTAAGGATCACTGAGACTACAGATTTGTTCCTCCTTGATCATTTCACACACACAGTCATTCCCCCTGCATCGTCACGTTTGCCTGGGGTTGACTTCCCGTCTGGGAAAATTGGGCAGAAAGTCTTGTCACTGTTGCACAAGTTGCTTGCAGTCACCTGTCCTGGGCATTGCTGACCAAAACTGTTATGTGTTCCCAGGAATTGGTCTTTGTGGATCTTCCCCCACTTCCAGGATCTTTTCTTCCGCCAAGATCTTCACTTTATTTTTGCTGGATACCCCCAGTCCCTGCTTTTCCTCATCGAAATAGTCTATATGCAGAAGCACGATATCTCATCAGCCTGCTGATTTGTGGCTGTCTCGTGTGTCTCGATTAACGGGCACGTTCAGTATGTTACTTACATTTCATCCAGACATTATCAAAATTTACAGCCAGGCCATGCAATTTGTAGCTAATGAGTAACAGGTTTGTGCTTGAGAGTTTAAAAGGTCAGTTTTCCCATACTCACCCACACATATGCATGCTGGTACACAGTTATTTACTAGCTATCCACATGCACAATCCTATCACGATCATAACAATTACATCTTTGAAACTTCTGAGATTCTGTTCTGACTATTTCCTGTGCAGTTACCAAAGTGTTGTAAAGTATGTTCTCCTGAACGGAGAGAATCTGTCATTGACGCGTGGTCATGAAAACGTATGTTGTTTGGTTTTGGTTTTGTTCTGGCTTTTTTGAAGCAGCCTCACCAGCATGAGAAATGTTTCTTAAAAATCAATCATTTGCCTTCTAGCTGAGGGCATACCTCGACCCTGGAGGCTGATATATTATCGAGCAAGGAAGATGTTTGACTCGCATAATTATAAAGGGAGGTGAGTCATTTGAAAGAGTTTTTGAGTGCTAATCTCAGTCACTGATGTTTATTTGTGCATTAAAAATGGATGTAAATGAAGATAATCTCCCCTATTTGTACCAGTTACTGTGACTTAATTGACAGTTTGTTTTTCTGACTAGTCTTTATCAATTCCTCTGTTCTAAAATGGTAGTGATGAGTAACATTGAAACACCTGTAAAGATTACAGCTCTTTTAAGACATCGGCATGGTTTGAATTTACAGCTGAAGCTGTGCCCATTTCCTCAACTAGGTATAGTACAGAAGAGAAAGAAAAATTAAAGAAGTACCATGCTCTGCATGGGAATAATTGGACGAAGATCTCTCAGTTGATGTCCCGTTCTAATCTCTCAGTTGCTATGAAATACTCTGAAATCAAGTCGGGTATGTAATTTTAAGGAAAAAAATTTATTCTGTGTATTGCAATTTGAGAAGTTATTTTAACTGTATGTTGTATGTGCCTTAAACTTTAGGAAAAAAATCCCTAGAGTGGATTGTTTTTTTTAATTAATTTGTGGTGGTGGTGGTGGTTCTTTTTTTCCAAACCACTGATTATATTTTCATACGGAAGGGATAAGAACAGTCTCTGACAGAAAAGGGAAAAGAAGTGGAACAAATGCAACTCCTTATTAAATGGAACTGGCATCTAAATAGATGTTTTCAGGGGGAAGGCAGTAGGAATTTGGTGACCAGGTTTTAAAAGATTGAAATTAGGGATCGATGCCGTTCTCTAGTGATTAGGCTGAATGGCTCTCTCAAATCCGGTACGTAGAAGAGTTTCTTGGAAGTGTGTTAAGAAGCTGGTCCTGTAAATACGAGTAATGCAAAGTGAAGCATTTGCTCTTTTGCCTTTTTTGCCCTAATTGTTTATGATACATTATGGCTTAACCTTATTTTTAAATTTTAGCTGTTAATTATGGTGCTTGGTCAAAGGAAGAGACCCGGAAGTTAATGCATGCAGTGGAGGAGGTGATAAGGAAAAGAATCGAAAAGGAAGATGGAAATTCTCTTTCATCATCGGAAAAGTCACATAGAGAGATCTCGATTGACCGTGAGGCATTGTACGATAAATTACCATGGACTGAGATTGCAGCTAAAGTGGGAACTCGATTTTGGAGACAATGTAAACAGAAATGGTAAGGTTTTACCTTTACTATATTGAGAGATAGTAAAATGTGTTCTTGGGAGTATTTAACTCCATTCCGCAAAAGCATTTGTACCATGAGGATTGTTTGGTAAGATAGGTAATAAATAAGTTGTAGACTACAGAAGAGATGTTGCAAATGTGTCCGAGAGAAATAAATAACTTCTTGCTATCTGTGGTAAGTTTTCCTCTTGCTGTGATAGCGAAGGCTGATTTCTGCTTCTCTGTGGCAGTAACAGCTTGAAGACATTTCCTTTTGATGCTTGGAATTTCTTGAAATGATACAAACCTTTTTTTGTGTGCTTTCAAAGGACTACAATTTTGACAAACAAGATGAACAAAGGGCAGCCGCTATATAGGGGGACCAAAGGAATACAGGCCAAGATCAATCTTATTAAAAGGTATAGTTCAGAGTTACTGGAATATTTTTGTATCTCTTACTGTTCTGAGTTTTGTTTATAAAAACTTGCCGGGTGAGAACGGCATGCCTGCGGTTTCATACAGGTTTCACAATCCCTTTTTCTTTAGACTAAATGTCCCGTGACTTCTGACTGGGGGAGCTGAGAGTATTATTGAATTATTTCTTGAATTCTGCCTACAAACTGCTTCTGTATTATATTCACAGGTTGTATGAAATGAAAGTGGAGGATGATAATGAAGTAGACTGGGAAGAACTCAGTAATGCTGTTGGGTAAGCTTTTTTCCCTCTTTTTATGGATACAAAGGATAGTTGAAGCAGATGGTCTTAAAAATTCCACAAAAGAATCAAAATTCTTAGATCTCTGCAACTATAGAAAATGCCATTTAGTTTGGTAACATACAGTTGTATATCCTTGCACAGCACTGAGCAACAAGCCATGCCTGTGATCCCTGAAACTTACTTTTAACCACTTCAGGCAACCCTCATTGTGCTCCCAGCACATTCTGTGTACTAGAACTGTGTTATTTAGTCTGTGCTAAAGTCTTTGATAAAAGACTTTTCCAGGTGTTAATCAGCACATAGCAGAAGGGTTAATTATTGGAACACAAAGGAAGCGTTGAATATGAAATAACCGATACTGTGAATGCTGTACTTCCTCTACAGTGCTTCTTTCTTTTTCCACATATTTTCAGTTTCGTTTACTATTTCTTTTCACTGAACATACAATGCGTATGTATGATGGGATGGTTTGTATTCTTACCTGCAAGGGCAACTGCTGTCTTGAAAAACTGGTTTGATGAGGATTTGAAATCCATCCTTTGTACCTAAAGCTAAGATATTGTTTGACAGGCATCGCTCTCATGAATGGACAACTCAATAACAACTACACTTTTTAGTAGTTCTTTGCACCACTAATTCTTTGAACTCTTCCCTTTTCAGAGATGTCCCTAAAGCCTATGTTCAAGCAAAATTTTATAAGCTAAAAGTCTCCTGTGTTCCTTTGTGGCAAAAAAAGACTTTTTCTGGTCAGTATCCCAGCTGTTTGTATATACTCCTTAAGGTTTTTGCTCAAATCTAAGAGGATATGTATTCTAGTTTAATGCTTTCTTGGTCAGCTTTCCCCTAAGTAAATTGGCTAAAATCTCAGCCTTTATGCTTATTTTACTAAATGATTTATTTTTTTTAAAATAAGAGTTTACTTTCAACGATATCTTCATGCAGTGCTTATCAACCTCTTTAATACCTTGGCTTTAAAAGTTTTATGACTGTGCTTTGTCAGTTCATCTTTGCATGTATATATGTGTCTGACCTACCCTGCAGCCACTGTGATTACTGTGGCATAGTGAGATTTTTTTTGCATTTAACACTGACAAACTAATTGCTTTCTGTGAGATCCCGTTTCCCCTGGGCATCCAGTTCCCCTACAGATCTAATTAAGACTACTTTTTTCTTATTTTTTTTTTTCCCCCAAAGAAATTATTGATTATCTTTTTGAAGAGAAACTTCCAGAATTTGAAGAACAGTTAGAAAAAAGGAAGGGGAAACGCCGTCGTTCTGACAATTCAACAGCCAGTCAACAGAAAAAGACTTTCCGACTCGGTGACATTTTTGACTCCAGCGAAGAGAGTGATTAATTGACTGCCTTAAAAAGAATTCCTAGTCTGCATATTTAATGATAAAATGGATCTGAAAGTGGGTGCAGATCAACAACCGCAGGTACACAGGTTAGCTAATAATGGAAAAATTGAAGATATGGGTGTCTGATTTTCTTGTTTCATACAGTTTTCGTGTCACCTTTTGTTACCTTTGGTTTTAGAAGTCTTTTTAAGCATCCAAGCTGCTTTCTGAATGTCTCGAAAATAGTATCTTTTCCACTTTTTTTTTTTTTTGTTGAGTTGGGAGCTGCTATTTACCTGCTGTGCATGAACTTGGTTTTCAGAACTTCAGTGAATTTTAAACCATTTTAAAAAATAAATTCATGGAGTTGGGAAAAGGCTCAAACAAGGACAGCTTTCGATTTGCCTTTAAATATCTATAACAAATAAATCTTAAGACATCTGTGTTGATGGAAACAGCACAACATTGAGATCGGGTTTTTAGCAGATACCTTGTTCTTAAAAGCAACTGATTTTTATTTTTGATGTAGAGTTGTACTGTTATGAGCCCTTCCAGAGAAAAGGGCTTTTTGTCCATTACTGTTCATAAATTGTAATGTTATTTCATTCTAATCAGAACAATGCATTTAAAATGTTTTTAAAATTTGGAATGTTAATATTTGGAATACAAAGACAAAATGGACAGTGTGTGTGTATATATATACATACATATATATATTTTTATTGTGCCAAGGACAATTTCTACATTTTTATAAGAAAGTTGAGGGATAAGATAGAGGTTGTACACATGTCATTGTATATTTTTGACTATCTCCTAGAGTGATAGTAAATTGACCGAATGAATGTGTAAAAAAAATAAATTTTACTCTGTGTGTGTTAAAGTATTTGTATGGTTAGACCAAGTCTTCTTGCACTACTTTCTCTGACATACTGCGTTGTGATGGTTATTTTGATAAGTGATGATTTCCTTCTCTAATAATTATCATTGAAAATGCAGGACTTCAATGGCTTGAAATAAAGACTTTGTTGGAGGTTCTTCTAGACTGTGACTTATAGCAAAGGATGTTAAATGTGAAGTTTCCATGTTTAACTGCAGTCTGGCTTTAGTTCCTCTGATGGTAGGTAACAATGTGATTTCTGTGGGACAGGCATGACCCCCCACGAGATCAGCCATGGGTAGAAGGGTGAGTTTTCCAGCCAAGAGATGAAACAGGGTAGGGGAAACAAATCTCAGCTCCCTGGCGCTTAGGCCTTTGATTTGCTTCTGTTGCTTGATGAGATTGAAGGCTTGAATTTTTTCTTCTTGAAGCTGAAGAACTTGAATTTTTGAAGTTTTTTTCCTGGAAGATGGAGATGATCTGAATTTTCTGCAGGCTGGAGCATAGATGGTTGTAGAGTTTGTGGAGTAGATCTCACAGAAAAAACCTTCTACCTCCATAGTGAGATTTATTTTATCCTTTGCTTTAAAGGGAAACTTCTAAAGGAAGAGTTTTGCTGATACGTTATTTTGCAGAGAAATTGCTTTTGAGGAGTGAGTAAGCCAGGGTAGGATCTAAACCTGACCTCTGCTGCCCAGGAAAAAAGGGAGACACTGTCCGTCTTACCCCCATCCCTGGAAAAGGGAGTAGGGAAACAATTCCTTTATCGCATCTCCTTTGGTAATTGGGTATTTGTAATCCTATTGCACACAGACAAATGATGGTTTTGGGGGAGGAGATGCTACTTGGTCATTTCCTGCTTGCTGGATAATGGCACGTGAGAGGGTGTAAGGCTCGTGGGAGCAGAGGCGGGGGAGGCAGTTGTTTCATGTGGGTATCTGAATATTATTGAAAACAGAGCAAACTCCATGCGGGGATTTAAAAAAAACAACAGCCAGCCTTTACCGAATGATGAGGGAAATAACACTAACAAAGCTTTGTGTATCAGGCCACATTATAAAGAAGAGCATGACACATCCTTCAACTCTAAAAAGCACTGCGAGTCCTCTAAAAACTCTGGTGATTCAAGCAGGCATGTCGCTTCAAGCATTTTTCCTGGTGCGTTAATAGCCTGAATGGTATTGAAAAAAATTTCTTGGCTGTTTGGCATTATCAAAGTTGGAGACATCTGGGTTACAAGAGTTGTGTTTGCAGCAGAGAAGCACTTCAAAGCTGAGGAGTGTTCCGGTGGCAGCTGCTGAAGATCAAACGGGAACTTGCCTTTTCCACCCACCTTGTCTTAATCGAGGAGTTGAAAAACTGTAATCTGTTAGGTTCCCCAGAGCCCCCCAGCGTGGCATGCGGCGTTGGCCCTGTCACCTTTAGTATTGAAGTAATTCTCTCCGTGAGGCAGTACCCTCCGTGGAGCGCCGACACCTCCATCCCTCAGTTTCCCCCCGCCCCCTGCTCTCCCCCTTCGTTACTGGCCTTTAGGGCCCCGCCGCTCTCCCCGAGGGGCGCGGCTTGCTGGCGTGAGGGGGCGGTGCCGCCCGCGGGGTGAAGGCCGGAGCCCACTTCCGCCAGCGGGCCGGAAGCGCGGGGAGCGCGGCGGAGCGGGCGTCTGGGGACCGGTGGCGACGGTAGCGAGCTGAGGTGAGCGAGGAGGGACGGGCTGGGGCTGGGCTTGGGCTTCCTTCCGGCGGCTGCGCTCCACGCCGCCTCCCCCGCCGAGGAGGCCGGGTTCCCCTCGGGCTCCCTTTTTGTCTCGGTCCCCTCACGCCGCCTGAGGGGAGGTGCTGCCCCACTGAGCCGGGCCTGCTCGGCGGGAAGGGAGCGGCCCGTTCGGCGGCTCGGGCGTGCCACGGGGCGGTGGGACCGTGCGGCCGGGGCGCTCGCGGGGGAGCTGTTGGTGAGTGCCCGGGAGTCCCTGGGGCGGCGGGGGCGGGTAGAACCGGGAAACAGAAACTGCCGGCGCTCAGGTGTTCGTGTGGGCGGATGTCGGCACTCACCGGCGGGCAGCCGTTAAAGCGTGTCGGAAGCAGAGCGTTACAGGTAAAGGGGCTTCTCGCAGCCGAGGTCTGTGTGCGCGCTTGTTTAAGTAATTTCCTTCTTAATGCGCGTAGATAGACTTTTTTTACACCTTTTGTTACAAAAAGGTGCGATAGATGCTGTACTGCCCCCATTTGAGTGCCAGAAGGGGTTCAGGTGCAAGTCATACTTATCCCTTCAGTAAATGCGCGTTTAATATAACGTATGTTAATCTAAGTAATAAAGCGATTCTTAATCGATAGCGTGTGAACTGAGCCGGTTTCTGATTATTATTGTTCTGCTGTAGGTCTTTGAAATACCGTCGAGACGGATTGTTGAAGGCGACGCTTTGCTGTGCTGCACTCGGGGCGCGTATGGCTGAAGGTCGGGACCCCCTTCCCTCCCTGCAGGGCAGCTCTCTTCTCTTTCCCACAATGTGACTTGCCACACCTGTGAACCAAGAGCTTCTTTTTCCAAAGGTAAACACCACAATTGTTTTTTTCCTCACTATATACATACGAGGAAATTTATGATTTTGCTTTATCTAGGTTTTCCTTTTGCATTCCTTGTTATGCTAAATAACAGAAGCAATTACAGTCATTCCTACTACTTAGTTCAAGTGTTCATGCATTTTCAGTATTCTGTTGAGTTTTTCAGACTAGCAGGATCTGAGATGACTGTATTGCTGCTTAGTGAAGAACTTTTGTTTTTAGAGGAAGCAGTCTGTGGTGAGAATTTTACGGTGCTTTCTAACTGCAATAATACTGAAGACAGGAAAGTTCTGCATAAATATCCTTTGCATTTGACAACAGGGATTTGTTGACCTATAAATTTTAGCATGGGATTAAGAAAAAAAGCTAATTAAATTTTGTACTCATTAGACCTAGATTCCACAAGTACCAGTAAAACATAACGAACGTTACCATGGAAAGCGTGTATTAAGCATGCATGAGGGTTTTTTTTGTATATAAAGTGAATTTTCACATGTTGTTTTGTAGTTTGCAAATTATGTAAGTTGACTTCTTTTTGGTGCTTTACTTTTAATGTTTGTCATTCAGTAAGTGTTTTCCTGTAATTTTTTTTAATGCTTTAATTTGTATTTCTTTATTTAATTGCATACGCTTATATGATACAAGAACATCCAAGAACACATGCTTGGATGCTGCTAATGAGTTATATAAATCCCGAAACTCACCACACTTGAAAACTAAGTACTATTGTGGCTGAAAGGAAGTGTTTTGCCACTTTCAGTCTTTGGACTTACGTTAATTCCTTCTTCTTTCCATCCAAAGAATGAGCACATGTCGATGGTGTACACCTAGTGGTTCTGACACCACTGAGTTCCTGAAGAGCTATGCTTCTAAACAGTTGTCCCAGGAAGATCTTGAAGCATCCAACGATGATCTCTGTTACTGCCTGGAGTGTGTGGTTGAATACCACAAAGCAAGGGAAAAATTGCCATGGTTGCATGAGGTAATTAAGATTTGGCTCCGGCGACTGAGTGGGAAGACTTGGAACTGAAGGAAAACTTCAGAAGAAGCTTCTGTTGTCCAGCCTCAGTGTAGGGGGGGAGTTTTGTGCAGGGGTTGTATTCTCTTGGTTTTGGGGAATAGTGTATGTTGTTTTTTAACTGTCTGCTTTTTTTTATATTGAGTTGCAAAGAGCCGATTGTAAAACAAGAGGACCCTCTTGTTTTGCGTATATTCAAATTGGCAAGAATTAAAACAGTAGTGGGAAGTTGCTGACTAGATATTACAGCTTGAATTTTATTCATACTGCGATGGTCTGACATCTGGAAAAAAGAACACCTGCCAAACAAACTAACAGCTCTGTTTCTTTATGTATTGGTTCAGTTCCTCTGGCTCCTGTTCAGCTTTGGGTTTGTTCCTCTTTGTGTGCTTTCATTTTTCATTGGTAGTTTTCTACTATGCTTGAATTTCAAAGATCTGATCTTGTAAGCCTGTGAGATTTTTGCGATTACAAACAATCAAAAAAGTTTTAAACCACTTTATTATATTATAAGTCTTTTATAATTCTCCCTCATTGGTATCCATTTTTGTGTTTTGGAAAGCTTATTTCCCCTTGTGTGTATATGTATGTGAAATGAATATTTGTAGCTAATTGATCATAATGCAGATGTCTAAAAGGTTGCTCTTTAAATTAGTCAGCTAGATTATCTGAGTGGCAATCCCATCTGAGTGTAATGGAGTAATTGGACTGCTGAAAGTTCCTTTCTGTGTCTGCTAACTGTAGGAAATAACTGTGGTTTCTAATGGAGGTTTGGAGCAGTTAATTTAGATGAGTAATGTTAAGTGAGCTGAATCCCCTACGAATATTCAGCAAGTCAGTTGGTCTGTTTGCATTGTGTACGTTCACTCCCTTCCACTTAATACATTGCAAAATCTGCAAGAAGGCAAGATTATAAAATTGCTTTTCCCATCTTCTTAAATATGATTGCTTTCTGTATTGTGCACTTCTTTATGTTGGCCAGTGGAACAAAGTTCTGTGACTAACCTATGGCCTGAAATAATTATTAGAACGGTGTATGAGTATTTAATAGAATTATAAAAACGCTTCTGGTTTCAATGCCGCTCTCTTAAAAATGACTGTAATCTTAACTCTGAAGTAGGAGTTTTGTGATTTGCACAATCTGAATGTCATGTAAAAACTTTATTGTTTCACATTGTACTTGGGGAAAGAAACTTTTCAAAATGAAGCCGTAAGTTTTGAAAGTGTAGTCAAGGCTTCTGAATGTGGTGATAAATGTCCTTTGTTGCTTACTTCACAGATGCACTTCGTTTAATTATTTTTCCCCTCTGAATAGGCCTTGTGGGAGTTGGAAACTTCCCGTCTTGTTGCCCACATTGAGAAATCCATGAGCGAAGAAGCTGGAGAAGATGATGAGTTGTTTATAGTGGATGAGAATGGAGAGACACAGCTGTCTGGTTACGTGGGCCCAGATTTTGAGAATAACCTGCGAGTGCCCCTTCTAGAAATACTGAAATATCCATATCTGCTGCTGCATGAGAAAGTCAGTATGTATCTTACCGTATACAGTTGGAAAGGCATGATATCGTTTTTACTGAAGGAGGTGAAAATAACAAATAGTAGTGAACTGAAGTACCAGTGTATGTTTGTATATATATTTATTTTGACACTAAACATTTTATTTTGCTTTGTGAGTGTATAAATTAACCCTTACTATAACTGTGTTTGTCCGTTTAGGTGAGCTGTGTGTAGAAGTGCTCTGTAGAATGGAACAAAGTCACAGCTCCTTTCAGGTCTTTGAGAAATATCCAGGAATTTATCTGTTTTTGGTACATCCGAATGAAGTGGTAAGTTACTTTTCTGTTCCACTAACACTTAGTTTTAACTAGCAACAGAACAGATTCTTATTTTTAATGACAAGAATATGAAAATAGCAGTGTTCAGAATTTTAAGTGTTTGATTTTCTGTACAGTGTAGATACATAAACGAGATTTCAGTAGGAATATAGTTACTCTTCCTTTAAAATTTATAGAATCACTTCACTGTTTGCATTTAGTGTGCAGAAGTTACAGGTGTTCAACCAAACTTTAAATTTATGCCCTATATTCACAAATGGAATTCTTCTCAAGTGGGCCAGGGTTTGTAACTTAGTGTATTAATCCCCTTGTCCTTCCCTTTTATTTTTCCATTCCTAGAAGCTTTCACATTTTAGCCTTAAAAATTGAAAAAGTGAGAATAGTGTAGTTACTTGCAAGAAGAGATGCTCAGCAGTGGACTTTCTTTGAAATGCCCTTTAATTGTCACTGAATTTTGTCTTTACAAGGAGGCAATATTGTGTTTTAATGGATTTGTGCGTTATGTGGTAGAATAACTTAAAATTCTGCAGATTTTTTTTTTTGCCTGTGTCTGAATCCATATGGACTATTTTAATATTGAAGAATCAGAGACCAGAAGGTCATTTGAAAGCTCAAAAGTTCATTTGAAAGCGTAAACAGGAGAGCTTCATCCTTTATGATATTTAGAAGTGTCAGCTGATCTTAGTATCATTCATGCTACTGTACACAGGAGAGGCTGCTCTCTTCTTGAATCCAGTTTCTTAAGAAAGTAACAAAAGGAGAAATTTTGGAATACTGGAAATGTCTAGCTTGAGAGACTTTACAATTGCAGTTGTTACCAACAACAATTGTGGGGTTGCACAAGAAGTTGGGAGGGGCCACCCCACTGACCACAGGGATATTCCATATCATATGATGTCATGCTCAGTTTATAAAGCTCGGGGAAGAAGAAGAAAGGGGGGTACACTTAGAGTTATGGGGGACATTTAGAGTTACGGTGTTTGTCTTCCCATTACGCATGATGGAACCCTGCTTTCCTGGAGATGGCTGAACACCTGCCTGCTGATGGGAAGCAGAGAATGAATTCCTTCTTTTGCTTTGCTTCCACGTGCAGCTTTTGCTTTATGTATTAAAATGTGTTCATCTCAACCCATGAGTCTTCTCACTTTCACTCTCCCGATTCTCACCGCCAGTCCCACCGCAGGGCAGTGAGCGGGCAGCTGCGTGGTGCTTAGTTGCTGGCTGCCGTTAAACCATGACATTTTTATTGATAGGTAATGTTTCTGGTCTAATCCTTAGATTCGTCGATGGGCCATCCTAACAGCAAGGAATTTAGGGAAGGTTGACAGGGATGATTACTATGACCTACAGGAAGTACTGACTTGCTTGTTCAAAGTTATTGAGTTGGGGCTTTTTGAGAGTCCAGATATTTACAGCTCTTCAATGATTGAAATGGGTAAACTCATCCTTCTGCCGTCTCATTTATATGATACTTCCAACTACAAGAACTATTGGCTAGGTGAGTATTTATGATCAGAAGTGAATTTGTGCATGTAGTCTCTCTCATGTTGTAAGTACTTCTTTCAAGTCAGAGCCCTGATATTTCATAGGTGCTGTTTATTTTGGGGCATGTCAAATGGGAAAATTGAACACTGCACAACTGCAGTAGTGAAGTAGTGTTCATTTAGTTTCACGTTGCTGCCGATCTCTTTGGTCAGGTGTTACACTGGTGATGGCATTTGGAAAATGATCCTTGATTTGGTGAAAATCAGAACAAATTTTTGCAAATGTGTGATTAGGTTGCTTGCTTTTTCGTTTTTGTAGGAATTTGTATGTTGCTAACAGTGCTGGAAGAACAAGCTATGGACTCCTTGTTACTGGGTCCAGACAAACAAAATGATTTCATGCAGTCTATACTTCACACCATGGAGAAAGAAGCAGCTGGTAACTAATTTTGATACGGAGATTAAGACAGTTCAGAGACTATTTTTCATCTTTATCAAACTTCCTTGTTTAATTGAGTAAATTTTTAATAGTATAATGCTGAGGTGATTTTAATTGAGGCTTACTTATCTTCTGGAAGATGACCAATATTGCACAATATTTGGGTGATACTGACAAATACTGAAAAATGACATTCAGACACTCTAAGTGGAGAAGGAATGGCAATGCTTTGCATAAGGCTGGCATAGAGGTTTTGAGAGGAAAAACCTATAATTTCTACCATATTGTTTTCATTTAATGTACAGGTCGTATGGGAATGTGCGTTTCACTGTGGCATGAAGTTTGAATTTTGAGTCCTAAAATAAAAATACACCTTCTGAACTGCTGCAACTTGCTTAAAATTTGACTCTTCTGTCCATGTTTGGGACTTTAGACTTTAGATTTTAAACTAGTAGCCCTTGGGCCATTCTTGTAGGCCGCATGCCATGGCATAGCCCAGGAATGGCACATGAGCTCGAGACCAGATCTTTATAAGCATAGTATGGTATGAGGATGTGATATGAAGAAAGAAGAACACACTTGAAGGAAAGCCAGTTGCTTCTAGCTTAAATTTGATGTATAAATTGTCATAGCCGTGTAAATTGTACCCACTTCTTAGAAGAGCAACTGCAAAAATCAGTGTGGAAGAATCCATTTCATAGAGCTGGGAAATGTTAGTAATAGTTATCTAGGTTCCTGTTGATTTAGGACTGTATAAGGAGCAGTGTCTGTACAGATATGTGAGGTTGACTTTTTTTTCATCCTTTTTCTGGGTTAAAAAGTATAGTTGCAACTTACTAGAGTATGTGTCATTGTATTAGTATTTAAGAAAAATCAATGAAAACCAGCTACTTTCAGCTTCAGCTTAGTCTAAGACTGTACAGGACTCTTGCATTTCAACTCTCCCCAATATTGCTGTTATGTTTCAGATGATTCTACTGACCCCTTCTGGCCAGCGCTGCATTGTTTCATGGTTATTTTGGATCAGCTCGGATCTAAAGTATGGGGTCAGCTTATTGATCCTGTCCAAGCCTTTCAAACCATTATCAACAGTGTGAGCTACAACAATGAAATAAAAAATATACGCAGTAGCTATAAGAGGTCAGTTTTATTAAGAGACTAGAACAGTTTTATGATTTTAATACCAGGTAGCATAGTAACTTGGTCTTGGTTTTCTTGTCAGTGCTGCCTTAATTTGTGTTGGGGGAGGGAGATGACAAGTAAAAAAATCAGGTGTTGCCAACTTCAAACAAAGAAAAGATGAAGTAGGTCCCCTAAAATTGTGAGGTTCTTTCAAAAAAATGTATGCTCACTTCTTTTTGACTACTATGATGTTTGTTACACTTTTCAGGATTTTTTTCCTGAATCAGGAAGGCTGCTAACGGTTTAGTGCTTGTGTCCTGCTATAACCAACTTGCACTTAAGTTTAATGAAGATTGCCGTGTCTGAGACTCTTCATAAAATTATGGCAATTCCAGAATTTTCAGTGGATGATATAGTTTTAGATTTTATTGTGGGTCTAGATGACAACTGATTTGAGTTTACTTTTATCTCATGTTGAGTCTTAAATATTTTACAAGTTTAGATTTACTTAATGGTACTGTATGAGAGTTAAAAATTTTAGTCCTTTCAGGGCAGGTTATAAAGTGACCCTTAATAGCTTGGATAACATAGTGAACACACGTAGCAGGCATCAGATACTGTTTTGAAAGGTTTTGTCTTCCTATACTTATATCCTAAGATGAAAAAAGTAACTTTTGAGTCACTTCTGAGTGACAATGTTGTCAGTGTTGAACAGAAAGTTAATTAGGTAAAGCGTTTGTTCAGTGTGGAAGTGGTTGCTTAGTGCACTGCTAGGAAGTCTAGAAACAGCTTCTACCAGAACAGAATTTTGTTACGTAAACTTGGTCTCCATCTTGTGGCATGCTGTGCCTTTTAAGGATTTTATAAGAATCCAGGTCCCAAGACTTCAGGAACACTTGCTGTTTTTGAAAACCAAAACTGTGTCTAATTTTAAAAAGTTGGTGGAAAATAGTACCTGAATAACCGTGCCAGTCGTTTACTGTTTTCCTGTGATATATTTTAATCAACTTTGAGTGACAGTGTCTTAAATGGTCAGTATATTTATCTGCACACAGTCTGTTACAGATAGCTACAGATACATATGTATGGAATGTTACAGATACCCAAGGAAGGCCTATTAAAGGAGATTTTTCTTTAGTTAAACTATTTGAGTGTGGTGTTCAAATAGTTGCATACAAAGTTTATGAGTATGTAGCCATGATTGAGCTGCCTTTATGCATAGAAAATTCAGAGAAAATGGAATTCTTCTGGATGTTTCTTCTAGATAGTCAAATCCATGGCTTAGTAGAAAGCTCCTTTTCCCGAGGCAGTCACTTCCCTGCCTCTTAGGAGCGGGATAGAACAAGCTCTGCAATTTTAAATTTGGTATCTTTTCATAGGTATGTTTTGTAATTAACAAGTTTGAATAGTCACGTGGTCAGTATCTGACAAGTGAAATCTGTGTCTTGGCCACCTGGCTTTCTTATAGTTTAAGTTAGTTGTGTGGAGCCTACAATGATTTGTATTTCTTTTTAGGACAAAATCTGAACCGGAGTCAGACTATGATGATGACATGGTTACTTGCAGTCAGATTGTGTATAATTATAACACAGAAAAGCCTCAAAAGGTATTAAAAATATTTTATTTCCCTGTTCTTTGAACTCTAATCTCTGAATGACTGTCGCTTTAAACCATCTATAAAATACAAAGAGGAAGATGCTCCACTTCTACTAGTGGTGGTGTAAAGAAAAAATATTAAATAACTTATGTCGCTGTTGTGTACTTTAAATAGCAGCTAGTCTGGTCACTTCTTGTTTACCTGGTACTTTCAGGCTGTAAGAGGAAAGAAGAATGTGTTTGTGAATTGGATAGAGATGATTTTAAAGCCCAAGAAATCATATCAAGATTGAAACAAACATTGATACCTCAATGAAAACTCTGCATTCAATTTAAAAGAAAAGTTGCTGATAAAGTTCTTGTCTTACTATTTGTTTCTCAGTATTCTAAACTAATATATTGAGTATGGAGGAATGAGGTATGCGCTGATGTACTTTCAAACGTTAGACCGTGCTCCAAAATGACACCATTTTTTCTTGTTATAAAGCAGAAGGAACATTTCGTGAGTGTGTTCTCTTGATGTTGGTGCATTGTATTTATGAAATGTCTTTTAAAGGCTTTAAATGTGTATTTGATTATCTGAAGTTAAATTATGTCTGCATAACACCACCTTTGGAGGGTTTCACAATGATTTTTTTTAAAGAAAGTACTACTTTACACTTACTTCGTAGGTTACATTTTGGGAAATGAGTTCCTTATACATGTGTTTGATTTTATTTTTTAAATTTAGATTTTGACTTATATTAGGATATAAGAGATGCTATCATTTAATCAACATATATTTGAGAGAGAAAGTAACCTTGATGGCTAGAAAAAAGGCAAACTGAACTGTGCAGGTGTGTGTGATGAGGATGATGTGTGGTGAATTTATTTTTCAGGATACTGGATGGAAGGCTGCCATTTGTCCAGACTACTGCCCCAACATGTATGAAGATATGCAAACACTGGCTAATGTGCTTCAGTCTGATCTTGGCAGAGATATGCGTGTCCATCATAGCACGTTTCTGTGGTTCATCCCTTTTGTTCAGTCGCTTATGGATCTCAAGGACTTGGGTGTAGCATATATAGTAGAAGTCATTCACTACCTCTGCTCGGAAATCAAAGATATTCTCAATGAAAGAATCCAGCAGTGTGACAAAATCTCTGAATTTTTTCTCCTGATCTTGGTGTCCATTATTGAACTACATAGAAATAAAAAGTGCCTGCATTTGCTATGGATTAGCTCCCAAGAATGGGTGGAAGCAGTGGTGAGATGTGCTAAGCTTCCAGCTGTAGCATTTACACGGTGCACTGAAAAAGCATCTGGACACTGTGGGAGAGGTTTATCAGCAGTGTCTTTACAAGCTTCTAACTCTGTGCAGCATGCCTGTGTGCAGCTGATACGCAGCCTTCTTAGAGAAGGCTATCAAATTGGGCAGCATTCTCTTTGCAAGCAATACCTAGACAAACTCAATCTTCTTCTGCGAGGAAATCTATCTTTAGGTTGGCAGCTGAACATCCAGGAAACCCAGGAATTACAAATGTGTTTAAAGCAAGTTATAAGAAGTATAAAGAGCAGAGCAGTGAATAGCTCTGTGCCTGTAGGAAACAATGCAAACTCCACAACTTTGCCTACCGTTTCTGTAAAGCAAGAGAAGAGTGCACACAATGATGGATGGAAGATGAGCGTACATGGTAGTGGTGACCTTAGTTCACCATTTGCTGTAAAGAAGGAAGGCAGAGATGAAGATTGTCAAGAGAACCTTTTCCCTAGAAGAAAGAGTGCCTCAGAAGAGGAATGTAGAGATGCATCTAAAAGTTCAAGATCTTGGACATCCACAGAAGGCCTCTGCATGAATATTAAAAAGGAACTTAATGACTTCACAACTCAGGAATGCGACTGCCCACAGAACTCTTTGGCAACAAAAGTATGTGGGAAAGTTCAGGAAAACAGGGACAATTATCTTGTGGCAGGGAAATTTGATATGGATAATCAGCACCTTAATCCAAACGCCCAGCATTCAGATTTTGGAAGAGGTGGAGAGCTGGAAAACAAATGTGAAGCAGGATCCATAACACCAGCGCATCTGGCTACTCAAAGTCGTATTGGTTCTCCAGAACATGTTTATGGCGCAGATGTAAAGGAAAGCAATAAGTCTCCCAGTTCATCTTCAAAATTTAAAGTAGATGCACATAGACTCACAAGTTTGAAAAGCAAGATACAGAAAATTGGATGGCTCCCAAAAGTATTGCAGCCAGCAAAGCCATGTGACTTGAAAAACTGCAGTTTAGCAACAAGTGCTTCAAAAGCAGAGATGGAGCGACCTGAGCTGTGCACTGGCTATCCGTGTACGAGCAAAGATTGTCATAAGCACCAGAAAGTGAATACTGTGTGTGAAAATGAAATCTGTGTTGATACTCCATCTTCAAGGAGTTGTGAAAAAAATGTCAGCAGTGCTTTTCAATTCGGACTGGCCCACACTAAACAGGTATCAAAAGAAACACCACTAGATTGCGTTAGCTCCTTTAAAAATGAACCTGGTGTGCAGGAAAATAAAGATGACAGTATTTTACTTTCAGGGGTTAGTGACACCTTACTGAAAAAAGTATCCACTGAAGAAAAATCAAGTTCATTGTTGAAGTCTGTGTTTAAGACAGACAGTGACATACAAACTTCAGACTGGGTACAGCCTAATTTAAATGACTTGGTTAAATATGACTCTAAAGATCAAATTTCAAAGACATTCTGTATGGATAAAACTTCAGCAAATGGTCATGTTCCATCTAGCTCTGCAAACCAGAGGGATATATCCCACACTGCTGCTCAGATTAGGCCACTGTCAGTGAAGTGTGAATCAAGTGACAGCTTGTTCAAATTTTCAAAATATTTCAAGAGAGAAAACAATTCGGTGAGGAAGAAAGAGGAGGATTTTGTGAAGATGGTTTCTGAAGATAATACTTTAACGGAGTCCCAGGTTGACAGAGAACTCAGTAAATTATCTTTAGCTGCATATGCCAAAAGTGTCAATTTTCCCTTTGATTCAAGCCAAGAAAGCTCAGTACATCATAATGTGTGCGATATTAAAAGGAAAGTGAAAGGTGCTGTAAGATCTTCCAGTGATGGCCAAAGTACCAAGGCTCCCTGTGATGCAGATTGCCTTGACAATCAAGTCATCATAATTTCAGACTCTTCTGATGAAGAAGTAGTTGTGGCTGACAAGGAGGAAACAAAAAAAATGAGTGAAAATGTGTGTCCTGAAAAGCAACCTTCAACTTCCAGCAGCATTTCTGATAGTAATACCAAATTAGAATCAAAGACGCAGCCAAGCTCTCCCTTGTCACTGGAAGATTGTGAGTCTCAGTACTTTGAATTTGAAACAGAAGGTGATGTCTTTTCAGTTTGGCAAGATACTCAAGCGTATAGTATGGAAGCAACTCAAGAGTATAAACAAGATAATGCTTCAGCATCGGTTGATGCTAGTAATTCAGATGGCTTACTGAACGACCACACAAATGAATGGGGCTATGACGTGGATTACATAAGTGAGGACAGCATGGAAGAAAAAGCAAACTTGGTAGAAAAGCAGATAGAAAATATTCCTCATCAGAAAGAAGCTGATAATACAGAAGTAGTAACTAATTCCACATTACAAGAATCTATTAGTAAGGGAAATGCAGAAGACCAACTGGAGAATTCTGCGGACAAAGGTGCTGCTATTGCTAAAGACTTCACCCTGGACTCAAAATTGACTGAACCCAGAGCATCTACATCTAAGATCTCATTAGCTTCAAAGTTGGCACTTAAGAAAAATAGCATGAGCCCACAGAAGAATATAGCAAAATCTAAGGTAGCAAGGACTATCCAAAGAAGTCCTAAAAAACCTCCTGTTCTAAAACCAGCACAAAATAAAAAACTACCTCAAAGTACATCAAAAAATTTTCAACCTGGCAGGTCAATGCCTGCTGTGGTTCCTCCAAGGAAGGTTAGGCAGTGTCCTGCACCAACATCAACTGTAGAAAAACTTGGTCTGAAAAAGGCACCCCGCAAAGCATTTGAATTATCCCAGCGCTCCTTAGAGAGTCTAGCTCAATTGCGCAGCTATGGTAAAGCTGCAGGGAGAGTTGCACAGAAACAGAAGATCAAACAAATTGCTCCTCAGAATTTGTCTGTAAAACATAATAAAAAATTTCTAGCCTGCCAAGACCTTCAGTTTTTGAGGCAGACGAGGCCCAAAAGAAGTGTCAGAGTGAAAAATCTTGCAGGACGTTCTGAGAGTAGAAACAAAAAAGTTAGCGAAGTCGATGCAAAATCTACGGAACAAAAGCCTAAAAGTTTTCAACTGGGATCTGTTGAAAACCAAAGAGAGAAAAAAAGGGAGGAGACCGACTCTCCCACTGCCAATGAGAGAAAATTTGAAATCTCTGTGGAGGAGGAGACATCTGTCTCTAAAATGCCTAGTTCTTCGGACTGGAGCAGAAAATCAGAGGATAACAGCATGACGGCGGCTCCTGCACCTATGGATTCAAGTTTCTCTCCTGCTGCACTTGTTGGAGATGATAAAGATGAACCTTCAGGAAAAGGTTGCATTGTCCAGCCTGAGAGTGAGAAGACAATTTCAAAAGAAAATGGGTCTAACCCAAATGAAAACAGTGAAGATGATGATGATCTATTTTTAACTCAGTTAGATCCTGTAGATATGGAATTATGTTCCGAGGAGGAAAGTGTTCAAGGTATTACTACAGCTAGTAGGAAACCCGAGGAAATGGATACTGCTGAAAGCCTTCAGCAGAATGAATCCTCAACTATTGTGAAATGTAAGTACAAAGACTGTATAGAAAAAGTGGAAAACCCAGGGGAGTACTGTAGTAAGCATTCAGCCACCAGCTCGGGAGGAGATCACTTGTTTGCCAAGCCTTCTCTCCTGCCACCTTCTAAAACAAGAAAGCCTTCCACTACCAAAATTTTCAGCTCAGCAAGTTCTTCACGGAATGCAGCCTTCAGCAAGGATCTCGAAAATGTTAAAAAACTATCACCAGCTTCAAAAAGCAAAGTGAATGCAGCAAAACCAGTGGTGGCCAGGCCACCAAATGCAAAGGCTATACCAATAGCAAATCAAACATGCAAGTCTCCAAGTTTCAGTAATGTACCTCAACCCTCTGTTTCTAAAAATGTTCTCCAGCCGCAAAATAGACAGAACGACAACGCTTCAAATATTTACAGCAGACCTGCCCGAGAAGCATATTATTCTTCCTTTTCTGGCGTTCAGCAGCGTGATCACAGTATCTTTGTTAATGCAGTCCTAAAGTGGACTTACGAAATGTTCACAAGCTCCAGCCAGTTTGGACCTCCAAGCAGTCTCCTGCACTCTTTAGTAGCCTCTGTTCCTGTCCAATTTCATGGATACAATGACTATTTTAATACGTTCTTCCCCTTGATGATGCTAAATGCCTTTGAAACAGTAAGTAGCTATCTGCCTCTTGGTTTGTTTTCATCAACCCTAGGAAATTTTACCAAGAGATTAAAAACTGGTTTATGTCCTCTGTTTACCTTCTGAAAATGTTCAGATACAGATCTGAATAGAGGAATGAATGGGGGGAAATAATCTAGACAGTTATGTTTAAGATTGGGAACTGTCAGTGTTACTCACCTCAATGAAGCTTTTTTTTGGGTGCGCATCCACAATAGCGTGCAAAAGGAGGGAAAAAGGACATGATTCCTCTTTCTTTATAGCATATAAAGCTAAAACCAGAAATCTTTAAGAAACGGAGGTCTTTCAATGACAGTGTCTGTAAAACGAGGATAAGAACCTAATGTTTTGATTTATGTTGAAAGCTTATGTGAGAGGATAGGTTAATCTCAGAAGTATTTTTTTCTAAACGGTTTAGTTTTATAGTTTAATAGTGAAAAACCCATGTTCCTTCAATTAAAGTCTGTGTGCTTTCAAGTTCAGTCATTGCATCACTTCTCCCACAGAAATAGGGTAGAAAATGAAGTCAATACTGATATTTTAAGGTAAAAATGCAAGGCGGGGGGAACCCACGTTTATTTTGAAGAGCTTTATAAGAAAGTACATTAAATGGGCGGTGGCTGGGGAGGATGCGCTTTTGTTTGCCCTGTGTGTTTATATGTAATGTATATGCATATGTTAAAAAAAGAAAGGAGTAAGACTCTTTAATGTCTTGTACTTGACGGTCTGTTAGCTTTCTTTCATTTCTGCTGAGTATGCTTGCCCTTTGAGTCATGGTAAGCTATTCTTCTGATATGCTAAACCTTTTAAAGTATTTTTATGTAGCTTTTACTTTCCAACATGTAGCTGGCACAAGAGTGGCTAGAAAAGGAGAGAGGAAGAGAGAAGAATTACTACTTCTACTTACAGAACTTCAGTGCTGACTCGAATACAGCAGATTTTACAGGTAAGAGTTTTGTGGTTTGTTTTTTTTTTTTTAAACCATCGTCTATTTTTCAGTAGACAATGCCTTATAATGAGCTAGCACTTACAGATAGATTTTTTTTTTCTTTTATGTGCTTTAAATACAGAAAGGATCTTGAATTTGCTATTTTACAGAATGTACATAACAGAACTATGGATTTTGTAGGGAATTTGTGCCTTAAGTGTTCAGTACAAAAAGTTATTTGGTTGCTGTTGGAATACTTTCCATCTCGCTCATTTGGCATTTTGTTACAGCTGCTTTTGGTGAATAAAATAATCCTTGACTTCCTCTATTTTTATACAATACTATGTTCAGGCTTAAGAATGCAGGATGGAGTTAAAACTCTGCAGTCTTTTGCTATAGCTCTTAATAGCTTTAAAAGTTAACAGATGGGTATTACTGAAGTATATGCGATATGTTAATTGCAGTTTAGTCTTCTATACGGTATAGTCAGAAGGTAATTGTAGCCATTTTCCTTTTAATGTTCTAATTTTAAAATGTATTCTGGGTAGCTCATTTTCAAGAAGCTGATTTGGCGAAGCAGCTTCATCCAAAGGAGGACGACTTAATCTTTTTGGTGGTCCAAAAGAAAAAAGACACCTTTGGAGAAGAAAGTGAGATGGAGAACCATATGGTGAATCACGTTGGTCTCGTGACACGATTTTCTCGTGCGTCTGGCTGTTTAACTAGTAAGTAAATGGGGTTGAAATAAAAGCGGGATTCTTCTTGGTACTGTAAAATGCTTCTTCATAGCTGGCTGTTTGTTGTAGCGTGCCCCTTGCCTCAGAGGCAATGGGGTGGCTTTTCCACTGTAGCATGTCTATTCTGTGCTAGAACCTTTGTAAAAAGCCAGGAACTGAAGCTACGGACCTGCTTTCTGTGCATTTTTCTCGGGACTTGCTTCAATACGGGTGTTAATACTTTGTGTAAGAACAGAAACTAATGATGAGTAAGTGCTTTGCATACGTCTTTAGGAGCGCACTGCTGTAAGATACGAAGTGCCATGAACTTCAGTGGTCTCACTGACTAAAATTTTCACTGTCTTCTGGAACTGAAGTTGTGTGTTACCAGGATTAACAAGTATCAAGATCAATGCTCTCTGTTTCAAACTGTGATCTGAGTTGTTTTGCAGAGTACTGGGTGGTTTTTTG
>VWZL01003812.1:311893-453447 GCA_013396915.1 Stercorarius parasiticus
TTTTTTTTTGTTTGGAGGTTTTTGCTGCATGGAGGGGAAGGGGTTTTGGGTTTCTTGCATTGGCTCCTTGATGATAGAAGGCAGCACCTGGTTCTGGTGAATTCTTTGAGTGACCTGTTCGAGTATCTTTCAGTTAACAATTTGGATATTCTTTGAATTAACAACTTGTGATTTTTTTTGTTTTTTTTTTTTTTCTCTGTCCCCTTTTATTAGGACAAAAGGAGCAGCATACCATCTGTCATCTTTCTGTGCAAACTCAAGGCAACTTGTCATTCTTCATAAATAAGCAAGTGAAGTGTGTGGTGGTTGGCTCCCTGGTGACCACACACCGAACTTTCAAAGGTCTACTACTGTTGAGCAGGAGTCCCCTGGCTAAACCCATCATAAATCCAAGTTACAGTGACTTCTGTCCCAGAGACTTCACCACAGCTTCAGAAAGCGCTGTAAGTCCTGCAGCTAGAAGCGATAGTTGGAGATGAAAAAGTAGGCATTTGGATCTCATGAGTTTTGTGAAACTGGTTTTGCATGCTGTTTTTTGAGGTGACCAAGTGCAAACAGACAAGTTTCGAAAGCAATAAGGCACTGTGCTTTTCAGAGTCGGTTGATTGGGTGGGTAGAGAGGAGTCTGAATTTGCTCAGGTGTTTCTGCTGTATTGACATAGACACTAGTAGTGCACTTTGAGCAGCTTTCAATTTTTTTCCTTACTGGAGAGGTGTCTCTTCAGGAAGTAAGGTGTAGTATGGAAAAGGTAATGCAAAATAAAGGTGTGTGGAGTAAATGAAACCTTCATTACAGCTTTCGAGTCAGGATTGTGTGTGCGTGTAGAGCAAACTTAGAATCAAAAGCTTCCATGCCCTTAAATTTTTTGAGTCTTAGCTAGAGGGGTGGGGGACATACTGAAAATACATAAAATGAGCATGGAAGATTTGATCAACATTAAGTAATTAATTATTTTTTCCCCTGTCTGTTCCTTCAGGCATCGGATGTGAACGAATACAATGAAGGTCAAAAGAGAGCCATTGAGACAGCTTATGCCATGATAAAGCAACATCCGGGGCTTCCCAAGATCTGCCTCATCCATGGACCACCTGGAACAGGGAAATCGAAAACTATTGTTGGACTTCTGTCTCGT
The DNA here is from genome assembly GCA_013396915.1 of Stercorarius parasiticus. NCBI lineage: Eukaryota > Metazoa > Chordata > Aves > Charadriiformes > Stercorariidae > Stercorarius > Stercorarius parasiticus. Next base: position 313,027 of record VWZL01003812.1, read on the forward strand.
GTTTTGGGAGAAGTAAGTGAACGTGATGTGATCGTCATGTGCTGGTGTTTGGTTTCCCAATGGAAGTGAATGATAGCTTAAACTAAATGAAGTGTAGTATTGGTAATTACTGGGGGTGTAATTCATTAAATTGGCTTAATTAAATCTGTACTGTGTAGGGTGTAAAGGTGGAAATAATACCTTTTGAGCATCATGTAAAACACTTAAAAGTAAAAAGTACTTACTACAAAGTAAAATCAAGAAAACAGGCACAATCAGTAGTATAAACACTTGCTACGTAAAAAAAACCCTTAATATTTTGATGTATTAAAAAGTGTTATTTGGCCTGTCCCATTTAATGGTTTTCATATTAGCATTCAGTAGATTCATCAAGTGCATAGTTGTTGAAGGGAATTTACGCAAATAACATTAATACAATAGACTTGTCAAAGAGATACCTTAAGAGATACTCAAGTGCAGTAGTCCCCATACTCTGCATGCTGATTAAGATGTGTGTACAGTCTGGCTTTTAAATCACAAATTACAACAATCTAAAGAGCCTGTTTTGGTTTATTGTTAATTAATCTACAGAACACTAGGAATGAGAAAGCAACTCAAAAAACAAATTCCAAGATCAAGCCAAACCGTTTTCTAGTTTGTGCACCATCAAATGCTGCTGTAGATGAACTCATGAAAAAGATCATCGTTGCATTTAAGGAAAAATGCCAAAACAAACAGGAGCCTTTGGGTATGGTTTATTTTAAAATTCTGTTTGTGTGTTAAATAGACAAAGCCTGAAGGAGAAACTGGAACAGTTGATTACATAGAATACTTCTGTGCTACTCTAAGCAGCTTTTTTCTCTTGCAAAACATGGCTGGTACATCCTCATACTGTTAATAATTTTAATGTGCTTTTCTAAAAGGTGTATTATGTGTTGTGGTTTTGTTTTTTTTTTTAAAGTAAACTGCACTTTGTCTTTATAATAGACATTGACATCAATACAGATATTAATTCGGTATTGACTTACCAGCTGCATTACTGATGGTACTCAGTAATTTTCTAACTTGGGAATTCTGTAGATTAAGCCTGAGGGAAGAGGTGGTTCTGTTAATTCAAAGTAACATTCCTAACTGCTAGCCGCTGCTAAAATGTAAGCAATGTCTCTCTTTTTTTTAAGAGTTTGGAGTTACTGATTTTTTTTTTTGTAGCTGCATTTAGATAAGTGCAACTAAATTGTTGCGAACCCCTGAAAAGGAGAAAAGGAAAAGCCTTGTTTGATGTTTAATTTTTTTTCTCTCATACCACAGTGCAGAGATGACTGGAGCAATCTATAAGTATTTTGACTCTGATTTTTGTAAACAGGAAATTGTGGTGATATCAAGCTAGTGCGACTTGGTGCTGAAAAGGCAATCAACAGTGAAGTCCGGGGATTTAGCCTGGATAAGCAAGTTGAACATAGAATGAGTAAGTAACATGTAAATCGGACTTTTCTTCGGTCTTCTTTAAGAACTTGATGATGTTTTACACTTGGGACTGTGTGTCCTTTAAGAAGGAAGGAAGATCTGGTAAAAGATTTTTCTGCGACGGTGATTCATAAGCATTGTTTTTCTCTGTCTTAGTAGGAAAGTGTTAACTTACATATGGCCTAAAATCTAAGCAAAATCAAAGAAATAAGCTTCTTGTTTGGCTTTTTTTTAAATTTTTTTAAAAGAAATTGTAATAAATGTATGTAAAAACCATCATTTTAAAGCAATGTGGCTATGCAGCATTTGAGAGCTTCAGTTGGAACCAAGTCTCATTATCTTCGTTTTACAAGATAAGACCCCAATAGAAAAAGCTATAATGCAACAAAAAATAAGTTTTTCCATTTGTTCTCAGTAAGTTAAGATGCATGACTGAGAGCAAGTGTTATTGTAACGTAGTTTTTCTATTCCTCCTGTATGTTTGCCTTTGTTTTATTATAGAACGAATGCCATCTGACTATGACCAGGATATTCAGAAAAAAAAAGCAGCTCTGGATCAAAAGTTGGACATGCTGTCTCGTCAGCGTGCCATGCACAGATGTGAGAAGAGGGAGGTAGTAAGATAATAGTATTTTTAATCCTGTTTGCTTGGTTTTTTTGTATTCATAACTGAATACAATGAGTAAAGAACTCTTCCTTTTAATGCCATCTCTGAGCAGTAACCGTCTCTTTGCCTGCTTTTTCAACTAGTGGAAATGTTGGTTAGCACTGAAAGGGAATGAGGAACTTTACATCATTTTTTGTGGGTCTAGTTATACTAGGTATAATATACTGCTATTTTCAGCAGGTCAGTCATGCCACTTCTTGCTCTAGCGCTCAGCAGTCTTCACTTGGTTCTATCACCAGCGTAACCATGTTTATTAAACTTAATGATTTAACTTGTGTACTTCAAAGCTCTGCTTAACTGGAAGTAGTAAGATACCTTGCAATCTGAGATTTTGGGATGTGTGTTGCAGTGAAGTTTTCAGGTTTTTTTGTCTAAAATTTAGGCATTTGTGCTCAAATTTACAGATTTCTGATGGTAAAGCACTTTCCCGGTTGCACAGAAATGTAGAGTGTAGTATTGTGTGGAAAGTCTAAATATATTGACCATTTTCTAAGAAACTGATCTGCTTTTTCAGACATGTTTGATATTAAAAGAACAAGTCTAAATGTTTAGGAATTTAATTAAGGTATGGGAGGAAAAAAGGTATATGGGAAGTGTGTGTTAATTATTCCTGATATTATTTCTCTTTCCCCCCACCTAGAGTCAAATGTTAGATGATGAAATTGGCAGACTTTCAAAGGAGAGACAGCAGCTTGCTTCTCAACTAAAGGAGGTAGGAATTTATCTTTATGGCAGCTCTTTAATAAACATCAACTAATCTATCTATATAATTGATATCCTTTAATTGTGGTGGAGATTTGGTTTTGGTGTGGCTGGGAGTATTTATAAAGTAGCAGGTAAATAAAGATCATGAGCCGAGTAAGTTATGGTTAGCCTAGTGTGAAATTCAGGTGCACTCTGTCTGCATAATGCAAAAAAAACAGGTGGGAATATTGACTCTTACAGTTAATTTTAAACAAAATGTATATTTAGCAAAGAGGGTAATAGAAACGTGCATGTCCTCATGTTCTAGGATGTATCTTCATCACCACTTTCATGCCCCTTACAATCCTACTGGGATTGAGAGATACTTTTAAATATTTCTAAGTAAAGCAACAACTGGAAGAATTTTTTGTGGGTGTGGAAAGAGAGAGGTTTGAAAGTAGAAATAGGCACTGATAGCAAGATGAGTAATTAAGGCTGAGTAGCATGAACCATGAGATGAATTGAAGGTTCATCTTTAACAAATATATGCTGACTCTTAATGGTCACGGAGGCCTGGAGTTGCAAATGTGGTGGCAAACTAATCTTTGCTTGCAGTTGCTATGTATAGATTGCATAGCTGTAGAGATATAGGAATACTTCTTTCCAGTTTGCCTCCTCAAAGGTGGTGTAATTTAAAAGTATCATTTCAGTTAAGCAAACTTTTGACTATCATTTGTGATGGTGAAGATAGTTTTGTTGGGATGACGTATTACGCGTGATCTGTTTGGCTGTTAGAATTGTCCAGGCAGTTACAAATTGCTCTAAGGTGGTTCAAGAGAACTAAAAGAGAAGAGGAGACATGGTGTCCTGTTGTATTGAAGGTTCGGGGGCACTCACAGAAAGTACAGACGGCTATCATCTTGGAGTCCGACATCATCTGCTGCACACTGAGCACAAGCGGAGGAAGTCTGCTGGAATCTGCTTTTTGGCGGCAAGGACTTGACCCTTTCAGCTGTGTCATTGTGGATGAGGTCAGTAAAGCTATTTAAAACTACAGCATGTTCCACCTCTAAAGCTTTGCCTTGTTCTCTGCTTAAGCTACTTGTGATTGTTTGGCTGCTGGTGTAGTATATTGTGGGCCGACTGTCCCATCCCCACCTTTTAACTGACGACGGGCCTGTCCTGCCACGTAGAGCCTTAAGAAGAAAGAATCACTTTTAATTGCTTCTTTTTCTGACTTGTTTGGTGCTCTTATGGCAGATGGCTTTTACTTAAGTCATGGCTAAAGTGTGGCTCTTGCTATAGAGGGTTCCAGATGGTTGGGTTATTTTTCTATCTGCTCTGCTTATTTAGTAATAAAAGAAAAATCTGTTTGGAGTTTTTTTATTAGGGGAGAGAGAGAGAGAATAATTTTTTTTTTTTTTTAGAAGCCGTAAAAAGCATTTCTGAGTTATTCTGTTACAGGAAATTTAACGTACTTTCCTCCACTCCTTTGCTTATAACTTCTACTTTTTGTCCTGTTTGCGTATACAAAAGGCAGGGCAGTCCTGTGAAGTTGAAACACTGATTCCACTGATCCATCGCTGTAATAAACTGGTCCTTGTTGGAGATCCCAAACAGCTTCCTCCTACTGTAAAATCAATAGTGAGTGTTCAAACTGTATTATTTAATGCTATATAGTGGATATAGTGTAAGAGTATCTATAGAAAATATGCATAAAAAGAAAAACAATGCTTCAATGTCAGATCATGATGTGTATCAGATAATTTTTGCCCTGCCAAGTTTAGTCTCTGTTATGTGGAGACCATATCAATACTGCCTTCAAATGTCTGCATAAAACTAACACAGATGTGTGAGTGCAGCCTCTATAGACTTCCCTGGCGTAGCTTGAAACTGATTTAACGCACCATTAAGAATAGCTACGGTAACAGAAACTTCGGTGCAACTCAGCGCTTGGTTTGTGATGGATGTTGTGTTGCAGGAGGCTCTGTTATGCGAGCTTCAGTCAGTGTCACATTCCTTAAGGAATGGAGCATGAACACACCCTTTCTGTATGAGGACTTCCTCACCCTATGGATGTGTTCTGTGGATGAACATATAGGAGCACTTTCTTGTATCCAACTGTAAGGAGGAATGTTTTAAACATCTGATAAAGAAAGGAGGAAAACAAGGCTGGCTTCTCTAGAAGGGTAAATTGTCTGGGGGCTCTGTGCGTGTTTAACGAGATCCCACCTGGAAAATCTTGGGTTTTGTTGGTGGTGTTTTTTAAAATTTTACTATGTTGTGACTCACAAAGGAAAGTTGTCTTGTTGAGGACTACGCTGACAAATACTCAGATTTACGAAGGTGGTCTGTAATGAAATAATAAGACTAACACAAATAGAAAACTGTAATGCAAGTAGCTGTCATTTTGTCAATGATTTAGAAGTTTAAAAGAAAATACCAAATAGTTTTAAGTCCAAAAAGCAAATTCCTCTTCTTAATTTGGGACCTAATCAATCTCATGTTTTCCCTCTGGCAGAAAGCTCAGGAATACGGGTACGATCAGTCCTTGATGGCACGCCTGCACAGACACCTGGAGGAGCAAGTGCAGAAGAACGTTTTACGAAGCCTGCCAGTTGTGCAGCTGACACTGCAGTACAGGATGCACCCTGACATCTGCCTCTTCCCATCCAATTATATTTATGGCAGGACTCTAAAGACTGACAAGTGAGTATCATTCTGTTCTCCTTTCTGAGCAGGGGGTATTTCAAAGAAGCCTTTTCATATCAGGATATTCCTTTGAGTCTAAATATTTTTGAGGTTGTGGGGAGGATAAGATGCTTAATGGGAGAGAACTTGCATTCCGATTGCTAGTGCTGACTGTGATACGTAAGTTAACTAGATCACTTAAAATTGAGCATACTTAGAGTTAATTTTCAGACCTCAGTATATGCAGATACCAGTGAAAATTAAGGACTCTGGAAAAAAAGCTGACGGTTGCTTGTATTTGATAACCATGGTGTAAATAAATGAGGTATCAGTTCTTAGAATTTCTTTATGGTTACCTGGTCATAAAAAATGCTATTTACAGAGCAACAGAAGAGAACAGATGTTCTTCAGAGTGGCCATTCCAGCCCTACCTTATTTTTGATGTAGGAGATGGTCGTGAGGAGCGAGACAATGAGTAAGTCCTGCATTCTACTCTGCCAAATTTAGATTTACTGAGAATTAATTAACTGCAGAAGAGTTGTCGTCTCTCCTCTATTGTTCCCAATATACATTAAGTAACCAGAACTGCATTTTCAACTTGATTTGATTTAATTTTACGAAAAACTTGTTTACTAAAGCACGTGTTAAGTGCTTTTGGTTTTTTTTTAATCTGAAACTGGGTTTGATCCTGGTTTGACTATCTGCTAGGTGCCAGTGGAGGCCTACGTGATCTCTGCTAGCTCTAGTAACAGTTTCTGAGTTCCCAATTTATTTTCTTATCAGTGACTTTCCTTTCACAGCTGCACGCTAGGTAATGCCAGAAGGTGGCAGGCTCAGTCCTCCCTTTTACCTAGTCTGTGAGGAAAGCAAAGCTATGTAGTTTTAAGGGAATGTTAAGTGCAGCCTGTCACTGCTAACACTTCTCCTTGTTAGCCGCTCCTCGCGGCCTGCGTGCAAAGTTCTATGTGAAGGTGGCTGCAAAAGTTCAAGACTGGGGCTTTGACTCGCAATCCCCCTACAAATTGGGCTGAAGCATTGATTTAGAGCCGTCAAGTGTATTTCTGTAATGTTTTCACTCTGTCTTGTTCAGCTCTTTTAGTAATCCTCAGGAAGTGAAGCTGGTGATGGAATTAATTAGAACAATTAAAGAAAAAAGGAAAGATCTGGGTCTTCGTCGCATTGGAATAATTACCCCTTACAGTGCACAAAAAAAGAAAATCCAAGATCAACTGGACAGAGTGTTTAAGAATAACAGGTAAAAAGAACATGAATTTTCAAATGGGACTTGGCTCTTGCATGTTATGTTTATCCTCTTAAAATAATGGCAAAAACTCGAACTTTTTTCCGTACTACTAAAATCTGTACTTTGTCATTGCTTTAAAGGGGGCATGCAGGCCTTTTGCTTAAAACAGGCATGGCCTCTTTGTACCATTTCTTAGTAGTTACTTGTATACATGCTTTGATTATATTGCAATTCTGAATAAAGCTGATTTAAAAGAAAACCTCAAATTTCAAGCTGCATGGACCTGAAACAGCTTTTCAACAATGATGCTGGCCTCAGAAAAGCAAATTTAGCTTTAGGTTCATACACTGAATCTTCTCACACACTGAAGCAGAAATATACCCTGCGTTATTTTGACAGCTGATCATTAAGGGTGGTGTTTAGGCTATTTGCATCAATGTGTTGCTTAAAAAGTCAACTAACATGACTTAACGGCTTGCTAATTCTTCCTCCAACAGCCCAGGAGAAGTAGACACAGTGGATGCATTCCAGGGACGAGAGAAAGACTGCATCATAGTGACGTGCGTCCGGGCAAACAACACTAAAGGGTCAATTGGGTATGTTTCTCTTCAGTGATTTGCACATCCCATTTCCAATGACGCTCTAGAGATAGTGATTTTATTTTTAATATGACCAGCAAGAAAGCGATTAGAGAACAAGTCACTACAGCCAGCAAATTAAAGGGTATCTTAATGCATGAATTAATGTTACTGGTTTGAGATCTCTGAACAAAAGGGACATGGAAGTGCTGTGTTGTGTTCTGCATTGCATGCGGATGAATTTGCATGGCTGCCTTAGCCTGTCACTGTTTCGGTTTGGCAGGATTGGTCTTGGGAACTTCACTCTTTGCATTTGTACTGCAGCAGTTATTTTTTCTTGTAACTTTTGATATGTTGTAACTTTCTGGATGCTGCTCTTTTAAAATTAAATTTGTTTTCTGTGACTGTCACTATCCTATTAATATAGCATTCTGTTAAGGTATTGTTAGCTAGTTAAATGTGTCACTAGGAATATGATACAGATGAGCTGGATCTTTGATTTGTAGGTGAAAGCGCATGTCTTTTGAATTAGAAGGTTTGCGGGAAGATTCAAGACCGCAAATTTGGTAGTTTTATGTGGGTTTTTCCTGTCTGAAACAGAAGGAACTAGATACTGGGTGTGCTGTTTAACCCCAGACTGCTACAGCAGTTGCTGATTTGTTTCTTTAACTTCCTGGTCATTTTAATTTAAAAGATGGTAATCGAAATGTGCCTTCTTATAGTTCATTGGCTTTTAAGTGAAACTATGGGAAGCCTTTCGCATAAACAGACATCTTTGTTTCCGCACACCAGGTTTCACTAAGCTACTTATGTTTCTCTGATACTAACTTTCTAATTGCTAGATAAAGGGCTTTTAATTGTGCTGATCCATGCTACTTTGGGAAGAGAGAGAGTCCAAATCCTATAGTAAACAACAATGATGCTTTTTGGAGATTTCTTAATTTGGTTGATGGAGTTTGGAAACCGAAGGCAGCTAGAACCTGCCAGCTCTTTTGGCTGACATGGGGCTTTTCTTCCAAAAGAACAGATAGAAGTTAACTTTCCAGCTTACTGTGGTGAAGGTTTATATATTAAGGCTTTGGCAGTCTTAGCTGTACATACTGATGACTTGCACATCTCTGTTTCAGGGTCTAGTGTCACTGGCAAGGTGTGATGGGAAAGCTTACATCCCCCTTACCTATGATCTTGTAGCTGAGTAAAGTATTTTGGTCTCCAAGGTTGCTAGTGCAGCACTAAATTTACAACTGAAAGTAACTTGCAAAGGGAGGAGAAAATTCTCCAAGAAATTACAACAGGTTTTTTTTTTCCTTTCCTGAGAAAAGAATCTTGTTGTCTCTCAGGTTTAAAAGCTGTTAGAAATACTTATGGTCTTTCCAGATCCCTTCCTCCCCCCACCCCAAGACCTAGAGAACTCTAATATCTGTGCTGCTGGAGCCACTCCCACCGTCTGCTTTCTGCCTCTCTTTTATCTTCTTTTTCCTGCGCTGCCCAAATTTTCTGGGGTGGCTCTGGGCCTTTTGCAGTCTTTACTGCAGGGGTTGTGAATCTGAGAAGAGCAGATATCCGTGCCATGACCACAGTACCAGGCGTTGATGTTGGACCTGTTCAAGCTAAGTTGTACAAAGACTTGACTTTGTATTGCAAACTTTGTTAGTATAGAATAAGCTGTGGGCGTTGGGAGCTTTTTCATTAGAGAAGAAATAGTTGATATCAGTTTCACAAACCTTTTTTTTTTTGAGTTTTGGTAAACAAGCCCTAACAGAAATCAACCTTTAAGAATACGCTAAGCATTTGTTTGTTTAGGTTTCAGTACCTTGATTTCTGATCTCACAAAACCAGACTAGACAGTCATGTTTGGACTATGAAAATTTTCTTCTGCAAGGAATATACATTTCACTCTTGAAGCATGACAAAGCAAAAGTCTTCCTTCGTGTGCTTCTACTGCAGGTCACCTTTAAAATAAAATATTCATGTCCAGCATTCAGTACTTCAGTAGAAAATTTTCCCATTAATCATGCCAAATATTATTAATCTATTTTAGTTCAAGACAAAAAGAAGCTTAAAGTCTTGATAGGTGAAGTGAGGTTGATGTCTTCTGTACTTTGAGGAACATTTAAGGAAGCAGTGGTTGGCATTAAGAGGGGATTTGCTCCAAGAAAGGAAACGTCAATGGCAAGAGCTGGAAAGAACTGGAATTCCCTGCGAGGAATCAAGGGTGGTGAAAGAAAGAAAACACAATTCATGCAAAGCCCTACATGTAAGGCACGGCTGCTGCAGTGGGATCTGGGAATGGGTCATGAACTGCTGCCGCCTTTGTAACTGCTTCTGGTATTTTCATTTCACTGAAATTGAATATTATCTCTCTTTCTCATAACGCTTAAACCTCAGGAAAGTAGTAGTTTATGAGCTTAGTTTTGTCTTGTCACCTAGGTTTCTGGCGAGTCTTCAGCGTCTGAATGTTACAATTACCCGAGCCAGATACAGCCTCTTCATCCTTGGAAGACTGAAAACGCTCATGGTAGGTACAGTGTTAATCAAATGATCTTCTGTGATTCACCCTGCTAGGTCAAGTCAGGGTTGGGGAAGTGAAAACGATCCTCAGACTGCTCCTGTCTATGAAAGGGGTGGCCCTTTTCCTAGTGTATTGTTAAATTAGTAGAATCCAGGCCTCTGAAGGGTTCTCTTTGAAAGCTTTGGCTGTAACTGTCGTACAAGCTTTAAGAAAAGAGAATTGTTTTCCTTGCTTCCAAGAAGGGAAATTAGAAATTACTTTCACAATATTTTTAGTAACTAAATTGTAATGCAGCCCTTTACAATTCAAGTGTGGGGGTTGCGAAAAATCTATCTGCACAAGATAGGATGATGGCAGAGAGAATTTGCTGCTTGATCCTTACTGTTGCTCCAGCTATTGCAGTTGTCACTGGATAATTTGAGCAAGGAAAATGATTTTAAAAAAACCAACAACCAAACACCCAAACCAGCCCAAAACATTCCCCTGATTTTCATATTATTGTTTTTGACACTACTTTATGTAGTCATGTGGTTTCTGAGGATACTCTTTGCTTGTACTCTTTTGAAACAGCTGTTTCTGAAACAGAACTGCATATTTGGGGGACCCCACTGAACGTGTAGGGAGTGCTCTTGAATAGATGTAATGTCTTGCAGTACTGGATTTTTAGTCTCTGTCCAAGGGTGGGAGGTGGTGGCTACGCCACTAGAGGGCATTAAAGCCATGCTCTTGTTTCACTCTGTATGAGAGAACTCTTCTGACCTGCGTAAATATAGAAATTATTATTTTAAGTAGTAGCTCACTGATGGTTGAAAGTACCTTCCCTGTGTTACAGCAGCCAGAGTGCCTATTGCTGTTTTGCAAGTGAAACATAAGATTCTTCCATTCCAGAAGGAACATAACAGTCGTTTCCATGACAGTTGTGTCAGGTATCTTGATTAAAGAGGTTGTGCATCCTCTGACACCTCTGTCTGTTTGTGTTGACTTCTTTCTGATAACTGTTTTCTTTCTTTGGGGGGTGTGTGTGTTTTTTCTCTTTTTCTTAAAGGACAATAAGGACTGGAATGGGTTGATTCAGGATGCTCAGAAGAGAGGTGCCATTATCAAGACATCAGAAAAAAGCTACAGGAGAGATGCTCTTAAGATTTTGAAGCTTAAGCCAACAGTACAGCTCCCAGCCAACGCAGGGACAAAGAAACCTCCACTCTTGCAGGCTTGTTCTTCCAGCAGCAAGACGGATGAACTTGCAAATCCAAGGGAGGCCAGCAGCGCGCGGGATGTCCCTGCTGACGCTGGCCATGCAGTGCCCCAAGGAAGCAGAAGGCCCCAGCAGCCGCAGGGGGCTCAGGCTGCAGACTCCAGGAGAGGCAGTGCCCCTGCACCCGTGGAGGCACCGGCACTTCCTGCCGATCGAGAGAAACCACGGGACCCAAGACTGGCAAGTCTGGCTAGTAGAACTGAAACAAAAGGGAAGGAGCAGGCCTCAAAAGACAGCAGTCAGACAGCCCAGAGCAATCCAGGATCAACGTCGCAGCAAGGCCTCAATGTGTCCTCATCTGCCAGGGATCGGATTTCCAGAACAGAAACTTCTAAGAAGCCCCACCAAACAATGGGCCAACGTGACGTGCCTTCCACGTCACCTTACGCAGCTCGGCACGAGGGTGACCGGAGAGCTTCTGTATTGAAAAGCGGTTCAAAAGCCTACAGCGAAGGAGGTCAAAGCAATAGCAGTAGGCGGGACAAAGACTATCGTGTTTTAACAAGGAGAACATCAGAGGAATCGCTAGAGAACAGAGACTCAAACAGTGCCAAGCGAAGAAAGACCTTTCACTGACTTTACTAGCGGCTCATTACTGAAAATCTATTCCCAGATTTCTGTCTAGCAAGGACTGCATTTTAAATTATTTAGTACACCTGGAACTCCCTTCTATCGATACCACTACTATCAGTAGATCCATCTTTTTCCCATCCTGTCCCTAATTGTGAAGGGCACTTTACACCTGACAGCTTTGCGCTTTTGAAAATAAAAGTTGGATAGCTGCATTGCTTGGAAGAGCAGTGAATTTCGTCATCTAGGAACTTAAGGTTGTAAATGTTTAACAATGTATATTTGTACAGTATACAGTTATTTTAAGATTTAATTTGGCAGATACATAGCTTCTCGTTTCCTTGTGCAAATGCTGATTTCTTAGTGATGTAATTTTTTTATGAAGAACCAGAGCAAAGCAAAAAAAAGCAAAAAAACCCCAAACAAAAAACCCCAAGCAACAAACAAACCCCCAAAATCCAAAAACCAGCCAGACTTCTTTTTCCCTTTGCACTAGTAAGTCTAATTTATTTGATAGCAAAGAGTGAATGTTGAAAATGTGGTAGCAGTGATTCTTCCCCATGCTCCACTAGTGCCTCAGGAAAGACTGAAGGCAGATGTACATTGGTTGGATGGAGAGAATTCTACTTATTTTGTATATTTCATTGCCTGTTTTTATAGAAACAGAAGAGCTTTTGTTTATATAAATGTGCCTTGAGTTTTGCTCTTGCTGCTGCTTCATCAGTTGGAATCCTTTTCCTGTTGCAGTGGCAACACAAACTGCAGGTTGAAGCCTACGAGGTCTGTGGTCCAGTGAGTCCGTGTGAGGAATAATCAACAGCACTATGGAATCTTAGTCAAAGATGTAGTTAACGCTTACTGGTAATGACACTTGAGTTTCTTTTGTATAGAGCTTTTGGAAAACTACAGAGATAAAAATGGCAAGCAGTTCATTCTAGGTGTTATTACTGGATTCTTTCCACTGCGTTGATGAAGAATATGTAACCAGTAAAATGGTGGGGGGGAATGTATTATTTTTAGGAAAGCCTTCCTCTCATTCTACCATTTCACAATAGAAGAGGAATTATTTCTACTAAGAATGCCTTTGGGTCACTGTGAAGTATCACTTTCTTGTTCTGGAGTGTGTGTCTGTCTCGGGGAGGTGAAGAGCAACATTTCATGCGCACAGAGTTTTGCGTGGAGGTGGTCTGGCATGCTCCTGCCGGGGAATGCAGCACCTCCCTACGTTAATACAAGCTGGGTGCATTGTGAGTGCACCGGGTCGCTGTCTCTGTGCATCTGTCTTAAAATACAGATGGCCCTTGCTGACTGACTTGTGCTCAACCAGTATAACAGCACTGGCTTTCCCTAAGCAAATAAGCTGCCAGACTTCTCTGGCCAGAATTTAGACATGATCTTTAGTTCTGCTTCTGTCCCGACACCTTCATTGCAATGATTAGCGTTAGCTTTGTCCTTTTAACCCACTGCCAAAGAGGTACATGTGATCCAGTTCAGTGAAGTACAGGTGCCTTACCGAGCAAACACCAGGTAATGGTTCAAACTGTAATTGCCGGTAAAACTTACATCCTTAATGCATCCCAGCCCAGAACAAATGTGCTGTACTGGTACCAACGGCACTGTAGGTTTGTTGGTGTCATCAGACCAGGACAGTTGGGAGGCTTTTAGTTGCTGTCTGAGACTGTCTAGCTCATTGTGCTGCATAGTACCGAGCATTTTAAAATAATAGGGGAGAATCTTTGAGATGTCTGTGAAGTGGAATCAGAATATGTGCATTGTTTAGCTTTAGTTCTTCATTATGTTGCAATCTTAATCGCTTCAGTGAACCCTGACTTTCTCTTGTCAGCAGTACAGGCACTTCTAAAACTGCCATGACTCTTCCTTGATGTTGCGTACTGTGTGTGAGAAGGAAGGCTGCCTGAATGAATCTGTCATCAGTCGGACACGTCGGTCACTCCCACATTACAGAATCCATGCCCTGTGTGTTATCTCCTTTTATGTTACTAGGGATACTGAAAAATACTGTCATCTTTCAAACCTCTTGGCTCCTCTTGGCAGGGCTGTGCTGACCTGCCTGCTGTTTCTACTTAGCACATTAAAAAGGCTGCTATCCTGCAACCGGCTGTAGGGTCCTATAGCTGTGGAAGCCATTTAGACTGTATGTAAATAAAGTGATGCTGGCAACAGTGTGAATGAGGAAATGCTTTTCTGGCCATTGAATAAAATTTGGTCAAAAGAATGTTTCTCTGAAACTTTTCTTTAGTTTTCTTTCTCCTTAATCTGCATTTCAGAACGTGTTCTTCGGAGAGCTATACTTACCACATAATGTAAGGAATTTTGGTTTAACATTTCATTTTTATTGTCTTTTGTACCCAGTACGTAGGTCGTGTACTCTATAATGCCTGTATTTTTCCATAAATGATCTTTGAGGTGTGGTCAGTGGCTCAGACTCTTTTGCTTATTTAATACCAGATTTATCTGACTTAAATTGCGAGTCTTTCAGTGGTAGCTTATTGCTACCGTATCAGTCTGTATCGTTAATGGTATATTCTTTAATAAATAAATATTTGGGTGGTTGCATTTAGAACACTTTTCCCTCTTCACATAGTCAGATTAGGTTTGTAGTTTTAATTAACCTTTTCCCCCCTCTCTTAAACCCATAACACAGAAAAATAAGCAAACTCCAGTACAAAGCACGCTTCTCACTGACTCAAATAAAACTTGCCTTGGGGAACAAATGGATTAGGTACAATTTTCATAACTTCTCTGCCCTTTCCATTGTGTGTTACAAAATAATGAGTAGCGATGGAGAGTCAGTGTTGGTAAGCTGAGTGTAGACTTGCTTTATTCATCTAATATCTCTGAAGCGCTGACAGTCGGAGGAGGTTGTTCACTGATCGTTCTCTTCTGCTGAGTGTTAAAGTTGGAAAAATCAGTAAAGAAACACATTCAACACAACTTTATGTAAAACAGTTTAATTGGAGGTTGTGCCAAAAACCTTTGGAGGAAGCAGTGTTCAGGTTTTTAGATGGAGACTTCCACGCTTCCTCCAAGCTTGGCAGCTTAATTCTCAGTGCAAAACCAGTTTGCTGTGGGGTATTACTGGTCTTTGATGTCATTAAGAAGGGAAAACCTCTTGTAAGCGTTGGACTATATTGTGTTCAAAGTTTGGGTTGGGGTTTTTTTTTTTAGTTCTTTGTACATGAAATAGGCTTTCTAGTAAAGGTGGAGTGTAGTTCTGGTGCTTCCTTTTTCCTTTGCAGTTTACTGTAATTGTTTTCCTTGTCATTACTCCAAATTATAGCGATGTGAGAACAAACCAGAGCCGTATGTATAATGATGCTCACCAAACAGGTGCTTGCCTAATCGGTTTTTCTTCTTACCTCTGTTTCGTTGTACCCGTGCTGTGCTGTGGAGTGCTGGGTTGCGAGCGTGACTTTATCAGCTGTGCGTCTGGGTGTCTGTGGACCCGCCAGCGGAAAACCAGTTGTTTGCAGGAGCATTAACCGCTCTGGGAAGCGTGGCAGGGAGGGCATTTACTCCTTGGTGTGGTGGTGGGGATAGTGGATGCTGAGAGCTGGTGATGCCCCCGGGTGTCAACAGGAGCTGTGCCATGCCACTGGGGGGGTGATGGCAACCTCAGCCTCTCCTCCCTGTCCCTTCTCTGTGCGCACCCTTCCAGTGCTGGTAGTACTGGCGGAGCAGCGAGTTTTTACAGAACTGTCTCCTAGATAAGCTGAGTGCAGTAACTGATGAGCAGCTGGGTCTAACGGATGGAGGCACAGGAGCTGGGAGAGGGTGCAAGGTGTGTGGACTGGTGAGGCACTTGGTCTTTTCCTCTTGCCAGTCCCTAAGATGGGAATCGTCCCTACCCCTGCGACACTGGTGCTCAGGAAGCACCGAGCAGCGTGTGCTTCCAGAGCAAGAAAGAACATATAGTGACCAATATAATGACCAAATGTATTGATTGAGGGTAAACAACATTCCCAGTCCTAGCTGAGATCCAAAAAATAACATGGAACCCCAGTAACTTCAGAGTTGAGACTTCCCCCCCNCCAGAGCAGCCAACAGCCAGAGCTGGGCTGCTCATTCACAGCCCAGCGCCTGTAGAAAACCAAGGATAAAGCAGAACCATGGTCCTAAAAATGCAAGATGTTCTCTCTAGTCTGCATGAATAAATGATGGATGAAATGACTGCTATATTGTAAATGGAATTTATAATGTTAACGATACAATACAGTCTCTTGCCACAACGGGTCCATTCCCAAGCTGTATATAAGGTCTCCTTTCTTGTCTCTTTAAGATGCTTGGAAAGGAGCCCAATGCCTTATTCTTCAGTGCAAATTAATGTAAGCTAAGCAGCCTGGTACATCGAGTATCGCTGACACGTGAGACCTTCCAGCCATATGTACCTGTCTGCTAAGGCCTCGACTAATTTGCCACCAACTCCCAGGCAAACAGTGATAGAAAGCGAAATGAAGGTGGTTTGAGTGCCCATTACATTTGGTATTGTGAAAACGTAGAAAACCTTGTTTTATAGCCTGACGGGCTACACTGGTGTGGCTGTCCAGTTTTGTCACCGGTTTCACTGTTGTATCAAGCAAGAACTCCCTTTGCTACAAAAAAATCCCATCGGTTTCCCCTCTCTTTATTTTAATCCCTAAAATAGCAGAGTGGGGGCTCGGGATGGAGCTTTTGGAGCCCAGTATTGTTGCCAGCCAGGGGAGAAGTTAGTTACATGGTAAAAATGGGTGGGTTTAGGCTTTCCTCACACGTTTTACGCTGCAGTGAAACTTGTTATGATGCTTGGAGAATGATAAAGGAGCTTTTAGGACAGTCTGAAGCTTTTCTCTGCATCTCAAATCAGCGTGTGAGTTTTAGCCATTTTCTGTGTGGTAATGGCCAAACTCTCCAACTCCCTGCCAGAAGGGCTGAGAAGATGGTGATCCAAAGCTCTTCAAAATCCAGCTCTGCTCTTGTTTCTAAGCAAGAACGCTCAGCTCCTCCTTTATACTTCGTTTTATTTACATCTGGGACTTTTCCTGAAACCCAATCGCAGAACAGAATTGGCTGGTGAGACCGTTAATTTTATTACTGCTCAAGTGTTGGTTCTCTCCCTGCTCCAGCCTCCACAAGGCTCCTTACGAATCACTCTTGTAGAAGAGATGTCTGCTTCCTCCTCCTTGTCAAACCGGATAACATACCTGGTAATGCCACTGGAGTTTCCCCCCACCCCCTTCTGTCTCCAGCTCCCAGGGACTGGCGGCTTCACGTGTTACCGGGCGAGCGAGCAAATGCGCATACAGCCAGTCTGGGGTGACATCTCCGCAGCTGGGGCTGTGGACGCAGCCTGGCCACAGCGCGCTCTTGCATCAGGCACATTTTTGTTGCTTTGGGGCTTTTGTTTATTTAGATTTGCAAGGGCTCTAAATAGTTAAAATCAGAGTAGAATTGGAGGTAAACAAGGACAATCAAAAGCTCTCCTTACACTGTTTGAAGAGGTCACTTTTTTTTGCAGACAGAAGTGTCATTTCAAAACTTTCTCAAACGAATCAAATGCTGGCTGCATGCTGGCGACAGGATACACATGGAAACCTCTTGAAAGAGCGCAAGTGGCTTTTCTCAGAAAGAGAAGTACCTTTTGGTTAACCTTTCCAGCAGTGAAGTATCAAGCTCATTGGACAACTTCTCCCATTTGGAAGCATTAACTGATGTACAAACGTTTCTATTTTAAAGAAGATGAACTTTCGGATCTGTGGGTACTTGCCGTGCTGGTTTCTCTCTGTATTATTTCAATAATGCTCTATTCTCTTTGTGTAGACACCTGTGTGCCAACAGACGTCTGCAGTTAATGGATCTTCAGTGCTGAAGCTTTCAGAAGCTTTAAATTATTTTCTGAAACACCAAGTCGAAGTTTTGTGAGAGAGGGTGGTTTTTTTGGTCTTGCAGTGGTTTGTGTTTTGCAATTGCAAGTTCTCCAGCACCGCTGGACGGGTAAAGTGCCACCCTGGTCTCCAACACGCAGGGCTAGAGCTTTGTGTCTGAGCTGGAGCATGAGCTGTGCTGCCCCGTCTGCAGGCAGGGCCGCGGGGGGCAAGCCTGGAACTCCCTCTTTTGGCTCTGCTCTTGCTCACAGCCCAAAGGCCACGTGGTTTCTTCTGCGAGACGAAGCATGTTGTGTTTGTCCTTTGCAGCTACTATTTCAAAGAGGTCTTTGCTTCTGCACGATTAGTAAAAGCTTAAGAATGGCGTATGTTGTGTGGAGGGTGGACTTGTGTTTTGGTTTGGTTTTGCTCCCCACCCATCATCTGCAACATTATTCGGGTGTCCTTTGGAGGATGGTTAGCACCACAGCTTTCTGCTTCTGGTTGAAGTTACTGAACTATTCATTGGGCTTTGGTTAAAGAAGCTCCATTATTGGTATTCTGGGTCCACAGGGAGGTGGTGCCGACTCTGGAGCTGAGTTGGGAAGCCAATGATGTCTTGTCTTAAACAAACAAAACCCCCAAACCAACCAACCAACCCCCAGTCAACCAAGAGAAAATCCCACAACCCCACAAAGGTCTACTGCAGCGGGGTGTCACCTTCAGCAGGCGTCATTCCTGTTCTGAGCTTCGTTGTGCCCTTCTGAGGTTATTTGCTGTGGGAATTCAGTGCTCTGCTTGGCACGTTCCTGCTTGTATCGCAATAAAAGTGTGCGTTTGCAGGGAGCCTGCTGGGTGCAGAGTTTGTCTGGTATACAGCTTTATGAAGTAGTAAATTTTCTGTTGCTTAATCTAATATTCTAGAGAAAAACACTAGTGCAGGGAAAGGAGAATGTTGCTTCACCTTCCAGAGGTGCCATTAGAGATCTTGATCTTGTTACAGTCTGTTCTATGCTATTACTTGTAAGAACAGTAACGTATAAGAATTTTAAATATATCGTAGTCAGAAAGTACAAAGAAGGAGCAAGTGTCAATAACAACAGACAGCAGCCGGCCGCGTTAAAGCAAGGGAGGCAATGCTCGTGCCAGCCCACTCCCTCAAAGATCAGATCTCAGCAGGGTGAGTTTAACCCTCATTTATTTTGTGGTGGATTAACCAAGTCCTGAGCCTTGCCTCTGTGATGTTAAATGCTGCTTGAAATACGCACCTGATTTCTTTGTGTTGCTCTTTGATGTGACGATATCTGTCCTGCGCCTTCACTCCTGGTTTTTTTCTCCTTTTTCAAAGTACGAGTTCACTGGCGCCCTCTCCGTGGAGGTGGCTGTGTCTTGGGGACGCTGGCTGTGGACGTGGTATCTGCAGTGTTAGGCTGGAAGACGCTGCAGGCTCTTCTCTTTTGAAATGTGGGCTGCTCCCAGCACTGCCCCCCCGCCCCCCGAGCAGGACGAGCTGCAGGGACAGGACCATGGAGACACAGCATGGAAACCGAATGGATGTTGACAGAGGAGCTCTTGGAGTAGCACTCTGGCAAGGACATCAGACGCGGAAATGCCAGTGGAGGCTGGAGGCTGGGTGGCGTGGGGCTGCTGGGCTGGCTGCGGGAGCAGCCGGGCTGGGCAGAGCTGGGGCGGTGCCCGAGGGCTGCTCCCTTGCCCAGAGAATTAGCCCAGAACTGACCGTGCTGGGGGTGGGGGGTGTCTCCTGTCTTCTAATCCTCCCCTCAGTCAGCTCTTGGCTTGGTCCGTCTTTGGACACGACAAAGTTAAAGCTCTTGTGTTCATTCCCGTTGTTGTGAGTGACTCAAATCGTTCCTTGTGACTGGTTTCTCCTGCCTTCATTCATGTGCTTGGCTGCAAATGCTTCCTCTGATAGGGGCCTGCTTATGAGCCTTAAATGAGTTGATCTAGTCCCTGTGAGCTCTATACTGAAGTCTCCGGCTGTGGCTGCTTAAAAATACCCCACATAAACAGCTTTTTTTGTGCAAAGGTGTATCTTGGCACCAGCTCTGGGAGGGGCTGCAATGGGGCTGGGCAGCTGAGGTCCCCCCGGGGAAGCATCCCTGGACTCCCCAGCCTTCTCTCATTTGGAAATGGCCTTTCCACACCAGACCAGTGCTTAATATATCACTCGGGCTTTGCTCATTGTCAACAGTTAGTAGTCTAACCTAGGTTCAGCAAAGTAATTAGGAGAAATAATTAACAGCTCTCCACAATGAGGCAACCTCTCTCTCCCTCCCCTCTCCCTCACCGTGTGGTGCACCTTGGTAGTGACTCAGAAAACACAAGAGGACGTTATCAATCAAAAAATAAGTCTTTACCTGTAATTAACTGTGCACACATAAAGGAAAACGTGGTGATCAAGCAGCAATTGATAGTTGCTTTACTGGAGGAGGATACACCAGAATCAAATGCTCATGGCAAAACGTCCCTTTAAGTTGTGGTTCTTTTATAACATTTAATCCCAACAAAAATAAGTCTCTACCAAAAAAAGTATTTGAACCGTACACAGTAGATAAGACACTGCACTCCTCACGTACCGTATGCCCAATGGCCCCTGCGTTCTCCGTTAAGTGCAAGAAAACAAAACCCAGCAATGAAAATACAAAATCAATGCAGCAACTAGAGTTGTAGGCAACAGTATGTGCGTGGCCAGACCAGGCCGATGGTGGGATGTGGGACTATGCACGAAGGATGGACCAGAGTCCCCCCTTCCCTCCCTCCCCTTCCCCTGCCTGTTGTGTTAGGGGGCTCTGGAGGTGTCATGACAGGCTCTTGCAAAACAGGACACTAAGAAGAGGAAAAATAAAAAGAACACCCCAGCCTATACCAAAGTAAATAAAGTAATAAAAAAAACATCCCTTGGATCGCGGCACTATTTCACCAGGGCTCCAGTGGCCCCGGCCCCAGGTTGCCCTGTCGGGAGCAGGGAAGGAGAGTTGCTGCACGGAGGGAAGGACGGGCCTGTGTCCCCACCGGGCTGTGGGACCGCGGTCCTGGCACAGGCTGGTGCGGTCCCCGTGCCGCTGCCCGCTGCGCTCTGCGCTGCGGCCACCCCAGCTGCTGCCGGGATGGGTTCGTGGGCAGGAGTCAGCCCCTGGTTTTCTGCATACCTCTCTGCTTCGAAAGTGGACCAAAAGACGTTGTGCAAGTCCTAGCGTGAAGGAAGGCGGAGGAGACGGTGGGGAGAGCCACCCCGTTACCTTAGTCTCCCCAGGTCCCTCGGGTGACGTGCCGGGGCTGGGCTCCCTCCTCTGCGGCTTCAGAGGTCCACCCAGCTGCGCAGCTGGAGGGCGAGCACCCCGAGGAGGATGGTGCCAAGGCTGCCGTGTGCACTGGGGGCACCGTCGCAGTCCTTTTTGTCGGCTTCGCACCTGGATTGCTGGCACAGGACCCCCTTGAAGCCCACGGGGCAGATGCAGCGCTGGTTCTGGTAGCAGGTGCCACCGTTCTGGCAGAGCAGGAGCTCGTCATCACAGACGTTGGCTATGAGGTCGGAGGGAGGGAAGGACGCGGATGTTAATCTGGGGTGTGTTAAAACCCTTGACTGCAACAGCAACTAATAACTTTTGGCTTTCTTTAGCTCCTAGGGGGTTAGATTATCCAACCCTTGCAGTGCTAGAGCAGTCCTAAGGCCAGAGGAACATAGTGGGGGCTACAAACTCCAGGGGCAAAGCTATCAAGTCATTTTGGATTTGGGACAGATAGCCGGGGTCTGCTCACCCTATGCCTACGGGGCACCCGTGCAGGCGATGCTGAGGATCCCCGTCTTGTCTGGGCCCATCTCCCACCTCCCTCAGTCCCGCTGGCTCGGGTACGTACGGAAGCAGCCCTGTCTCCAGTAGTAGTTGGGCAAGCAGTCGTCACACTTGGGCCCCGTGGCACCTTCTTTGCATTCACAGTAGCCGGTCTCATTGCAGCGGTCGTGCATGGAGCCGATCTGGTTGCAGTTACATTCTGGCCAAAGACGGGGCTGTTAGTGCCTGTCCTGCCCGGGGGCTTTGTGCCCGCTAATGCCCCGAGGGAGGTGTTGGGGCCTATGGAAAAGGTTGGCTGCATGCTATGGGAGGGCTGTTAGGGCCCAAGGGGCTGAGAGGGCATGGTTTCATGAGAGGGTCCAACAGTGCAAAGAGCCACGTGTGCAAAGACCACCGCCCTTTGGAGCTGAGCATCTCCTGGTAAAGTGATGCCTCTAAATCAAATTAGAAAGATATTATTTGGGGTTTATTTTCAGGGAAGAGATGCCTTGGTGGGCTGCAAAGACCATAGTGGCTGCTGTCCTTGGGGAGCATGCAGGTGGACACACCACCCTCCACAGAGGGGCTGAAATGAAGCCCACCCCATAGAGCGAGGTCCCACATGAGCCGTCCCACCTCCCGGTGCTGCTGATGGAGGCCGCCGGAGCGCTCACCTATGCACACATTCTCGTCATCCAGCTCTGCCGAGCTGTTGCGGTAGAAGCCCAGGCGGCAGTGCTGGCAGTGCTGGCCCCTCGTGTTGTGCTTGCAGCTCACACAGGTCACCACGTTCAGGAAGTCGATGAAGCTGCAGCGGTTGGAGTGGCCGTAGCACTCGCAGTCTGCGGAGAGGAGGAGAGAGATGGGGACCTGAGCCAGGAGCATCCTCCCTCGCGCTGGGCGGAGGAGAGGAGCCATGAGGCTTTGGAGGAGGCTCCTGCTCTGGTCAAATGCAATGGCCACTGCCAACACTGGGGGGGACTGGGCAGGATGGGTGCGCACAGCGGCTGCCGTTCTTCACTGCCATGGGGGGATCGGGATGGAAGCCATTGCTCGGAGAGCGGAGTGGGGCCAGAGGGGTCTGTCCCCTGGGGGGAGGACAGGCAGGAGCCAGCCCCCGCCTGTCCCAGGACACAATCTCTTTAAGGAAATGTATAGTCCTGGGAGCCGGCAGGGGGCCGTGGAGTGGATTCAGGTGTTAATGAAAGAGCTGCCTTGTTAATGAGCAGAGCCCAGCTTGGTGCCTGGGTTTGGCTCCCGGGGCTGTAGGACCTGCAAGGAGCTGGGCTGGGGTGCAGAGCCCCCCGCTGCGGCAAGGGGGGGACTGGCCCATGGGACGGGGCTGGCAGAGGGTGCAGCAGCGTTTGCTGCCTCCAGCGATGGGAAGGCCCTGGACAAGGCTGACTGGAGCTGAGCTGCTGCGTGTTCAGGTAAAACCTCACTGCTTCTCTGGCTTTTTCCCCTCTGTGTCCCTTCTCAGCACGTCCCTTGCTGCTGTGCCTCCCGAACCAATGGGCTGGTTGTGAAACATGGTGACTCTCCGGTTAAATACTTAAAATGAGTCTGTGCAAGGAAGCGTGGTTTGTGTGGGGTCCTTCAAAAGATGGTGGGGGGTTTGAGCCAGGGCTGCCTGGCACAGCACAGGGATGCCTGCAAAGGCTGCTGGCGGGGTGGGAGATGTCTCACCGCTGCTTGGCCGAGCACGGCTCCTGTCCCCAGGGCAGACCTCTCTGTTCTGGGAACAACCGGCTGGGTTTAATTTGTAGCCAGAGGAGTTGGATTACGTGCTGCTTGTGTTTGCTTGTTATTACCATGACTTGGGATGGTGACTACCTTGCAGTGTTAGCTCCAGGGTGCTAGATCTTTCTGGAAGTTTAAAAGTATAATACAGGAGAAGAGGAGGTACTTGTGGCCCTCCTGTCCTGGTCAGGAGGTGTCCCAGCCAGCACGGGCAGCGGACAATGTGAGCAGAGACAGCGTCAGCCAGCTCTGAGCTTCCCCAGCTGTTGGAGGGGAGGAGGAAGGCTTGGAGCTGGGGTTTTGGTCCAAGCTCTAACATTAAACATTCAAGGGTGGCAGAGGGATGGGAGAGAAGCGTGTGGGTAGGCATGCACATGCGACTGGTGGAGGGGACTTGTGTCAATGAAATGAAGACCAGGGAAGATGGAGCAGGGCAGAGGTTTCCCCATGGTTCACAGCTGCCTGAGGAGGAGCTGAGTCCGCTGTAATCTTTACCTTCTGTGAAACAACTTCTGCCTATTTGACCAATACCCAAAGAATTTCACCTCAAATACTTTTGGCTGCTGCAATTCCCAAGCATTGTTTCACCCTAGGGATGCACTCCTACATACAGCTAACTGTGACTTGGATAGGCAGACCCTCCCCGGCTTCTCCATGCTGGAGGCTGCTGGACCACATCACCTGGGCAAAGACTAGGAGCCCTGGAGCACCGCACTCTGTCCTCTTACCTTTATATGTTTCGATAGGAGCCACTGGGCGGGAGTCTGGTTTGAACCGGATGAGTTTTGAGCTCTTTGAGGATGCTTAAGAAAAATCAAAGACACACTTTTTCTCACCACTTAGCACCGCTCTGTGTCCTACTCTACCACAAGCAGCTCTGCCACGAGAACAATGCCAAGCCAAGAACACTGCTCCGGCAGTGCCGGCATCTATTTCTGCACCAGACAGCTGGTAGCTGCTAAATTTCTCCTCTTCTTCTCCCCTCCTTGAAGTTTGATGCATGAAAAACTCAATGCACGGTGCCATTGGCTCATGCAGAGCTGGGGGCTGAGGAGCTACTCACACATTCTCCCGTTACGCATGTTTGGTGGCATGAATCGGGTTATTCAGGCCAAGGATCTACAAGTCTAAACAGCTTAAAAAATAATCTACCGGTCATGGCCTCAGTTTGATGGAGGTCATGCCAACTGGCACCCAAAAAGCTGCTAGGAGGACAGCTAGGAGGACAAATGCTATGGAGGTGGCATCTGGCAGGGGTCCTGCCGAGCACGCATTGCTCCAGCCCAACTCGTCCCCACCAGCACGTACCTGGTTTCTTCCCGTGCCTCTTGCCTGCAGAGTGTGCTGTGCGCCCTGCTTTGCTCTTCGGAGCCGCTACATGAGATAATAAAATATATCTGAGTGCTGTGGCGGGGAGAGAGCTCCCAGGGCCAGCCCAGCACGGTTGGACTGGGATATTTCGTCAGGGCAAAGGGCTGCCCCAGCCAGGACACTGTTTCCTCAGGGCTGTGCTGCCAGCCGGACCCTGTCGCGCACTGAATGACTGGGGCACTGGGGGTAAAGGCCATCTCTTCAAAGTCGAGCTGATGGGGTTTGGTGCTTGGGGGGTTTTGTGCTTTGGTAACCTCAGTAAAGGTCAAGGTTGAGCAGCGCTGGGACCCCACAAGGCATTTAGAAACAGGTCCCACCAGCGTTTGTGGTGCACCAGCCCTTACACAGCACTGCAGTGCTTAGGGAGGTGCTGGGTGGGCATTGCTGGCTCTATCCCACCGGTGCCGGTCACACAGAATCACAGAATGGTTTGGGTTGGAAGGGACCTTAAAGACTATCTAGTTCCAACCGCCCTGCCATGGGCAGGGACACTTCCCACTAGACCAGGTTGCTCAAAGCCCCGTCCAACCTGGCCCTGAACGCACTCCCACAGTGACAGCGATGGCAGGAGGTGGCTGTGCTCCCCACCCACAGGGGAGGCGGGAAGCTCAGCCATGGTGAGAGTGGGCCCACTCCTGCCTCTGACACCATCTGTGATGCTGCTGTGGGGTTGGGGCTTCCTCAGGTCTGCATGGCTTCCCATGGTGGGCTGGCACAGTGTCCAGACCCTCCTCCACCATCGTGGCCTCTCCAGCCTCCATAGCCATGACAGGCCACCATGGTGCCCAGGCCCTGCTCTGCCACCATGGCCTCCTCCATCCCCTGGCATGGTGGCTGAGCAGGGAACGTGGCGACCTCTCCTCACAGGTGTTTAGCAGTGGCCTGGCACAGTTCAGGGGGACCAGGACCTGTTGTCCCTGCTGTGAGGGAAGTAGGGCAGCCCAGAGGCGAAGGAGCAGCACCATGGGTTCCCAGGGTGCCCAAACCCCCACATCTCTGCAGTGGGTGCTGCAGGTGTCCCTGGGGGCCATATCCCTGCAGAGAAGCCCCCACAGTTGTGCCTATCCCTCATGAGGAGGGTGCCATGGCTGTGAGGAGGCTCCATGGAGTGTCAGGATCAGGGTGATCCACCAATGAGGCTTGGCCCTGTTGGGCCAGCACAGCCCATCAGCCCAATCATTAATCTCGCCCAATTAATCTTGGCAGGGCTGAAGGTGCAAGCCCCTTGCCCTGTGGCATGAAATGGGCTCTCCTGGGGTCCAGGGAGACCCCTGCAAACACCCCAGCCCCAAACATGTCTCCACCCAGCCCTATAGAGATCTCTTTGAGCAGAACTGAGCTGAGGTGGACCCTCTGAGTAGGAGAGCAGATGGTACGATGGTGGGTTGTCCTGGCCTGTGGGCGCTGGGGGAGAAACCTGTCCTGCCCCTCCTTGGGGATGGGCATGGCCTTACCTCGAATGTTTTCAGGAGGGTCTGGTGGCTTCGGCTTGGGTCCAGGTGCTGCTGTGTTTGGTGGGCGCTGAACAGCTTACAGTGGCATCAGTTAGAGAGAACATCAGATTTAATACAGATCCTCCTCTTGTTTGCTTAAAAAAGTGGCAAAGGGACACTGGAAGCTCTAGGCAGGTATCTAGGGTGGGATGGTGGAGCCACATCTGGTTGAGGATGTGTTGAAGCAGGAATGAGAGACAAAGTCTCCTGGAAGTTAGAGTCTTTAAATGTGAAGAGAGACAGAAAAAGTACTCCTAAGGAGAGGGCATGGGAGCTGCTGGATGCGCGCTTGTTGGCACATGGTCATTACGTTGCCCAAGCATGAAGAGAAGCTGAATCTGCAGACCACGGTCAAGACTCAAAAGCCCCTGTTGTTTGGCAGAGACTGACAGCATCACCTGGCATTGATGCCCATGGTGCAGGCCTATTTCTTGTTACTGTATTGGATACAGCTTTGTCTCTCTCTGAGGCCAGACAGAGGCCCAAGAACACAATTCCAAAAAACCTCAACTTCAGCACTTTCTGTCCCCCAGTTGAGTATTTCCAAACACTGGGTTGTGTCCTGGGCCCAGCTTCAGCAGTTATGTTCTGCACTGGAGGGGGTGCTAATGTCTACGGCTGGAGTGAGCTACAGGTGTCTCAGATGGGAACGGGACCTGAGCACCAACAGCCAACTGCCGAAGTGTGTGTGCTGGTGGGAACCCCGAGGAGGAGAAACTTCAGCCTCAACAGCCAGCGTGAAGCCTCCCAAGTTTCCCACCGGGAGCAGCTCACCTTAGGCAGCCACACAGGAGACCTGAAGCAAGGAAATACATAAGAAGGCATCTATGCTACAAACGACACAGGCCTATCTATTTACAAAGTTATTCTGCTCTACAAACAGACTCCGGTCTCGGGAGACGACGGGATTTCCATGATCCTCTCTGTTCACCCCAGCAGCAAGCTGTGAACAATCTCTTCTACCACTTACCATCCTCGTATCTCATGTATACAACTAAACCCTGAGGCTCAATCCAGCCTCACCAGATTCCCAGCTGCGTGTCGGGCACAGGCAAACCCGGAGCTTTTTTTCCCAGGCGGGAGGAAGAGAGAGATGCATGGAAAGCAGAGATGCAGAACTAGAAACTAAAGCGTTCGCTGGGCGTCGGGAGCTGGTACTCGCTGGCAGGACCCAGCTCAGCCACGCGTCTCCTACCTTCTGGTCCAGGGCCAGCCTTGGCCAGGGGAGAGCCCACTTGCAGCGGGGCAACTGCCGACAAGCTGGTGTAGTCTTGCAGCAATCAAAGGGGAAATCTGCGTTACTGGGTGTGCTGGGGGGAGCTGGCAACCAGCGAGGAGCTCTGATGGAGGGCCAGAGCTTCGGAGGACAAACCCAACCCAACCCTGCGCCCCGCAGGTTTCCACGCCTGCTGGATGCAAGCGCTGCTGCTGGTATTGGGGGGCTGGTGGGTCCTGGGACACTGGAGGGGCTGGGCAGTGGTGTGCTGAGCTGCCCGTTCTCAGCCCTGCTGAACACACGGCGTTTTGCCCGTGTGTTTGCATAAGGACCGCGGGGGCTGATCTGCACCCTCTGCTTTGAGGAGCTTTACTTTGAAACAGTGGAACTGAGAATTGGCACAAGCGTCTTGTGGTGGAGGCACCAAGTCCTGGCTTCTAATCCAAACTTCTAGGCCCTCCTCCAGGCTCTGCTCTTCCCTCGGAAATACCAGTTTAAAGAATTTGCAAGCCACTGGAGAGAAATCAAACCAGCAAGAAATGTATAGATCGCTTGTTTGATTTCGCTGCAAACCCTCACCCCCCCTGGCTCTGTACCCCTCCCCGTCTCCTCAATATTGGTAACAATCTTCAGGTTTGCTAGAAGACAAACCAAGGAATAAAATTTCAAAAGCCATATTATTAATTTCAAGCTCCAGTTGGGTAACATAAGGAGGAGGAGGAAAAAAAAAATCTCTCGATCGTTGCCAAGTTTCAAAGGACAAACCCGAGTAGGAGAGAAATGTGATTTCCCAGCCTCGTCAAGGGGATGATAAACAATGCAGAATAAAAAAGAAAAAAAAAAAAAGATTATTTTTTTTTAATGACAAGCTCTAAGAGAAGGTGATAGACATTGTCCTTCTCAGCTGGAAACTGGAAACCGATTGCTATTAATATGGTGTTAAAGAGAATATGAAAAAAGCCCTGTGCAAATTGGCAAGGGTTTAATTAGAGTCACAATAAAAAACAGCCCTGAAGGCATTTTGCTTTTTAGTCATTCACGTACACCTCCACTCAATCGCGTTTACAGAGCCAGGAAAATTATTAATGCTCATTATCCTGAGAACCTTTCCTCTGTAGCTCTGGGACATTAATGGACAGTTTTACAGCTCAGGACGGGGGGAGAAATGTTTCACCCCCAGACCCAGTTCATGCAAATGGGAAACACTGGGCAGGGTTTGTATCAGCCCCCGCTGGTCTTGGTGGGTTTCTGGGGAAGCAGGATAAATTGAACCAAGAAGCTTTACAGCAAAAACCATCAGGGCAAACAGCGCTGGAGTAGTGGGGAAGGACCCTGAAAGAGTCCTCAAAACAGAAACGTGGGGTCCTGTTCCTGCAGGACCTACCCAAAGCCAGGCTTCTGGTGCTGCCGTTCTGTTGGAGCTCTTAAACCATCAAGCGGGGCACAGGCTGGTTTTGTTTTTCCCAGAGGTGAACTGGCACCGCTGGAACTGCTGGGTTACCAGCCAGGGCGGGTAAATGGAAGCAGGGGGGGAAAAAAAAAGGCATTTTTTTTTCCCTTGTTTTGAATGTGGGAAAAATGTAACAAATGGCAAGGAAGAATTTGACGGGCTTCAAGGAAGGTTTCGAAATAACAGAACCGCAGAAGGCAAATGAGAATAGCACTTAATTCATCCTCCATAGGGTAACTCGGAAATTTCCCTTCCTCTACCCGTTTTGGCAGCCTCGACTGCCTTCAGACCGCAGACCGTGCCCATGAACTCGTTCTCCCCCCTCTCACCGCACGACAAGCGACCGGGCACAAAAGCATCTTACGAACATGACCGCAGCTCCACCTTGACCACGGAAAACACCACGAGCAGCCAAAGGAAGCAGATGTCTAGCAGATCCATGCAACCTAGAGACAACTCAAATCTAATCTACTCCTCTAGCCTACGTGCTACGCTGCTTTCTGCCTTGCTGCTACCCACTAGTGTGCGGAGGCATGAAGGAGAAGGGAAAAACACATCGATCTGGCTTTAAATACCTGTTTTTTCCTCTGTCTCTCTCACAGGCACAGAGGCAGCGAGCTCAGAGGCTGGTCTGATGACGCTTGCTTATGGTGGGAAGCAGAAATTCCGAGGGCAGAAGACAGTGTGTAAATTAGAGAGTGAACCAGCACAGGGATGGGGCAGGGCTCTAAGGGACTTTTTAAAAATGTCTGGCTGGCTGAGCTGGCTTTAAAGCAAGGAGGGATTCATTTAATGCATCTAAAATTCAAAAGGGAGGTAATGACAGAGTGTCTCACTTTGGGACTCTGACCCAGCCTGGGGATATTGTGTCTCCTGCAAACGGGCATCTTACCAGGAGCTCAAAGGGTCATCTCTTTAACAAGGTATTTCCTTTGAGTTCCAGGTGAGTTAGATTCACAGCCCCTTGGGGATGTCGTGGTATTTAGAGAAGTACTTTGCATTTTGCAGGGCCGGAGCGGGAGGAATGTCTCTGGTCAAAAGCAGATCAGAATTAGGCTGTGCCTTGATTCCCTTTTGCTGGTCAAAGGCACACAACGGACCTCTGGCATCAAACCCAGCATGCTGTCCAGGTCAGAGAGCGGGTCCCTGAGCTGCTGGGGGGCCCTGACTGCCTTCTTGTTTGGAGCAGCCCCTCCAGGGCCCGTCTCCGTCCCCAGGCACGCCATTCTGGGGTGAGACCTGGCTCTGCAGAAACATGCACGGGGGTCTAGGCAGAGGCAAGGAGCTCAGCCCTCAGCCCTCCTGCTATCAAGCCAGAAAATTGATGGCTGGACCGTGAAATATTTATTTCGTCCCTTGCCATCGGTTAAAGAAAGCACTATGAAAGTATTTTGTCTGGCCAGGAAGCAGGTTTTGGAGAAGGAATAAACCCGGAGGCGCCTGGTGTCTCCCAGGCCCCTCAGAGCAGTTTGGCAGGAGACACTACCCCCCCACCCCCCAACCCCACAGAGATGCCATCCTGCCCGCCCCAGGCGTAGGACACAAGCCAGGCAGAGCACCGCAAGTCATACACAAGATAGACACTAAACACACCGCCCACACGTACACAGCACTTGCAAGAAAATTAGACCTAAAACATTGCTATGGGTGAGCATGGATAAAAATCAAATGACCCCAAGCACGTGGCGCAGGTGTGGACACGGTCCCCCGTCACTGCTGGGGCCATGGCCGTGCTGTGAGCTCTGGGCAGGGGCCGTGGCTGAGCCCCCTCCTGAACGTGTACAACGTGTTCTGGGTGAGGAGCACTTCTTCACTGACCAGAGACTTGCTTTCTTTTGCCAGGGTCACTCCAACTCCATGGAAGTTGGAGCTAAACTCTCAGCTTCCTGATTAACTACTCAAGCAGGGTACTTCCATGAATATATCTATATTTGCATAAACATGCAATCAAGTTTCCTCATCCCTTTGACTGGCTTCTGGCAGCTCCCCCAGACAGACTGTTACTAACATACTGTGGGTGTAAAACGTCCTCCTGGGAAATATCAGGCCCAGAAAGCATGGCAAGGGGAGGAATGCGTGTCTAATTCCCCCAGGAGAAGCTTAAAAAAAACGTCCTGCTGTTAAGTTTTATCTGCTCATTTCCAAAAGACAAGTGAAAACGCTGTCTCCTTGTTCACAGGAGAAGGGATGGAGGAACCCCCGGAAAAAAGGACAAAAGTTTTCCTCCACAGGGTGATTTTAGAAATTAGGGAAGGGTGTTTCTGGCGTGTGTGCGAGCTCCAGCCCCACACGCTCCCCAGCTGCTTGTACAGCAGCCGCCTGGGGAATGTCAGAGTGCGGCTCTGCCCTGGGAAAACTACCCTGGAAGGTGCAGCCGGCCTTCCATCCATCAAGCATTCCATCCCTGAGCCTGGCCACCGGGACTTGGTGCGGGCCTGGGAGAGCCAGCAAGGACAGAGCCAGCTTCTCCCTTGACCCCGCGGCCCGTCCCTGGCGTGGCTTAGCAAAGCCTGCGGGCTGCTCGAAGTCCGCTGGTGAGTCGTAGGAGGTGGCAGCAGCCCTCCCCGGCGGCTTCCCTCGCGGGGAATCTTCCCCGGCTGGTGGGAGAGAGCAGCACCCAGCCTTCCCCATCCCGCTCTGGGAGCAGCACCCAGGAAGTTCACCAGGGCAACTCTCCTGCCTGTGCTGGTATCAGAGGTCAGGGATAGAGCAGGATGGGG
The DNA here is from genome assembly GCA_013396915.1 of Stercorarius parasiticus. Taxonomy (NCBI): domain Eukaryota; kingdom Metazoa; phylum Chordata; class Aves; order Charadriiformes; family Stercorariidae; genus Stercorarius; species Stercorarius parasiticus. The sequence goes on from VWZL01003812.1 coordinate 344,315, forward strand.
TGCAGTCCTCTTCTCCTTCCATCCAGGCAAGAAGGGGTATGTGGTTTAATTTTACGGTGGGACAGTAAAGCCTTCATTGCTTCCCTGCTCCGCATGTGATAGAGCTGTAAGAGAGCATCTCCTGCAGCCGTGCCAGCCCTGTGCAGGACAATGTTGCCAAGTGGCTCTAGGGGGGATGGATTTTGAAAACCTTTCCTTTTTTTTAAAAAAAAAACAAACAAAATGGAGAGAAAAAAGGGAAAAGCATTGCTTCCCCCGCCTTCGGTCCTGGCTTCACTTCTTGCTGCCCTGATGATAACAGAGTGGCAGCAGAGTGAGATCAGCCGGTGAGGGAGGATGTCAACCCATGGTGTGGTTGTCTCTGGGCTTTGAAGTGGACCCGCTGCGGCTGGCTCCCTGCTTATAGGGACCATAATGCTCACTCCCAGCCTATGTTACACATGTCTAAGTGAATAGGGAGAGAAAAGCAAACCAGGACTGCCCAGGGGCTGGGGGATGTGAACCGAGTCAGCGTGATTTTTATCCATGTCCCTTTATCATCCTACAGAGCAGATAACCAGGGCCACCGCCACGGCAGCCCCCTGCATTCCCCACCGCCACCAGAGGAGCTGGGATGGGAAGCAGCTGAAAAGAGGAGCCTGGCGGTGGAGTGCTGGCCCTCCAGGCAAGGCAGGGAATGTGGCACCCACCTGGCTGGGTGGTGGTGGCAGGTAGGAGTGTGGTGGTGGTGGTGGTGGTTGAGGTTGTGGTGGTGGATGTTGTTGTTGTGGTCGTTTTTGCCATGGTGGTTTTTGTGGTGGCAACCCGCTGCGGTCGCTCATACGCTGTCAAGCAAAGAGAAGAGGTGGGAGGCTCTTACGGGGAGAAAATGGAGGGTTTCCTCGCCAGCCCGCACGCCCGCGAGGCTGCTGCTGCTGGGGCTGAACTGGTGACCGATTTCTCAGCGCGGTTACAACTGGGGCACCAAGAGGATTAAGGCGAGAGCGGCTGGATGACGCTGGATGCAGCGAGCACGTGTGCATGCAGGGGCCGGAGGCTGTGGCTGTATCAGCTTACTCTGTTGGTGCAGATATTGGCTTAAATACTTACAGCTCCATCATAAACTAATTGCCAATTAAGCTGAAAAAGGGGAAACAAAAGCACGCCCGGGCAGAGATGGGGTGAAGAGTGGGCAGGGGGTGCAGAGGAGCCCCTCTGCAGAGCTGGGATTCTACTGCCCGACATCCACGTGCCCGCGGGCAGAGCCCTGCCTTCCCCGGCTCCATCAGCAGCACCAGTCCCTTCTGCCACCCCACAGGCAGTGAAATACCCGGCACCACCAAAACCAGCCCGTACCATTGGCACGTATTAATTTCCGCTGGCACCCTTTGTTCAGCGAGGCAAATTAATTGATGGTTTAAGGTCAGCGAGCCCCCGTGGAGCCGTGCAGGAGCGATCCCCGGTGCGGTGCCCACCCCACCGCGCTCGCCACAACAGCCTGAACTAAAATAACACTCGGAACACAAATTCCTACTTAACTTACACCTGCTGCCCTCCTGTCCTTGTTTGTCCCACTGCTTCATGCAGATTATCATGCTTAATTTCATAATAGCCCTGAGCTAGTTTAAATACTTAATTTAGGTCACTTCTAGTCTTCTATGCAGGCTAAATAATCTCTCCTTAACTGGCCTTGGACACAAATCCCTCCTGTCCACCTCCTGCGCATCGCTCCCAGCACCCTCTCGGCTTCTCCCTGGCAGAAAATTTTGACGGGAAACATTTTCCAGTGAAACAAAGGTAGCCCTGAGGATGCCGAGCTCTGTTAAGGGGGAAGAAAATAATTATCAAAATAGTTTTGACCGGAAAAGCAAAGAATATTTTGGACTGTTAAAACATGTAATTTTTTTAATCCTAAATTACTTAAGGAAGGCTTCTAATTTTAATTTGAAATTTTTAACCATTTAAATTTAACTGCTTAAAATCTAAATACGGTTCATTTACCCAGAAAAAATGTCCTCCACTTTTCAATTAGGTGCACTTTTCTTAATTGCATTTGCATTTCTCTGAAACTATTTCTCCTCCGCTTCTTTCCACTTTCCTGCAAACCAAAGAATCCATTATTCATTCGGCTCTCCGATTTGTTTCTTCGGGAGGGTAATTCTGAGCCACAAAATTCAAACCCAGGCTTCTGCTTACCCAAAACTCAAGGCTCTTTGATATCAAACTACCTCCAGCTTTGTTAAATACGGACTCCTGTCGTACCATCAGTCTTTCAATAGAAATCCCCGCTGAGCTTTACCGTCTTTGCTGCCGACACTTCACAGACATATGTTCATATACATACACGTGCACGTACAGATGTACACACACTCTCTACACCTTTTTTTCAATCGATAGCCCAAGGTCACCCAGACTGGATGCTCTGCCAAGTAATTCAAACCCAGCTCCTTCTCAGAGCAGAAGTCTGCAATACTGGGGGGGAAAAGTTCACAGCGAGCACTGGTGGTTTTGAAGAGTCTTTTTTTATTTCCTTTCCGGCTGCCATTCTAACGAACCTCATGGGGGGAAACCATGCCAGAGGAAGAGACAAAATGAGGCTACTGAAGTCAAAGGAAGAAAATATAAGACTCTTTGACAGGACAGAAAATGAGGCACAATTAGGGAAGACTTATTGCCTGGAAAATGATAATGGACAGAAAACAACCATTTTTTTTTTCCTAGTGACATCCGCAAGGACCATGCACTGGGGTGTTAAATGCCAGCATTTCAGTTATGTTTTTACTTACTGCCAAAGGCTGAGCCTGCAGCTGCACCTGGAAAAAACAAGAAGAAGCCCGGTCACTGGAAGCAGGACGCCATCGGCTCTGAAGAAGCAGAAGATGAAACAGATACACAACATGGGACCAAATAGCAATTAATTACCGGGGGTCTTGCTCATAGGCATATCAGTTTGCTGCAACATCTTAAAAGCTGCTTTTGTCAAACCACAGAGGCAACCAGACAGGGCTGTCTGGGGTCTTGGCATCTCAAGGTTTTCACCTGGGGAGAAAAACCAGCTTGGTCCTTTCTGGTTGTTTTTTTTTTTCTGTTAACAATTTCCTTGACCTGCCATTAAAGCCCAGCAAAGGACAAGCACATCTTCTGAGGTTCGCTCTGCCAAGTACAAACCGCAGGATCTGAACCAGCTTGCTGCACCTAGGGCAGTTCTCTGTGAGCGAGAAGGGTTGAACACCCGTCCCACTGCAGAACTTGCTCAGCAGGATGCTGCAAAGCCACTGGCTTCAAACCCACAGTCAAAAGCCATCCAAGGACCAGCTTCTGGCATTTGGCACCCAGAAGACTAATGGCCACGCTCCTCCCTACTGCAAGAAGCGGATGAATCACGGAAAGTCTCAGCTTTGCATGAACATAAGGACCAGTGATGGAAGAGGTAGGGCCACCAAGAGGAGAGGGCTTCGGGGAACTGTCTCTGTTGGAGAGGAAGAGGATGTCGATGGGGGGAGGAGGAAGCAACAGAGAGAGAGTCAGGGCTGAGGGGGGGGAGAAGACTGAGTGACAGATGGGAGGAGAGATGAATGGGAGAAGAAAGAGCAGAGGAGAAAGAGAAATAGGAAGAGACACAAGGAACGGAGGGGAGGGAAAGAGAGAACAGCATGTCTGCACCTGTCAACACCAGAAACTCTCCCAGGCTCCTTTGAAGCAATGCAGCCGCTTGGTGGGAGCTGACAAGCTCGTTCCTTTTCAAAGAACCTGCTCATCTACCAGCCCTGGCACACACAAAACATTCCCGTCACGGCCTTCGGAGCCTGAATTTCAGCTTTGATCATCTTAAAGCACATAAATCTTTCAAAAAATGTGGGGGGAGGGGGGGGAAAGATTCTCTTTGGTAACGCTCAAAGCTGGTGCTTGAAAGGCTGTGGCTCCATAACATTTAAACAAGTCTGCTAATGTGGACTGGACAGAAACCCAGGAGAAACTGGCCATCTGTGATGTTTCCTGCCCCAATTCCCCTGCTCGAACGATGGTGGGTATGCATCCTTCATCTCGCCTGCGCGCCTTTGCTTCTGTCAGTGCCTGACTCCAGCAGGCAATTGGATGAGACTGGAGCTGCGCAGAAGGACCGCAGCTCGCCGCGCTTGCCTGAAATGCCAACGCACGCGGAACAGGATCCAGAAAGCAATCCAGAAACCAGCCTGCACTCTGGCAGCTGAGCAGTGCCAGCGCTGAACCCGTGGACTACTTGACAGCCAGTGCTCTACTGTGGCTAAATAATGGCTTCTGCAAGGGACAGTAATTTGCATTGCTACAAAGCCACGGACCTCTATCTTGGCCCAAGGTTGTCCCTCCTATTCCCGACCATCATTTGGACTCATCACTCATCTACCAGTAGCCAACAAATCACCTCTGCGTCCACTCAGATCCTCTCTCATTTCTCTGTGTACCAAGACGCAGGTTAAATACCCGCTTCCCTTTCCAAAGCTGAGCATCCCGCACTGATTCCAGATGGAGAAGGACAAGATGAGAACCTGCTCTCATCTGTGGGCGTTGCTCCACCCAAGGTGGGAGTGTGGCCAGGGCAGATTACTTACATGCGTTGGGGGACCCGTTGGGGAGAGGCAGGTAGGATCCTGCGCGCCAAGACCTGGAGCGAAAGTTCTTCTTGCACTTGCCGCAGTCCTGCCCCGTGGTGTTGTGCTCGCACTCGCACTGAAGGCTGCCCTCCTTGAAGGTGCACAGGTTAGCGTGGAGGTTGCATTTACACCTGGAAGAGGAACACAGGAGAAGAGCTGTCAGGTATTACTGCAACTCCTCCTTGCCCCTGGCGCGGTGCTGTCCCTGTGCATGAAAATGTAGAGGTGGTGCTGGGCCGTTTTAACCCTTTCCTGTTCTTTCTGTAGGAGTTTTTCACTGAACTCAGCTGTTTTCCCCACTGCTGGGGTTACGATGTCCATGTCCTCGCCCAAGGTGGATCTGCATGCTCTATTCCAAGATGAGAGACACTTTACTCCCACCATCCAACTGTGGTAGCACAAGCCATTTAATGGTAAGTCAGCATCTCCAGCTGGGACTCCAGGAAGGAGTCACACGTTTCAGGCTGTTACAGACATCCGGGCGATTCGCTCAGATGTAGGCGTTTACTCTGAGGCAGGGAGGACAGCCTGAGCTGGAGGAGCATGGCTAACACTGCTGGGACTCGGCCCCTTGGCCCCTGCTCAGTGTGCTAAAGATAAGAGTGTTTTCTCCGGCGGTGTGAAGTTGCACAACACAACCCCTTTTCCCACCGTGCAGCGCAGCCCCAGCCTGCTGTGACCAAAATAACACAGCGAACGAGTCAGAATCTGCCTTTTAGTCCCCGCCTCATCAGAGAACAGCAACAACTAAAACCACTATTCAGCAATTTGCAAACATTAACAAACTTTTAATGAGCTGTAGTGCAGTATGCAGGGAATAATTATCTCTGTGCACAATAATTCCTGTAGCTCAGACTCTGGAGGTGCCTTGCGCAGAGCACGGAGGCTGAGCCCATAACTCACACGTGGCTCTAGTGACTCCCGGGCCCGAGCTGAGACCATCAGACAGAGACGTTGGGGACCAAAACCTCTCATTTCGTTCCAGACAGTGGATCCCTAGCATAACCCACCATTTTTTCATTGCTTTGTGTAATAATTTACACCCTCAGAAGCAGAACCATTAGAAAACAGTGATGCTGTGCCTTATGTGACTGCGTAGAGAAGCCTGACCAGGAACGCTTCGTGTTACAGGGCTAATGGCACGAGAGCTGCAGAGCTGAGGAGAATGAACCGCTTGCAGAGAAGATAGGGGAAACATGGCCTGCTTCTTCTCGTGCTCTGTCTGCGCTGGGATAAACAACCTGGATTAGGCTGGGAGCCGTGAGCTGGGTCCCTCCCAGCACCGCGCATGCTCCTGGTGCCTCTCCCCCTCTCCCTTGGAGCCCCCCGAGATGCTCCCCAGCCTCCTGCCTGACCCGCTGAGGCCGCTTTGCCGTGCTCCTCCTCACGCATGGCTGCATAAGCTGGCCTCACGTATGATTTTTTTCCCCCCTCCCCCCCTCCCTGTCCTTAATTCTAGCAAACCCCACTCAAAGGCTAAGCGTAAGCTGGATGAACGGTCTCTCTCCTCGTTTTACAATCCTGCCCTCTCTCTGACCAAGCAGAGGAGGGAATATTGCAGTCTCTAAAAGAGAGGAAGGAAGAAAATGTCGTCCATGGAGCAGAGGCAAACACACTCAGCATGCTCCGCTTGAATCTGTGTCTTAGCGAGAGCTGGAGATGCCACGTCATGGCTGAAAGCACTAACAGCCTCCGAGCATCAGTGCCCTGGGACCAAGCTGTGAATCCAAGCATCCGGGGGAAGGAAGCGGCTTTGGCTGGTACCTACACAGGAGGGATGCTCTATTTCAGCCGCTCCGTGTCCCCTCTGCCTCTGGCGAGGAAGGATTTTGGCTGAGCCGTCCCAGCCCTTTGGCAGAGGCGATGCCCAGCCCTGGGGCGCTGCGGAGCCTGACTGCATTATTCAGCGTCTGCCCAGCACGGCCTCCTTCTCTCACTTCAAAATGAGCATACTGGAGCAAAGCAGGCAACGTAGCGGGTTAAAGCAGGTCAAAGCTTCACCGCTGCCGCTCTGCGCCCAGCCTGAATCGGAGCAACAGCGTCTGGGAAATGCAGCTCTCCCCCCCCTCATCGCTGGTGGGAGCGAGCGGATCGGAACCAGCTCCAGGATGCAGCCTTAAAATCCAGCTGAGGGGGAGTTTATGAGCCCCGGGGGAGGCGGGTAAAAGAAGTCACGGCCTGGCATCCCCTTGTTTTCTCTGAAGTCTGGGATGATGTGCAGGCTCATGTCCCTGACCCCACCAGTCCCCAGTGGAGACATCAGCTCTGCCAGCGGGATGGGGTGTATGCTCATGGCCGTCCCCCAGCCACTGCCTGTAGGGGTGATGGAGCACTGCTCTTCCCAGGGAAGACCCTCGCTTCCTAATTGGTGTAAACAAGGAAATTTAATGAGAAAGCAGAGGCAGCCGGTCACCCTGCCTGCCTGCGCCTAGGTCACTTATATTTCTCACTGTTTGGCCCTTCGCCACTGTGCAAAAGTTTTGTTATCCAAAGGATCAATTTTACTGGGGAATTGCTTTCTGAATTCGACCTTTGAGGCTCATCAATCTAAGCAGAGAACTATAACCCCAGCAAGCTGACCCTGCAACACAGCACTTTTCAGCCCAATCAATCAGGCTGCATTATTTAATAGCGAACAGCCAAGCGCCGTCAGCCAGCCCCAATTGCCAACCCCACTTTGTGCGAAGGTTTCTGCATCCGGGCCTCCCTGCTGCTCGCGGCTCGGCTTTAACCCCTTCTTCAGGCTTCTCTGCCTCCTCCTCCGGGCCCGCAGCCCAAGGACGTGTGCTCGCCAATGGTCTGTGCACGATGTCTTTCCCCAGCCAAGATCCAGCTGGTGGAGACTGGAGTAAATGACATTAGCCTGGTCCCCTGGGTGGGAGCCGCTAGTCCTGCTTGCCTCGGCTCATCTTCCTCGGGCGGCCAGCCATCGCAGGAAAGAGAGGATGAAGGGAAAGGTTAGGAGCTACTTAGCGATGAGGCTTAAAGAGCAGCAGTGGGGCAGACACCTGTGCTGTGTCCTGCAGAAGGCAGCGATGGCCCCGCTCCAGTCCCGGGGCCGCTCCAGCAAAGCGCTGGTTGCAGTACGATCTCTTTGGCTCCGGAGGAGATCTGAAGAGCTGGGAGCGTTTCCCCTCTCTAGCTCATGGGTCAAGGCTAGCGGTGACGCTGCTGTTTCTCGGTGAGCATTCAGAGCCCACACAGGATTCAGCCGTGGCGGGGCACAGCCCGGAGGAGAGCAGCCCCAGCAGGAGGTGCAGCACCCACAGGCACCCACCATGGCCTGGGGACACTCAAGTCCGGCGCTGGGCTGTTCACAGGTGTGCACGCAACTGCGTTTTGCATTAAATAGAAACTGGCTCACATCATTCCCAGCAAAATTGGCCCAAACGATGTGTGGTCCAAGATGTTGCCGTTTGCACAACAGGGTATTTAAGAGTTTATTTTAGTGCAGGTCCTTCAGCTGCTGCCTTCCCTCAGAGTGGTGCAGTGTGGTCAGATGCTGCCAATGCCTCCACCAGGGAACATCACGGAGGTTGGAGCGCCAAGGAAAGTTTACAGGAAAGTGTCCTCTTTTTGTTTTTCTTTTTTTCTTTACAGCCATAAAGAACAGTTTGCCGTCCCTGCATTTCTCCAAGTCAGCATCCTGGAGGTCACAGCAGCGAGCGGTTGGAGAGGCGTCTGGTGCCAAGCCCGCGTGCGAGCGAAGGAGATGCCCGTGCGCAGGCTTCGGAAGGGGGTGCAGGCGGGGGTGAGTGCCGCAAACCTGCAGGAGCCGTGCTGGGAGTGGGAAAGCAGCCACTGCCCCTGAGCTTTCCTTAATAGTGACTTTTGAAATAATTTTAAGAAGCCACCCCAGCCCTTTACTTCCCTTCCAAGGATCCTTATGTATTTTACGACCTCTTTTCTGTCCATAACCCCACTTTGCAGAGCAGGGAATTAAGGCAGAGAAAGGCAGAGGCACTTCTTCATCCCTCTCCCTCCCTGTGGGGCTGAGCCAGCCTTGGGGTGCCGGGAGCCCTGGCTCAGGCCTGATGGGGGTTCCTGGAGGAACCGCTCACCAGGTGGAGACCCAGAGATCTGCTCCACCCCCATGCACCTCTCACCCAGCTCCCACCATGGCCCAATCCTGCCTTGCCCCAAGCTCCTTAAAATAGAGCCTGGGTGAGGACATGGGGCAACGGAAGTCCACTACAGTGGACTTCTCTCCAAGTCTCCTTCCAGTCCAGCCTGTGGTCTCTTCTCCACCTTGTGCTTGCCATGAGGATGCTACTGGACGGCCACATGGCCCTAGGGATGCTGTGGTCCCCTCCTGGCTGCATGGCCTCAGGGATGCTGTGGTCTCCTCCTGCTGGCTCCCGGGCCACCGGGCTCCTGCTCTCCCTCCACCATCGTCTTGGCAGTGGTACCCCCCCCGCTCCCTTTCTGCTCGCCCGAGCTGGGTTGCGGAGCGGCAGTGCACAGCGGAGAGCTGCTAATGACTGCCATCCGAAGGAAGGCTTATGATAGCTTTCCCCTGAATTGTTTGCTCTCACTGTAATTGATGAGCCTTTAATGAGTCTCATGGGACGATGTGTTTGAAGGGAGCTCTTTCCTCTCCGTCCCTGAGGAAAACGATGTTTCAACTGATCTCGGCTCTTGGGGAAACATGAATAACTCTTCTCCATCTTTCTATTGTCATCCCCAGCCGTTGCTCGCAGCACGCTCCGGCAGCTGCCTGGCCATGACTTACCCACTTTTTACCTGCTTCTTTGTAACTGTTTTGGCAGCTCAGCAAAAGCAGGGAGCAAATCTTTTGGGCAAGGCATAACAGGCGCTGAGCTTGGATTGTTTCTGGCCCATCTGTGCATGCAGAAGCAGGTAAAAATAACTTCTAATGGCTGGGCCATGGAAGAAGCACCGTCCCTTTGTGGAGAGCAGTTATATTAGCATTCGCCTTGCTGGGAGATCGCTCCGGCAGAGGTTCACTATTGCCCGTGTCCGGAGCTGGGCTGAAAGGGCTGAAGAAGCAGTGGCTCATTCATGCCAGGAGCAGGGCTGGGAGTGAAACTGAGCCTGCGGTCCAGGGGCTGAAGGGGGAGGAAAAGCCAATTTACTGCATTGTTTCTTTCCGCTCGAAGCAGGGAAAGAGGCTTCTGGGTTTCACTGCTTTTTGCAGAGCCAAAACTGAAAAAAAAAACCCTGGGTTAGGTCAGAGGGACATGTTGTGAGTGCTTTTTCTTCCCTTGTGGGTTCTCACTTTTGGTTGTGTGGTAGGGATGGATGAGTCCTCCCGGCGGGGAGGAGCCCTCCTCGCTGCCCTTCGAAATGATTTGAGGTTTGGGTTGCAAAGACGAGACAATTTAAAAGATGCCAAAGCGGAGAGCACGTTAGCTGGCTGTTCCCATTCGAGAGGCTATTTATTTTAAATAAGTTGACACTCACCAGCTGTCAAGATCCTGCTGACTGGTGGAACATTATTTACATTCAAAGCTGTCTTAAAAAGCAAACACGAAACCAAACTTCCCCATTAGGGGGTCGGGCAACAGAAGGGAGGAAGGGTGAAGAGGACATCCCAGGGATAGGTGAACATGAATATTTGCAGAGTAATGTGTATAAATGCTCTTGGTCTTTCTCCTGGAATGCAATAATGCCTGCAATTGAGTTCATTGGCCAAATTGAATTTGGGCTCCTGTAGAAGTCTCTTTATATTAAGTGCTTTAACATACATCACCTTCTCAGTCTATCGATGAAATTCTATTATCCGCCCAGGGCCGGACGCAACTCGGCAACAAAATCGGAGGGGAAATAAAAACCTTCACAAACCGAAGCCGGGAGCAGGTAATAGGACCTTGGGCATCTGTCTCCGGCTATTGACAAAGTGTCACGAGTGTCTGGGGAAAGGAGGAGCTCTCTGGGTTTCTCACTAGCTCCCTCCCTCCCGCTCAGCGAGTTTCTCCTCCATCTTGCTGCAGTGGGAGTATAAACCTTTACGAGACTCAAGGAAAGCCAAGCAAAGAGTTGCTGTGCATTAACTTAATTTAACTATATGACCAAGAGCAAGATTTTGCTCGAACTCAAGCTAATTCCAGCCTGGAGGAATGCCAGGGAAATTCAGCCATCCAGCTCTCGGGGGCTGCCCAGCACAGAGGCGAGGAGGGGCTGAGGAACGCGGTGCAGCGTTGGTGCAGACTTGGCCGTCCTTGACATGAGGATGCTGTTACCTCCTGGGACCCGAAGCCGGGCTGCCAGGAGCCGCGGGGGAAGGAGCGGGGCCAGGCGCAGGCGATGCTCACCCTGGGTTTTGGGGCCTTCCCAAAGCTGCTGAGCATGGGCGGAGGCTGGCTGCAGGGGCGTTGGGCTAGTTCTTGGGGGATGTTTGGGTGATCCTGTGGCTATTCTGGGGGAGATGCTCCAGCACTGGGGCTGGGCAAGCTCAGCTGGGGAAGCTCACACTCTCAGAGACGATTTACCCCAGTCCCTGCCTGTCCCCCTTTGGGGAAGCTGCGGTGGTGCAGCTGGCAGGCCCCACCCTGCTCCTCAGGGAAAGACACTTAATGGGGACACTGGTCATTACACAAAATCTAAGACCCACAACAAGAGACTGTTCCATGGGCCAAACCTGCTTCTTTCCTCCCTTCTAGAGAGAGCTTTGTTGGAGAAGTCAAGATCGACCGGAGGCTCTCCAACAACTTCACCAACAGAGCCGGAAGGAGGAATGTCCAAGCAGGGCAAAGCAGCCTGGGGGCAACGGGGACGTGCTTTGCACTGGCACCCCCAGTTCGACCTGAGCTACGTCACAGCAGAAGTGTGCTGAGCTGCCGTCATTGCACTGGCCTGGGGGACAGAACAGGAGGCAGCACCAGGCTGAACAGGAATTGCTTCATCTCTAACAGCAATACAGCATCGAGCATCACCACACCTCAAAAGTCACCAAGAACGTAGAAAAATGTATCCCTTGCATGTGGGTACCATTGACAATTAACCAGCTCGATTTATTGGAGGAAGTGCTTTGGGGGATGGCCTTGATCCTCCAGGTCCGGAGCGCCTGATCCTGGCTGTTGGCACCAGGATAACGGCTGGGCAAACTCGTTCCGCTCTGCTAGTGCAAACCCTTCACTCCAAGTCACGTGGAGAGCAAAGGCTCCTGGAGAGCGTTGGTGCATGGCACCGACAACCGCACAAGGGGAAGGCAGGGATCAAAGCAGGGGAGCACAGAGGGCCTTTCCCTTCACTTCTTTTGAGTAAGCAAAAGAGAAGCCAAGGAAACCCTCAGAAAAGCAACTGGTGAAGAGAGGAAAGGAAATGCCTTTACAAAACTGGAAACCTCATCTTCTTGTTGGTGCCTTTTTGGCCTGAGCAAAGCCCGAGCTGAGGCACTGCTACATGGAGCTGCTCGGTGGTGGGTATTGCCTGCCTTCCTCCGGGGACTGCTCGTTACCAGCAGGACAGACCGACAGACAGAGCATGCACTGGGGCAGGGGAGGGCGAAGGAGAGAAATCTTAATAATCAGACTAAAATTGATTCACTTCTGCTCAATCTGATTTCTCCTAACTGGATCCACATGTCCTGGCCATGGCACATTAACTTCAATTATGGCTTATTAATGTCTCCGTGATGGAGCGTGCCCTGCTGAGCACTGCGGTGACTGACGTTATGAAGGGGAAAAAATTACTCCAAAGAGACACGGTGTGTAATGGAAAGAGAATCACCGGCTTTCGTCGCGCCCACTGTCGGCCCTGACAGCCAGGAAAGCTCATTCGCCCATTCCCGAGAAGATGACCGAGCTCGTTGCTGCACCGAGGAGAAAACTAAGCGGTGAATAGAGATCTGCGGGGAAAAGACTTTCCGCTTCCCTTCCCCACCTGGCTGGCAGGAGCACAAGCACACAGGCCAAGGGCTTGCTCGTGTCTATTCCTGTCTTGACTCCTCTGCATCTCCAGTTACTCTGCAGATCAATAGGGACAGGATGGAAGAAGAAAAAAAAAAAAAGGAAAGAAAAGAAAAAGATACCAAGAAGAAAGAGAGTAAAAATAAACTGTCAGCCATGAACGGAGAAACAGACCTGGCTGAGGTTGTGGGAGTAGGAGATGCAGACGGAGCGAGCAGAGGGGACCCTGAAGCACCAGCCTATTGCACCAACAGCTGGGAAGGGAGTCGTGACCCTCAGGATTCACCGGACCCTCTGGAGATCCTGGCAAACTCTTGAACCCCCTCAGTCCATCTGGCCTACAGGAGAGAAGGCAGCAAACTCCATCCCCTTCTCCCCATGGCCTTTGCTCCATCTGCTTTTCCCAAAAGCTCTGGGGGATCATGGTGAAGGCTCTTCCTTGGTGGGAGGCAGAGGGGACACAGGTGATGCCACGCGCCCCGATGGCACACACTGCTCCTCCGATGCCACACACCATGGCCGGGCACTGCTCCTCCGACCTCCCGGGGCTGCTCACATCTCTAAGTCACTGGCTCCTCTGCTCTCCTGGTGGGATTTTTGTGGCTGCTTTTTGCCTTTGAGCCTTCATTTCTTTACAATCATCTTCCCTCTCATTTTCCACAACCCCTGTAGTGGATCCCAAACACCACCCCCCATTTTATCTAGGCACTTTCCTCCCATTCCTTGAACATGATCATTCCCATGTCCTGGAAGAGGCACCGTGCGCCCCCAGCCCTGCCCGCCCTGCCTCCCCCTCTTCCCTGCGCAGCGCTCCTGTCAGGCTCACATTGATTTCTCCTGTCTTCCTCTCAATAACCCACCCCTTGTTGAGCCATACACAAGATTTAATTTGGTTTTAGTCCCTGCACTGTAACTGGCTTTGCTTACAGCTGGAATTAGATTGCTTTCCAGTGAAAAAACCTGCTTGCTGGGACCAGAATCATCACAGGAGCAGAGTTAATTCACATGAAGCTTCTCCACCTTATACACCACTCATCCACAGCTCCTCAGCTGGTCGTTCTGCCATCCCCTGTGCCCATCGGTGCTGGAAGGGTCAGCCCAGGACAGGCATTGATGTCGTCCTCGTCCAGGATGAGCATCTCCTGGGGACTGTCTCAGCGAGCAGGGACAGCTGGGGAGAGCCGTGCAAAGCTGGGTCTTGCTGTAGCTCAGGACTTGGAATTTGGGCCGGAAAAAGCAGATTTTTAGAGTTTTCTTTGTCCCTGGCCAAGGAAGAGCCCTCTCCTCCCAGAGGCCCTGCTGCATCGGAGGAGCGGCTGTCGGGCAGCTCTCAGCGAGCGGAGCCAAGGGGGAAGCGGAGGCGAGCGGAGCCGCTGCTCTGCAGCAGCCACGGGCAGGTGGCCACGCCGGCAGCGCGCCAGCGTCGGGGGGGGCCGCCAGGAATCGGCCAACAAACCCCGACCCGTCTCGTTCTGGCCCCGGCAAAAAAATAAAAAAGCAGCATTGCAGCTTCCACCAGGCGTTCGCAGCCCGACCCTCCCTCGCCAGCGCTGTGGATTCTCTGATGTCTCGAAGAGGTTGTGCCCCACCCCACCCCCGCCGCCTCCTCCCAGGGGTGTTTGGAGGGGCTTTCCTCCCCTGCCCCAGTTGCCTCTTTTCACAAAGTTTGTAGGGATTTTATCTCTTGAAGACATTTCCGCTGCTATTAAATGGTATTGAACTTGGACAGCGAGTTCAAAACGTGCTGGGGGACTGGTGGGGGGGAGGAGGACCGCTGGCAGCCAGCAAGGTGCTGGTTTGTGGAGAATCCCACCAGCATGGCCAGAAGTCAGAAGTACTGAAGTGACACATCCTGCAGAAGCCAGGCAGAAAATGTAACAGCCTCTGGGGAGGAAGGCGTTCATGGGGCACCGACAGTATTTTAACATGTATCTTAAAGCATCCAGTCCCCTGAAGCTGCTGTAGGTGCAGTCACAAGTCCTTGGTTACCTGCACAGTTATCTCCGTGCTTGGAAGCCAAAGGTCATTGCACAAGGGCAGCAGACATTTCATCTTAATTTACCACTTTCTGAGCTGAAAACTCTGTGTCCCTGTTTCAGCCCCAGAGTCAAACCAGCCCAAATAAATTGATACACCAGCTCCAGCCCTTCCTGCCGGCCGCCCCGCTCAGCGTGGCCTTTGGCTGGGAACTGATCCCTGTGGCTTTGCCACCGCTGTCACTAACACCAAGCGTCCCTGCTGGCAGCCCGGGGGGAGCGGGGGGCAGGACTGGCTGTGTCGGGGTGGAGGGGAAGGCAACGCACTGGCCTTTCCTCTCCCCTCTTCCTGCTCTCCTTTCACCCTCTTTGCTTTGCTATTTTGCCCCATCCTGAGCTTTTTAGGACCGTGGATATTTCGTACACCTGGTAATGCTTCTTATGGCCAGGTGTAAAACGTCTCTCTGCACATATTTATACAGAAGCAAAATGCATCAAAACCCAAAATCCTGCCCAAGTTCCCCAGGGCTCCTCCCTGAGCAAGCCCGGCAGTGGGCACCCCGGCACGCTGCCAGCCGAGCCGAGAGACACCGTGGCTCATCCCAGCCAGGCCACCAAGTGCCTCTGCCCGCTGCTGCCCTCACCGCTGCCTCCCGCCTCCCCCCGCCGGAGCAAAGGGCTCTCCCGTCCCTCGCTGCAGCTTCCTTCCCCTTGGAGCCCGTTCAAAGCCAGACTCGGTGGCACCTGCAAAACATTTTTTGCTTGTACGTCTCAGAAGCAAACAGTTTGGAACCGAGACAAACGGCTCCTCTGTCGCTGTGGTGATTCTTGTTAGCGCGGGGTGGGTGATGGGGAGATTTTTTTCCCCTCTCTCCTGAAAGTCTCGCACAAGCTGAATCCACAAGCTGGATGGGAAATTAGCCATCTCGGCATTTTTCCACCTTACTTTGCTTTTTCAGTTGATGTCATAACGTAACATACGGCATCGTACAGAGAAATGAAAAACAAAAACCAGGAGAAACAAACCCCCTCCTGCCTTCCCCTGCCCCAGGTCTGTCGGGGGGTTTACCCTCACCCGAAACTTCATCTGCCGGAGCTGGGGCTGCTCTGGGGGTGCAGCACTGACTTGGGACGGCCCATCCTGCTTCTACTGGAAGTGAGCTGGACTTCAGTGGGGTGGGCATCATTCCTCACCCCACCAGATACACTACTGTCACCCCTGAGATTTTTGGGCAGAAGCTGCCCGTGTTTGCACAGCTGGGGACAGGGCACCAGAGGGAACTCGGACCCCGACCATCCATCCAAGCCATGTCCCAGCTCCCCCCGCACCAGCTCCGGGAGGACACAGCCCTTCCCTCAGACACAGCCGTGGAGGTGCCCCAGCCATTCTCTGCAAGGACACATCTGTGTTATTACCGATGCTGCCCTGCCTGGGGAGACAGGGTATTAAAGGGAGAAACACTGATAATCTTATCGGTCGACAGAAATGCTGATGGCTTAGTTTTCTAGCAGTAACCCTCTTCTCATCCCTCCGAGAAGAGACGCCCAAAGAAACACAGTTACCTGCCCGTGACTTCAATGTTGGAGACGGCATAGAAGTACTTGTACAAGTTCTCCCGCTGCACGTAGGTGCCCCCCAGGGCCGGTCTCAGCAGTCTCATCCGCAAGTCGGTCACGGTGAAGAAGTCCTTGAGCCCTTTGGCACTCTCCAGCCGGGTGTACAAGTTGTCCATGTTCTTGAGGTCAGGGCCAGCAAAAATGGCAAAGCGGTCCCTGACCTCAAACCGGACAGTCTTCTCTTTTTTGGAGCCCGCCCAGCGGGAATACTCCTCTGTGCAGAGGATCCTGTTGGCACTGGTGGTGGAGAGGTCCCGGACCCTCCGTGCTGGCATGCTGAAGGCCTCCATGCAGTCATCTGCGTAATATTGGTACGGGTGCCAAGTCCTCCCATTGTCCAGTGACTTCTCCAGCATCATGATGGTGGGCCGGCCGTACTCGAAGGTTATCACGATGTCATCTGTCAGCTCTATGCTCTTGTTCCAGGACAACGTGATGTTGGCCAGCAGTGGCTCCGGGTACCGGCGCCACGTCACGCTCTGCCAGTACGTGGCTAGCCCTTCGTCCTCGCTGTCGAACATGAGTTTGGGCGGGTGGGCCAGGTCTGGGTTGGAGGCATCGCACTCGTCGCTGCACAGGTACGGGTTCTCCTGGAACAACAACAACGGTCACGAGAGAAGGCGGCAATGGCTGGGCATCGCGGGCAGGCAGACGAGCTTGCAATATTACGGGGCCCTGGTTTTAGCTGCTTGTGTCAAATATTAACTGCTGGGCTGCACTGGAGTTTGCCAGGGGTCTGGCTCTGGGTGATGCTGTTTCTGAGCATGAATTTAAGACAGAAAGAGGTGGCTTTGCTTTGCTGTAAGAACAGCTGAGCTGTTCTCTTTGAAAGGCCCTTTGGGAAAGAGCCTTTCAGTTTGGCACGGGGGCAGTTTTCATAGAAAGTTCTTTCCCTGAGATGGTCTCTGAGAAACTTCACTTAAGCTTGGCCAAGTTACAAGCCTACAGAAAGCCGCGTCCACCCCTGCTCCCTTGCGAAAACCAAATGGCTGAAATCCCCAAAGCACATCCATGCCTCTGATGGCTCCTGATGCCACATGGGCTGGGTGCACACTGTCACCCCAGCCCCTCGGAGCACAGCCGGAGGAGGGAAAACAGCTTTCCTCATCTCTGAGCTGGGGCAGGACTGGGCAGTAGCAGAGAGAGCAGAGATTTGTGCTGCTGGTATCTCCGCTGTCCCCAGGACTGCACCCTGGCCTTGGGGACAAGCAGAGTCGCTCTGGGTGCACCTGCTCAGCCCAATGTGATGACCATTGCTGGTCACCCCGCAGTTCAACCCACCCGAACTAACCAGAGGCTGAGCTGACAGGGAAGGAACCAGGAAGGTAACGGGGCAGCTCTGTGCCCACCTGCCAGTGCCCAGAAGGGACCCAGGACTCCCACAAGCCTAAACCCATGGCAAATAGAAGGGACTGTCACCTAACGTATGTCTTTGCAGAAACCGAGTTACGTAGCTGTGCCTGGCGGTCCTGCTGCCTGCGGGACAGGCACTTCCCAAGCCGCGCTGCCTTCCTTGGGTGCGGGCAGGGGGTGCCATGGTGCTCGCCCGCCCGCGGGGACCATGGTGGGTGGGAAGGATCGTTCATCCCATCCAGGCGACAATGTCCGCTGCTACGTCACTCGCCTGCAGGCCTGGGCAATGGGAGAAAAGGTCCAGCCATCCAGTTTTGCCCACAAGTGACAGTGCATGGCCAAGCTTGCATGTTTTGCAGGGACACAGGCATGGATCCACATGTGCTGAACTGCATTGAGGACATATCGTCAAGGTCACGCACCAAATGTTGAAGTTTTGGAGGCGAGCATCAGGGTTAGTCGTGCCAATGGGTTTATTGCTCAAGCATACACGTGTTAAAGCCCATCATTACAAGCTGGGGTCTCTCTGGCCCTGCAGCCCCTGCCTCCGGAGTGTGTGGGTCAGACCTGCCTTGGGGATGATGTGGGGCTGTGCGATAGTGGGCACCATCCACAAAAAAACTCTGCAACACACTGCAGATCTTTTTTGCATATGAAGCATCTCCTTGCTGTTGCTTTACTTCCCTCTCGGACTCAAAGTCCAGAGGATTGGGGAGGGAGAGGGATTGGTAGGACAGCGGGCTCTGCTGCGGTGGGACCCTCGTCAGGGAGGCAGAGCCACCTGGCAGAGGAGGAGGTCATAAAGCAGCTGGAGCTGCTCAGAGCTGATGGCTGGAGGCGAGGAGCCTGCTGGGGTGTGAGGTCTGACCCTCCTGAGCACAGCGGACTTGCAAGGTAAGACCGAGCTGGGTTTTGTGGTTTGGTTTGTGAACGCTTTGCGCGTGGCTGGGAGCCGGCGGAAGGTTCTGTGCGCGGGGGGCAGCGTGCAGGGGGGACCTCCTGCAGCACCGGGGCTGTGCCGGGGGGCAGGGAGCTGCTGCTCATACCTGGGGGCTCAAAGAAAGGGGGTGCAGGGCTGGGGTCTGCGCAAGCTGGTTGTGTCCCGGGGCTGGGAGAGCCCCGCTGCGAGCCTGGGAAGAGGCTGCTCCTGTGTCCGTGGCGCTGGGGACTGATCCCGCACCATGGGTTTGCTTTGACCTGGGAAACTGTTGGAGTCTAAGTGCTTGAGGGGATCTGGCTTGCACAAATGGATGGTCTTGGGTGCAAAGTGTAGCTGTTGCTTTGAATGTGGAAAACAGTGTGTAACATGAGGTCCTTTGGAAAATCTGGGCTTTTCCACCTTGAGTTGGGCAGCTAAAAGTCCTGGGAAGTACTTAGACCTTCTCCACTTTGTGTCTGTAAAATGGGCCTTTGGTGCCTCCCCGCAGCTTGGAGACACACGCTGAACGCGAGCAACTGTTCGCACAGCGAGTGGAGGCCACAGTGCCGAGGAGCCTAGAAAAGCTCAGGAGGACATAAATAATTCCGTCTTCTGAGCAGCGTGTGAGTAGCACGCTGTAAATAACGCAGAAGGCTGCTCCGCCAGCAGCAGGGACAAAACAAAACAGCGAGCAGCTGATCTGTACGTGAGCACCGGGCTCCTTTGCAGGGGCTGCGGTGGGGGCCTTGGGGAGAAGAGGGGACACTCCTGTAAATAAAGCATGCCTCGTCGTGTGTGTGCGTGAGGCTGCCAGGGAAAGCAGCAGAAGCCGGTTGGTAAAGCGGGGCAAAACTCCTACCGTTTTCAACACTGTCTTGCTCTCAGACACGCATCTGCCCGACGGTAAAGCCATGAGTGCTGTGCTGAGATTTGCTCCTCCTGTTACAGCCTTAACATGAGCGACGTGTGGCTTTTGCCACCTCCGCGTGCGCTGGGAGGAAGGGCTGCAGCCGGAGCCGCTGAGCTCCGGTGCGGTGCCCATCCCCAGAGCAGGGAGGCTACTAAATGAATGCTTTGGTTGACGTTTTAAAAGCAAACGGCTATAGTTTCATTATTTTTTCACTTGCAGCCGTGACAGTTGAGCAAGGGAAATCAATGGAGTGCTCTCAGGCTTGCTGAGGTGGGTCAGGACGAGGCGTGAGGGCACTTGCCCAGGAGGTCCCCACTCCTCTGCCAAAGAGGAGGAGATGCCCCGAGCAAGGGGAGATGCCAGCCGGGGTGCGGCAGGGCTCTGAGCCACGCGGGGGGTCCTTTCCTGCTGCGACGTGCTGTTCTGGAGCGGGGCTTGAAAAAACCTAAGATACTGACATATTTAATATGCTCTCCTGACTCGTCACGTTCAGAGGAATTGTTTACCTCTGCTAATGAGACAGAGCTTCCTGCTGGGGGATGTAGCTGCCTCTTAGCACAGCTTTACAGCGGTAAAAGAAAAAGGAAGAAAAATCCCCGTCAGCTGAAGCGCTGGGGGCTCTGAGTACGCTTCCTGTGCTGAGGCAACATATTGTGTTGCAGTATGGTCCTACTGCCAATGTGGTCATACAGATGGCTTAATAGGACGGTCCTGAAAAGACCATCCTGGAGGTCCATTTTCACCTCGCGTCTGAAGGAGGGTGCAGCAGTGCAGCATCTCGGTGGGCTCGGGTGGGGAATCAGCTTGTGGTGGCAGCAGAAAACTCCCCAGTAAACCCCCCTTGCTGCTCAGAGCAGCTCTATACGAGCAGGAGCCTGCGTGCACGGAGCCGTCCTGCCAAGAGTACTCTTTCTGTGTGGCTTCCTTTCCTTGTGTGCAGCATTCATTGGGGCTGCCAAAGCCCTCGAGCTGGTGTAAGAAGAATCTCCACTGAGTATTTGCTGCTAGGGCTGTCCCCAGCATGGCCACAGTGGCCAGCTTCACTTTCAGGGCTAGGGATGATGCTCCTATCACAGTGTTCTTTGGAGGCTTCCGTAAGCAGTGGCCAAATTACACAAGGGAAGGACTCTGTGACCAAACTGCGGTAAGAAAACATTACCCAGACCAGTAAAGGGTGGCCAGGGTGGGAGGTGGGACAGGTTTCCCAGAGCACTGAGGGAAGCAACTGAGTCTGACAAGCAGGATCCCCCTCCCGGTGTCCCGTCTGGAGGGACAGAGCTGGCCAGGCATGTCTCTGGCAGCGGTCAAGAGCAGGAAGAAGCAGAGCCAAAGCTCTGCCTGTCTCCCATATGCTCATCCCGGAGATGAGGGAATGGAGGTGCACAATCCCTGATGGCTCCTGTACATCCCAGCCTGGAAGCATGCTCAGCAGGCAGCAAAGGCCTCTTTAATCGCCCTGATGCTCTGGGGTGGCACGTGGCTCGAGATCTGTGTGGTTGTAACAGGGCAAACGCAAAAATAACCTCTAAGTGACAGTGCTGAAAGGTGGGGGAGAGCCTCAAAAGCCACCAAGCGAGTCACGGCACTATGGCTTCCTCTGCTAAAATGAAGTGTTCCTTTTTTGGTTTTAGGTTTATTGAATTGTCCTTCCTCCACGGGATGCTCAATGCATTTTCTGCTGGTGGGGTGGTTTGAAGTCAGCCGGGAGGGCAGGGGGGAGCGGAAACAGATGGCCATACTTTGGCTGCTCCGTTGGTCCTGGTAAGATCAGTTATAGCGCTGTTGAAACAATTCCAGGTATTATTTTTGAATATGGTTTCCTCCTCCGAGCCGTGTGTCCTCCAAAGAATCTGTCCAAAGTCTCAAGATATTTACGTCTTCAATCTAAAAGTCAGAATGCATTAGCCAGGCAAACTTGGTCTCAGCGAGCTTAAAATAAACTAGTTCACTTTAAGTCTCACGCTATTAAATCAGTCGTGAGTGTCCTCACGGCAACTAGATGTTGCAGGTTTCCAGCTCTCCAGCATGCTCTTCTGGTTGCTCATTTCTTGAGGGTGTACCAAAGAGCACTGCCACCTTGCTTAGCCCCAGCTCAGCCCAAAGGGGCAAAACCCCGGGGGCAAACTGCAAAAGCCTCGTTGAGAACAAGTTGTCCTAACAAATGGCATCACAGCAAGATTGTGCCTCCATGGAGCAAATCGTGGAACGGTTTGGGTTGGAAGGAACCTTTAAAGGCCATCTAGTCCAACCCCCCTGCAATGAGCATCTTCAACTAGATCAGGTTCATCTAGAGCCCCATCCAATCTGACCTTGAATGTTTCCAGGGACGGAGCATTGACCGCCTCTCTGGGCAACCTGTGCCAGTATTTCACCACCTTCATCATAGAAAGAAAAATTCTTCCTAACATCTGGTCTTAATCTACCCTCTTTTAGTTTAAAACCATTACTCTTCGTCCAGTCGCAACAGGCCCTGATAAAAAGTTTGTCCCCATCTTTCTTATAATCTGGAGCCTTCTCTTCTCCAGGCTGAACCCCCCCAGCTCTCTCAGCCTGTCCTCCCAGCAGAGGGGCTCCAGCCCTCCCAGCAGCTCTGGGGCCTCCTCTGGCCCCGCTCCAACAGCTCCGTGTCCTTCTGCTGTCGGTGCCCCAGAGCTGGAGGCAGCGCTGCAAGGGGTCTCACAGAGCAGAGGGGCAGAGTCCCCCCCTCGCCCTGCTGGGGGTGCAGCCCAGGCTGCGGGGGGGTTCTGGGCTGCCAGCGCACATTGCCGGCTCACGTCCAGCTTTTCATCCCCCAGTACCCTCAACTCCTTCTCGACAGGGCTGCTCTGCAAGCCTTCATCCCCAGCCTGTATTGATTCCAGGGGTTGCGCAGACCCGGTGCAGGGCCCTGCACTTGGCCTTGTTGAACCTCATGGGGTTCACATGGCCAGTTTCTCAAGCTGGAAGTGTGCCCTGGTCCCAGTGACTGCAGGTCCAGCTCTTGGGTTTCACCTCCTCTCAGTGCCTGGGATCAATGCTGGGCAGAAATGCTGCAAAAGGGACTTTCTGAAGGTGACAGCAGGGACTGGCTCCTTGAGGAGGATTTCTTAAGAAACAAGATATCGCTCTGACAAGGCATGATGACAGGGATCCAGGATGCTGCAGTGAAGCTGCTCCCCACCTTGCTGGGGAGGGAGGGAACGGGGGAAAACAGCCGCAATAAAAGGCCCCGGTTTTACAAAGCCCAGCTGGTTTCCAGGGCTCTTAATGAGTGCACAAAGTTGTTTTGCTTTTTTTTCTTGGCAGATAATGCCATTTTTAAGCTTCATAGCATAAAATTATATTTTTTTGTAGGTGAAATTACTTGATTAATCATTAAGCTGTTGAATATTCTAAACAAACTAGACATCTGTTGTGAACGGTGAAAGCTGCACAGAGATAAAACTGCAGCTTTTAGGAGATCTCCATGCCAAAGGGAAGCTGGAAAGTGATTACAACAATGAGCTGCACAATGAAGAAAAATAATAATAATAATAATGATTATGATGATGATAATAATGGAAAAAAATCCCAAGATTTGAGCAAGGAAAAATAAGTGGACGATGTGAAGATTTATACTGCTCGGCCAAGGATGCTCATCACAGCTGTTACAACCTGGTGTGATTTGTTTAATGGTGTCTTGGCCCAGGGACCCCCCTGGAGTTGCTTTGCTTTCAGGGGTCTCTTCTGCTTGATGAAACTGCGTCGTTTAAGCCAAGGCTTCTGCTAAAACCTAGGTCACCCTGGGATCAACTTGTTTTTATTGCAGTCGGTTTCCTAATAAGAGTAATGGCAAGGTCTCATCAAGTTAGGCTAGTTTTGGAAATCCAGACTCTGTATTTTTTTTTTGTTGTGGGGTACAATTCTTGGCTATCTTATCGGAAGATTTTATCTTCCCCTTATTTCAGAAGGGGAAAAAAGTTAAATGTTTTTCTTTGGCACAAAGGTCTATGCCGTTGGGCGGGTTTCTCTTGAGTCCTTCCTCCTGTCGAGGGTTTTTTCCCCAAGAACTGCCTCCCAAACTGAACCAGAGAGCTCTCAGACCTTGGGTGTCTCCAGGCTCTTCTGCAAGCACTGACGATGGTTGGGACTGGGGGAGGTTTAATCTCCCCCTCCACAGCCTAAAGGGCCTGGAGAGCCGTGCCTGGCTCCCTTGACACGAGGAGGAGCTTCCTGCAGACTCTGAAATGAGAGATCTGCTTGACAACCAGGCTGCTGGAGCAGACAGGAGAAAGTCTGGTGCCCACTGAAGGCTGTCCCTCCTAGTGCCATTAGCAGCCACCACCATCCGCCACCTCTGCGGGAGGTGGAGGAGATGTGGATGAGGAGGGTCTGCACGGTGCTGCCCCTCTTATCTCTAGGTATTCATCAAGTTTTGCTTAGCGGCACGAGGAATTCAGGGGAAAAACATCCCTGTGCAGAAGCAGGGTTTTGCCGGCCTGTGAGTTGGGCGGTTGCTCGAGCGATTTCCGTGGGGCAGGCGATGGCACGAAAACCTCCTTCCCTTCTTCTCAGGAGCACTCATGGCTGAGGAAATCTCAGTCTGAAACTCCACCCAGGACAGGACAATCCCCTCCTTAGTGCCTGCCTCATCCAGCTGTGATGCTTAACAAGCATCCCAAGGTCCTTCTGCTTCTTGCAGGGCATCCTGCCTTTGATTTTGTGCTTAAATGTTAGCTGAGGACGTTCACAAAGCCCCCACACTGTCTTGCGTGGCAGCAAAGTCCTCAAACTCATACCAAATTTCCTCCAGATCCTGCAAAGCAACTGCATCGGCAAAATCCTCATGTGCGCCTGATCCCTCCTGCCCTGCCACGGGACCGGTGCCACCGCGGGTGTCCTGGGGCCTCCCCTCCCCTGACCAACCTGTCTGTCACGGGGAGGACTGATGGCCGTGGGAGACGGGGGTCCCCGACCCGCAGAGGGGAGTGGGGGCCAGTCCACTCCATCCCTGCCTCTCCTGCGGGTGCTCTGGCACACATTCCCCACTGAGTTTTATTTTCTCCCATTCCCTTTCCCCGTCCAGCACCAAGTTGGATCCGTTTGCTCAGGAGGCTGCAGGATAAAGCTGAAACGATCATTTCAGCGTGTTTGCTTTTTTGCTTTCCTGCTTCTTTACGCTCAGACGAGTTCCCCCAATTCATGCTGGGATTGAGCCGTGAAGCTTTGCTTCACCTCCATCCCCTGCTCCGGCTCCCCTGGCTCTGCTGGGGCTTTGCAGGGATCTCCGTCCCCATCCTGGCCAGGCTGCGGGTTCGCTCCGGTGCCTGTCAGCACCGGGATTCAGCACCAGGAATAACCCGCTGGGCAGGGAAGATGCCATCCCTGACCTAGCCCCTGTGACAACCACCTTTATCCTCCCCACTGATACTGAGTTAAATCTATTTTCTGCAACAAAAATTTTTAACAAGGGCCACAGCGAGCGATACGCCTTTCAGGAAGCTTCCTTGGTTTTTCTTCCAATAACCGCTCCAGGATGTGATGCTCTTTCCCAAACAGAATCGCGTTTACCCGGGAGAAAACGCAGGCTCGTCCTAACATCATTACGGGATATTTTCACTCTTGCTGCTTCTGACCTGAGGGGTCAACTGCTCTATCTGGATATATGAAAAGATAAGGTGATTTTATGATCAAAAATAACATTTGTGGGTAATTAAATCTCATGCTTCAGGGCATAAACCATAACCTGCCTGTGGCCAGGATGGGACTCCCAGAGAACTGGAAATACTCTCTGACAATTAATTTTCACTCTATTCATGGGCTGGGAGGGATCAGAGGGGTGAAACAACCATAATTAATTTAAAGCGATTATTTCCAACAGCTGGCAAGTGGCGTAACTCACCGGCAGAGACGGATGGGAGCAGGGAGATAATTGAGGAGAAATACGAGTCCCCTCTCGAGCCAAACGGCTGCGCACCAGCCCTTCCCCGTGAGCCCGGGTGAAGGTCCGTGCCCTCCTCGCTCGATGCCCCGGGGACATGGGGGGGCCATGCAGAGCTCCCTGGCCGGGGTGCGCTCCTCTTGCACTAATACCCCATCCCCCATGCCCAAGCGGGCTTTCCCCGCAGCACAGCTGGGGCTCAGACCCCGCAAATGTCTCAGAAACAGCTGTGCCTGTGTTGTTTTGGGGGGTCTGTCAGTGCAGGGAGGGGTCCCCCGCGGGGCCAGCACCGCAGCGTCGGGCTGTGGAGGCACTGGGGGTGCTCTGAATGCAAAATGCGCCTTTTTGGAATGAAGCCTTTAATAGCTTTCTTCAAGAGGCTATGTTTTCGTCTGTTTTTTAAAAACACCACTTTGGTCAAGCTCTCCATGTTTTGGATAACCAGAAGCTGTCTCATATGGTAGAAGATACAGTTTTCCCAGGGGTTGTTGGCGCGGCTGCCGCCCGAGAGCCGCGCGGGGGCTCGGGAATGCTCCAGCAAACCCCTCGTCCCCACACCCCGCGGGCGTCGCTCCCTCCTTCATGGTGACCCCCCAAAGAGATGGTTTTAAGTGGCCTGTGTGTGTAGGCAGGTTCTGGCAGGGTTTGGTGAGGGGCTCTTCCGCAGCTTCACCTCTGCAGGGGAAGGGCAGCTCCGACTAGGAGGCAGGGAGCCTCGCGGGGAGGGGATGGGTTGGGACGCTCAGGGTGGCCTGCTGGGGTGGTGTTCTCGCTCGTGTGCCCTTCCTTCACCACTTCCCCCCACCAGCCATCTACAAGGGGCTCTTATTAGGGCAGAGACAGCAAAAAGGGAGAAACCGGTCCTCGCTAACAAGCTGTTTGCTGTTTATGAGCAGGTAAAGGCAGAGCTGGAATGAATTATTAATAGGGTGGAAATGGGGTCCCTCCACAGATCTGCTGCTAATTCTGGCTCAGCTGAATGTCACTCCCTCCGTCTCCCCCCTGGCCGTGGTTTGGGGGATTGATTGCTCCTCCGCTTCCTTCCCCTTCCTCCCGGATCGGAGGTTGTCCAAGTGCAAGGTCACCCCTCGGCACGAGCGTTAGGACACGCTTTGCCTGCGTGTGGGATTCGGGAGAGCGTGAGTCAGCAGAAACTGGCACCAGCTCTTTGCGAGCACACTCCGGGACGCGCTCAGCGAGGCATTTTCCTTTGCTTTTTGCCTCTTCCCTTTGGCCTGAAGCAGATACTCATTCACCGAGCAGCGCGCCGCTCGTTCAAGGCTCTTGGGCTCCCTTGGGCCCGTCTCTCTGCCGGAGAAGAGATTCAACCCTTACTCGCGGCTGCTCTTCCCCTTCCCCCTCCAGCCTGCTTCTGGATTCGAGAAGCATCTCATTCGTATTTCATCCTAGCTCAGCACGGTGCCCTTCTCCCCACCAGCCATGGGGAAACATCGCAGCGACAGACAGGGTAGTGTGGTGGCTGCACAACATCCCATCTCCAGATGGGGAAACTGAGGCAGGGAGGGATTTCAGGAGCAGGACTGGGCTTCACTGGGAGCATTGGAGGCTCCACCTTTCTGAAGACCAAGCTCCCCCAGGTGCCTACAGCTGGGCCAAGTAGTGGCTTCTTCACCCAATCTTGATGTGAGTGTCAGGACAAACCATGAGGGTCGAGGTCTCTGAAACTCTCCCCATAGTCTCCATAGTACCTCCATGAAAAGGGTCTGAATCGATCTTTGCACCATAGATGATACAACCTCTGCAGGAGGCTGACATCCAGGCAGGAAGCATCCTCTCTGCAAAGGGAGGACTCGGAGGGGGATACTGCCCGTCACGCGCAGGGACCGTCCCAAGTCACCTCTCCACCTTTGTAACGCAGCGGGTGCCGCTCGTGCACGACACAAATCCCTTCACGCCCACTCTGGCTAAGCCAGAAACGGTCACAAAATCTGGTGACACAATGAATTTTAACCTCCAGACTGAAATCAGCCCTGTCCACAGGTGACCTCTCCAAGAAGGGCCCCGAGCATGCTGTTTGCAGGGTGACCTCGGGGCAGTACTTCATTTCCAAAGCCCCGGGATGGCTGGGCAGCCGCTCGGCTTCTGCTGCCGGATCCGCTGCCCAGCACCTTGTCCTGAAAAACGCGTGTGTAGACGATTTGTGGGCGACGCAAGGGTTAACGCCGCTTGGAAAATTCCACTCCTAAGCAGATAATCTCGTCTGTGCTGGGCACACACATGCATCGCCCGCAACCCGGCCTCCCATGGAATAATTTTTGAGCAGCTCTTTCTTTGTGAACTGCTAATCTCCCGGTGAGCCGCTCTAACCCCGTCCCTCCTGGTGCCCTGGGCTCACCTCCCTGCTCACCTCCCCGCCTGGGCTGCACCCCTGCGACCGCTCCTTTTGCAAGTTTGTGGATCACGGAGTGACCTAGAGCCCGAGATTGGAAGCTGATGAAGCAGACACCCCTCAGCCACCAGCCGTGGGCACACGTTCAAAGACACAGGGATTTAATCCCATTGACTGCTTTTTAGCTCGTCTCCAAACCTGGACTCTCTGTACCCAAGAGTTGCAAGCTTTGCTCTTCCCAGGGCGCTTCCCTGAAATTTGTCTACAAATTAAGCTGCTTGGATCCTGCCCCATCCCTTCTCTGCCAGATTATTAAGCCCTTGTATCTTGCTACGGAGATGTACCCGTGCCCGCAGCCCCTACCAGCAGGAGCACAGCGGCAGTGACCTGTGTGCCGGGCTCCGAGTGCATTATTGATTCAGGACTGAGAAAATGCTTAGGAAGTAGGAAAAGTGTCCTGCTCTCTAAAAGCTTATGCGCCTTGTAAGCTCAATACATGCAGCCTTTGCAGAGAGGCTCGCTACGCCGCTATTAATATTTTATTCTGTAAGAGAGGCCCTGATAGTTTGAATGGGGGAGGGCAGGACGCGGAGGCTGGGGGTGGGAAAGGGGAGGGAGCGGAGGCTCTGCTGTGGTCCTCAAATGGAGGCGCAGATCTGCCCCACAGCCTCGGCCGGGGGAGCGCGGTTGGGTGGTGGATACCCCGGCACCCACCCCTGGCCTCCGATCGGGGCTCCTGTGGCTGCTGCAAGGAGCGCTCTGCTCTTGCTGGTGCCTGCAGGGCAGTTGGCTGCTTTGCGCTGTGTTCTAAGGGTGACGTTACAGCAGGGGCCTGTTGGTGGCCGGGATGGTGCTGTGCTCAGCCTGAAACGTGCCCTGGCTGCTGCGGGGGGACGGTCCCCGAGGGCAGGACTGCCGTCCTCTCCTTTAGAGGGCTCCCCTACACCCTTTTAATGGCAGCACCATGGAGCTGAAGTAGCCAACTTGCCCAGGGAATGGGGCTCACAAACCCTTTGGCTGGGGGTAAAAACCAGTTGGGTCTGTGCTAGTTCTCCATTTGGGATGTTGCCCCCAAAAGGGATGTGGAGGTGCCGAGGGCAGGACTGGGACAGGGTGGTGACAGCATCCACATGGAGCTCAGCGTTGGAGGAGCAGAGGCCCATTGCCCACGTTGGTCCTGGGCTCTGGGCACGTGGGCGCTGAAGCTGCCTGGCACCGTTCATGGGTGGGTGACCGCGCTGCCCGCTCGGGTACCCGTCACTGTGCTGCTCTGATCACACGCTGGCACTCGCCTTCCCGTGCAACTTGGCGGAGCTTGGAGTCGTGGTGCCGCACGTGGAGCTGCTCCGGGGAGGGGAGGCTGCTGCGTTAGTGGTTTCTGCAGAGATGTGAGCGGGTGGGAGCCAGCTGGGGTGTGACCCAACCTGGTGGCTCTGTATCGCTGCATGCCTGAGCCCACGGAGCTCCTGGAGGAGCAGCCCCAACCAGTCCCCTCTCGTGGCTGCAGCCCGTTTGGGGACAGCTGACAAGCGGAGAAACTGCCATGGAGCCAAAAGCCACAGGTTTCCCTAAGCCTGCCCGCTCATAGTGCGGAGCAGATGTGCAGAGGCGCCGGTGCCAAACGCTGGAGCAAGCACAGGTTGGGGCAGTGGAACACGGTGGGTGCGGGGTCACTGCTACCATGTGCACCCTCTGGGGGGGCTGGTGACCCTGCCTGAAAGATGAGGGGACTTGCAGGGGGACCTTACAGGACCTGTCTGAGGCTGCAGGGGATGGGACATCTGCCTGTGGAGAAGGCTGGAAGTTCAAACTGCTGTTTGCTGGTGGGTCCTAGCCAGGGCTTTGTAGGCATCGCCTTCTCCCCCTAGACATCTCCTGGATGGTCATCAAGGAGCGCTTCACAGTGCATAGAGGAAAAAGCCCCTTCAGAGTTTTCCAGCACAGGCACCTGTGCGCTGCGTCAAATGGCCCAGGCAGTGCCCGGGGCGCACTGAGCACTGCAGGTGGGTGCCCAAGGAGGTGGATGCGTTTCAAGAGAGCAGCAGCAGTGCTCACACCATCTTGGTGGAGAACTCTCGCTAAGCAGGTCAGCAACAGCCCACACGTGCATAACAACTCCGGCAAGTCAGAAATTCAGGCTCTGCTAGCCAAGCATTGGTGTTGCTCACGCTTGATGGAGCTCATCATCTAGGTCAGAGGAGGAATTCATTAACCTTGGGGACCCCCCGGCCATCGCTGCGTTGCCGTAAGCTCTGTGCTCTGCTGAGCCACTTGTGCCATGGGCTTTTGTGGGCTTGTGCCGTGGGGTTTTGGCATTCCTTGGGCATGTTTCCATTTTGGTTTCTCCAAAACCATGGGGTAAACCAGGTGGAGAGCTTGGGTGGTCCCTGTTGAGGGCACTAGGATTGCTTGCTTGTTGCTGTGCTGCCCCAGAGTGTAACCATGGGGGAAGAGGTGCCCATCCAGTGCCGTACGTGATTTTACAACCCCACTTCTGCAGCTGGCTGCCCGTTGCCGCTGCAGACGCCCCGGCTGTTGCTGCATGCAGCGCTGCAGCCAAGCCCTCAGCATGCAGCGCTGCAGCTGCAGGAGCGGAATGCGGAGCGGTTGGGGTGGTTTTGCAGAGGTGATTTTCAGACGGATCACAGAACGGCTCCGACTGACCATGGCTCTGCAGCTGGTAGGGCTGCCGCAAGGGGACAGGAGGGGACGTGGCTGTCGCTCATGTGGGACAACGGGCAGGGTCATGGGGCTGGGACAGCCTAAACCCCGTGCTTCAAAATTCTGATGGCAAAAAGATTGTGTCTGGGGTCTGAAACGGTAATCAGGCTCAACTAAGGTTAAAACTGGACTTTCACTTAGGGAAAGCAGAGTGTGGTAGGACAGCGCTCCTTCCTGCTCAGACTGTCTTGTCTGTAGGGAGAATTCCTTTGAAAGTTTATGGGAGATCGTGTCTATGCTATAGAATACAATATGGACTTAAAAAATAAATAGGAAGGACTTCCCTGAATCCCTTCAGCTTCAAAAGTTGCTTAAGGAAAACTCGTATGTGAGCTGGTGTGTGAGCGAGTGTAAGAGCTGCTGTAAGAGCTGCTCTCCCGGCTCTGGCCACGCTCCCCAGCAAGTCTTCGGAGCCGGTTCTCTCCAGCTTTTCCCATCTGGACGCTGTTCCCTTTGAAGAGCAAAGCTTTGCTTAAAAGCAGTTTACTCTTCCCCATTTCTTTCAAGGTGGGGTGAACTTTCTGCTCACTGTACCAATTAAATCTACTTGACAGCTTGATTTTTATCGCTGTGTCCTTTCCATCAGCAACTGGAAATGATCCTTGTTAGGGCAGCAGCATCCCACTTTACAACAAGATGAATCCTGAACTGGACATTTAAGGAAATTGCTGTGGGCTGTGAGGGGAAATCCCGTTTGCTCAGCACTCTCTAATTTAAAGCTGAATTGTATTCTTTCATTCTATGTAAAGCCTCTGCTTTTATAACACCGAGATCCTGCCGCACTCCGGAGTAGCCTCTGTGGTAGGAGAGGAGCAGTGTGTAATTTGCTGAGCAGATAACAACATGCAATCCAAGGGTCTGCCCCCAAGGGCAAGGAGCCGTTGATCTTGACTCCAAACAGTGTTCTCTGCAGCAACCCTGATGCTGAGAAGTGATTGCGGGTGGGAATAAAACCGAAAGGCCCCAGCCTTTTCTCCCACGCTCGAAAGCAATGTCGCGACGGGTGCAAGGGGTGGATGAGGGAAACCTTCATCCAGATGGAAATGGCAGCAGTTGCCTTTTCCGGGCTCTCCTCAAAGGAAAGGGGAGTATTTTCCAGGTGTTAATTTAATGTACTGGAGGGTTCAAGGGAGAAGGGGGCTGTTAGCACTTTACGGGTGTGAAAAGAAAGATGTGGCTTTCCATCCCCACAGCCCTGACCGAGAAGTCCCCGGCAATTCGACAGCAGAGAGCGGATTTCTTGTGCTGCTGGATTTTGGCGTAAAAGCAAAGTAATGTCCCCAGTGCCATATAGGTCCCGTAAGGAAGAGCAAAGGGGAGCTCTGATTCCCAGCCCTCTGCTAAGGCCAAGGACGGGTTTGCAGCCAACTGCGGGGAGCGCTGGTTTATTCAAGGAGGAGGGAGAAACATCTACTTTGCTTGGAAAGGATTTTCCATTCGACTTGTATACGGGCTCCGCTCAGCCCAAAGGCTGCCTGTGAACCCTGGGGCAGTCGCAAGGCTGGGGACCCCTTGCGCTTTGTGCCCCCGGCTCTCCTCTCTGAAACAAGGCTGGGGACGGGCCGCGGGTTTTGTCTCTGCTTGGGGTACCAGAAGGGATGGATCCGTCCTTTAATCACCAGATCATGCTGCATCTTTAAAAATGCTCTTGCAAGAGCATCTCTGGAGCAACTCCATTTTCCTTTTTACTTTTAGAAACTTTGACTTTAGTTTTAATCATCTCCAAACCCACAATCCTTTGTTTGCACCTAAACGGGGGTATGAAGATACGGTTGGGTAGAGTTGTATGACACGGACTAAGAATGTAGAGAAAATGGTTTCTGTACCCAGAAGTTTTTCTGCATTTCCAATTTTAGCACCCGGTCTACTAAGAGAAACAGTTCTTTAGTACAAGCCTTATAACCACATGTCATTCAGAAAAGTTTAGCTAAGAATTAAACTAAACATCAAATTTGGCTGAATGTGTAATGAATAAATAAAGCCTTTTCCTTTCATGTACCCGTGCCAAAATCAACAAGCTCTATTAGCAGATGAAACACTGCTGACGCCAAATAAAAATACCCCTGACCCATCAATATGGGCTAAGAGCTGGGCCCGGCATCAAAGAGCGTTGTCTGAACAAGAAATACTGTCTCGGCACCTCTGAGGGGGAAAAAAGGGCCCCGATCCCAGGGGCGAGCTGGGCTCCCTGTGCCGCCGGCCGGGCGCGTGGAGCTGTCACCGGGGTGTCAAGAAGCAGCAAAGCCGTTCTGTGACGGCCGCTGGCTCGCAGGGAGCCTGCTCTGACACCTCTCCTGGATGCCCCACCTTGCTACAAGGATTTGGAAACCCCTCGAGCTGCAAACCTGTTTGGAGCAGGGACCACGGCTTTGGTGCTTGCTCGCTCCCCGCCGCCCGCCCTGCCTGTAAATTGCCCACAAAACCTGCATAATTTTTTTTTATCACATGTGCAAAGCACCGACGCTTGAAAGTGAAATTCTCCAAGGTCCCTGCTTGGTTTCAAAGAAGTGCTTCAGCATCTCAGAACATCCCAATACCTGGGAGCGCACTGTCAGCTGTGCCCTCCTCCTCCTCCTCCTCCTCCTCCCCGGGAGGGTGGGATGACGAAGTAACGCCGCATCTCCCCCTGCCCCACGCAGCCCGTGCAGCTTTGCCGTTCCCCAGCCCTGCCTGTCCTGCAAACCCCTCTCATTTGAAATCTGCATTCAGCCGCCCCGTGCCGTGTCCTGGATGTGATCTTTGAAGTCTCACCCTTCCCTCAGCACCCTTGGTTAAAAGATCCGTTCCCTATTAGTCTTCGGTCACACTTTTAGATTCATTCAGGCTTTTATTTACTTATCCATCTGTCTTCCTGCTCCCTCCGCTCTCCCTGCCCTGCCAGGAGGGAAAGTACAATTCATTTTTCAGGTGACCCTGCCAGGAAGGCACTGACGTGAATAGGAGAAGGTTCAGAAACTGTGGGGAAAGAAGTAAAACCCACGACTTCAACAAGCACCAAAATGCTTCCCAACCAGAAGGGAGCAGCCAGATGTGACTCAAATTGCTGTAGAGCAGAAAGGACAATCCTCCCAACAATTCCTGCAGTCCCCCAGGCTCTCTGCGAGCGCTGCTCAAAGTTGTTAGACCCGTAGCGTGCGATGCTGCGGGCCGTGCGATGCCTCCTCGGTACCGGTGCAGCCGCGTAGGAAACACTCCCTGTCCTACAGGGTCCTGACTTTCACCAGGAGTCCCCCCCTCTGCCTGCCCGCAGCCATGCCCCGTGCAGGGACATCGTCCGGCTCCCTCTTGTCCGGCTGCCTCGAGCAGGGAGGGATGTTTGCGTGTCCTTAATTTTGATTTCAGTTGTCTGAGCAGCGCAGGCGTCCTGCCGGGCTGTGCTTAATTCTGAACAACGTCAGTTTAACTGCACGGACAGTACCCTGCTGTTTTGAAAGACACCTAAGAAAGCAACATAGTCACCGTAAGAACTTTTCTGCTAGAAAGCCAGGCTCCTATGAGAACCCACCTGTTACATAAAAATAATTAAAACCTGAAAAGAAAGGATAACAGGACGTCGAAAGGCACCTGAGCAGTCGAGGACCTGCGCAGGGTTCGTGTGAGCACCAGCTCTCCCCGCGCGGAGGTTGTAACGACCGGTGGGCAGCGACATTGATTTTCCGCCCAGCGCTTCCTCTGCGCAGGGGCAGCAAAACTCGGCTCCCATCCCCTGCGGGCTCCGCTCGCCTCTCTCTGCACGTCGATAGGTGTCAAGACACCACCCAGGACGGGCGACGGAAAGGCCATTTCTTGCTGATTCCACTTTGTACTGACCATAAGGGGATGCTCAGCAGCAAATGGCCAAGTGTCACTCTCTGTGACAGAGGCCGTGAAAATGTACCTTGATGGCCTCCCAGCACACACCGCTCAAGCCCTTAGGCTGGACTGGAGCCTGGATCTCTCCTGCAGCCATCTCCTACCTCTGTGCTAAGCGCTGGGCGGGCTCCTTGCTCACCTCAGCAGGGCTGCTCTTCATCTGCTTCGTTCTTAAAACTCTTTAATGGCCCGGAGAGGACAGCAGTGGTGTAAGATGGGGGAGAAAGGGCCACGAACACAGGGGGGATTTAATAAACCTAGCCCCAAAGTCTAAAAAAAATAACTTGCAATATACTACTCCTGTTCTTAGCTTGGTTCTTCATCAGGGGAATTGCTCGGGGACGCTGCCGTGAGTGCTGGTTTCTGTTTCGGGAGCTGAGAGCGGGGCCAGGCGCGCACCCCGGGGTGAGGCAGGGACAGGAAGGCAAATCCGTGTTTTGCGTTTGTGTAACTCCCGTTCACGGCTGTACATGGTGTTTGCAAGTGTTACAGCACATGGCAGGCGTACGCTACGAGGAAATACTGCTGGTGCCCAGAATAGAAAGATTTTAGCTCAGTATTGACTGAACCAAGAGATGTAGAGAGCTGATTGCAGTTTGTGTCTTCTGCTTCCTTGGAGGTCAGTGGAGCTGAAGCCTGGAGCATCCTTAGCCAGAAAGTGTTTGCAAACAGCTGCAGTGAACGTAGCGGAAAGCAATCTGGCATTGTTCACCTTTTAATCCTTCTGCAGCCAGTCAGATAAATGGAAATCCAGACAGACTGTTTTATTTGCAACCTTTGACTTAATCTTTCTTTTCAAATGATCTTTTAAAAGGAAACACTGCTACTTATTGGGAATTAGGGAAAATATCTTCCCTGGTACTAATGAGACCCCTTAGGCTGGGGAGAACCGGGCAAATAAACAGGGGTGGCATGTTCTGATGGTCATAAATGTTTGGCATCTCCTGGTATCAAAGCAGCAGTTTTCTCTTGGATTTTCAAGAGACACCCTGAGCTGGCTGGGCCCAGGGTGTTTTCTATGCGTACGTGCATTTTCTAGGTGGGGAACTGTGGCGTGGGGTATCTGAGTCTGGGTAATGCTGGCAATAGAAACTGGGGCTCCTGTCCCCTCTCCCACTGATTTAGAGGGAGGGGAACTCTCCCCTTCTCATCATAGGCAATGGGCGAATATACCTGTTTAGGAGACACTCCTTGCCCAGTGCTCACCCCAGTGAAACCCTGCCAGCATGGGCTGGCTTGGGCCCTGGGCCTTAAATGTGGGCTTGGGCCGCTCCTGGAGGACGGTACAGCCATGCTGTTTTGCTCTTTGCTTTGACCCCCGAACTCTTTTTAACAATGTAAAGCCTTGTGAATTATAAATCAAATGTTCCTGCTGAGCTTTGTGGTGCATGGAATGAAATGCAATGATTAATATTTAAGAGAAAATAAGTTAAAGATTCTAACTACAAGGGCAAGTGTCTGCCCAGAGAGTCTTTTCACGGGGAGGGTAGAAGAGAGGGAGAGCTGCATTTTCAGGGACTTCGGTGAAACTCGTGGCTGTCAGACCGACCGCCTGAGCTGCCGGAGTGCGGAGCCACGCTGGGCCCCACCACCCTGCCCCTCGCTCTTACTCACGCTGAGACCGCGCGCCCACCGCGGATACAACCCCGGGTTGGGATGGGGCTGGTGAACACAGCCCACGCTCTGCAGCAGGCAGAGGGACGTGCTCAGCAGCTCAGGCTCTGTGCTCGCTGGCGGCAGAGCTTTTCCAACACCCGGACCTTACCACCCCAGGCCAGGGCTTGCTAACCCCCCCCAGCTCCTCCTCACCCTCCCCTCAGCGCACCGGCACCATCCCTGCTCCAGGGCCGACCTCTGGGCGGCACAGCACCGGGATGGGCAGGACACCTTCTCCCCATTTTGCAGACAGGGAGACTGAGAGCTCAAGGTGGCAGCCACCGTTACCACCCTGAACCCAAATGTCCTTCTAACAGCGTCTCGGCAGGACGCTGCCTCTGGCCACCTGCACGCAGAGTCCGTTATAACACACGGAACAAGGAGGGAAACACTTACATGGGTGCAGAATCTCTCCGGCGGGTCCCCACAAGTGATTCCTGCCGGATCCACCCGTACTGTCACATAATCCTTCATCCGCATGGCCTTGGGTTGGCAAGCATAAAACTCCCATGACGGGCCATCGTCCGTCGTCACCCAGGACTTGCAAATGTCATACTGTCCCATGGCCACGGGGAGACAGTGCAAGAGGAGAGCAACCAGGTAGAGCATGGCAGCTGCGGCCAAGTGCGGGATCCCTGGGCGAGGGCAGTGCCGAGAGTCCCGAGGAAGGCAGCTACTGGGCTAGGGGTTGCTCTCGGGATCAGCATGGAAACTCCTCATTTAAAAGTGATCCAGTCTAAGGCGATCCAGACGATAACAGGAATGATCCCACTCTGCACGCTGTATTTGGATGTGGAAAGTTTCTCTCCGCAGAGGAGCCAAGTTCGCAAATCACTCAATTGGGAAAGTTTTGGCTGGAGTCGCTGATCAGTGGTCAAAAGTCTTCCTTAACCTCATTTTCCCTCCCTTTTATTGTATGTAAAAGCTTCCAAATCAGCATGAAAATATCTAGAGGTGACTCCAGTCAATCAATAGAAAGATCAAGTTCTGAGTTGCTGATGAAATTTGATAGGAGTAAATTGGAGAGGCCGTGAGATGGTGCTGGATCAGGTTTTCCTCAACCTTCTTGTCTGCTGCAAATGCGTCGCTATGGCAAGTGCCTTAAACTGTGGTCTGCCTTAAATAATTATTGTGGGTTATGGACATTAATACATAAAATAAATATAGCATCTGGTCATCAGTACGACTCTGACAAGAGAGACTCTTTGGAGCTAGAATTCCTTTCTCCCAAAGGATGGTCGTGTCAAGGTAGCCGCGTTGGGTGGCGAGATCCGCAGGGGTCCCAGCAGGGCGCTGGGTTGCCAGGAGCAGCGCTGGCCTTGCTGCTTCTCCCTCTGTGTCCGGCAGCGGTGGCGAGGCACTCGCAGGCGAGGATTTCTGTCTGACTCTGCCTTTGGGCAACCGAGCACCAAGTTCCCCAAGCCTTCAGCTGCAAGCCATGCTGCTACCTGAGGTCTCCCCTCTCTGTCGTGGTCAGGGCAAAGGGAGAGCTCATCAGCAGGCTGCACCTGCAACAGATTGAAAGAGAAATTAGCTGGGAACAAGGCTGGGGGGGACGGTTGGAGCAACAAGACTTGTAGGAACAGGGGTCCCCCAGGAGTCACAGCCCTCAGATGAACTTCCCAAGCCACAAGCCAAATTTTTGTAAACGGGAGATATACAACTTTAATAAAAAGAAATCTATGGCAAGATGCTTATGGCTCTTCTGTTTGGGAGATGAGAAGGAGCGCTGCCCCATTTAAGGTATCTGCTTTGTAACAGCGCTGGACAACAAGAGCTCTAATGGGTCTTCAAATAATATCAAGAAGCAGCTATAGGTCATTAGAAGACAGAATATGCAGACACAGAGCAGGGACAGACAGACAAATTGATAGTCTTAAAAAGATAAGCAAATAAATAAGACAGCTGGGGAGACAGATACATTGTCCAGCATCCCCACATATGATTTATCTGAACAATAACATTTAATAAAAAACAATTTAAAGTCCTAATAACATTTAAGGTTCACCTAATACAAAGAGCAATGACCTTCCCAGTATTCATTTCAGGTTAGAGCAACATTTCTGCAATTTTCTCATCTTTCCAGTAGAGCTATGAAAGTCTTAAGTAATTACAAAACAAAATGACAAAGAACTGAAGGGGGGGGGAGAAAGAGAGTCAAACCCTCTCTCAGCATTGGACCCAGGAGGGAGACCTCATAAGAGAAGGTGGGAGGCATGTACCCAGGACAGAAATTTAGCTCTGGATAATTCCCTTTCTATTTGGTTCCCCAACTTTTCTTCCACAATTTAGGGGAGTCTGCTTCAACAGCATGTTTAGGATTTGCTCTCTCATAAAAGCTCAGTGACCAAAGCTCAGAAACTCCAGGGTAACAGATGCATTGATCCATGTCCGGGGGCTTCACGTTGCCGTGCTACCATCTCCCTTTCCCCCCTCTTTGCTTGAAAGATTGCTGATTGAGATGAATGAGTTCAGAAAAGAGGAGCTCGCTCTCGTGCTTCATCACCAGCTCTCAAAGAAGAGCCTATTATAGCTGCGTTGGACCTGAATAAACTCCCAAAGAAAGAATAGACTGGCTGCTATTTTTACATTATGAGTAAATGTAGTAAAAATAATAGACCGGTGTGACACAGTGTTTATAAGTCCCGCTGACATCAGAGCTGTCTTTTCAGTTATAACAAGTCAGTTCCTAATTATTACATCAAACTGGTCACCGCCAAGTGCCTAATAGCAGCGGAGAGCGTGAGACTCCAGTATTGTATAGAAAACAAGCAGGGTAGTTTTAATGAGGACTCCAGTGCTGCTAAGTTTATGGATCCATTTTCATAGCCTTAACAATTATGTTTTGCACTTGAATGGCTGTTAGGGAAAAACCCAGGAAGAAAGGATCTATATTATCTATTAGTTTCTTGTTAGGCTTGCTAAATGTCACAGATTCCCAGGGAAATAAAAATTTGCCGTAAAAACGTATTTACTGCCAGTCAATCAGCCAGGCGTGCGGGTTCCCTGCGAAGTCTGGTGCAACACTTTGCCGGTACAGTCTCTTTGCAGAAATAGTTGCACGATGCTGCTGTGAAAGAAGCCAGCATACTGCAAACGGGGGAGAGGGACTCTCTGAAGTAAAGGTTTTGCCCTGCTTTGATTTGGTTTGATCCTTAGAAAATAAATCTTCACCTGATATTATTAAGAAACTGCAGTTCATGGGAACAAATAGAATCAATGCTCTTTGTTTTCTTTGAAGAGTACTCAGCGATCACTGGGGACTGATAGCCAGAGTATTAAAAACACAAAATTAGATTGTATCTTGACTTAGCTGGTGCCTTTTTTTTTATTTATTTTTTTTTTCATTGGATTAACACCCTATTGAAATAAAGAGACAACGCTGAGCAACAACTGAGCTGCTCTGGAATTAAGTACAGAAAGTAAACTCAATGAAGGAGTTCTCAATTTTTTTTTAGAAGCGTTGCCTTCAAAATGAACCCCAACCACTCTTCCCCCCCTACAATGACCAAGAGTGAGTTTTCCCCCCTCTTTTCCTCGCTGACCATCCCTTCCCCTCACCCTCAGGAGCGAAGTTCGGAAACCCCCGCTCTGCCTGCGGTGCGACAGGAGCCTGAACCCTCCGACTAACGTCGCAAAGCTCAGAGGAGCCGCGGGCTCCCAGCAGAAAAACCTGTAAATCTCACTCACATTCGGCCGCTCTCCTCAATGCATTCGCGGGTCCAGGCAAACCGATTCTCTCCCCCGCCCCCCCCCGCACGGTTTCTTTTACACGAAAGGACTTTTAGAGACTGCCAGGGCTGCGCGAGAAGTCGGCGGAGCGGGCGGGGAGCCGTGCCCGGGCTGAGCATCCCCGCATCCCGCCCGCCCCTGCCAACTCCGGAGAGGAAAAATAAAATCCCTCCCGTTGCTGGGCCGGGGGGGACGGACGGACATCCCGGGAGACCCCCAGAGCAACTTCAGAGGCGCGGGGAGGGACGACACCCGTCGGTATTCGGGAGATGGGAGCAGAGATGCCGGCGCCGCGCGTTGCCCNTGGCAAGTTAATGCCGAGGCTGAAATCCCTTTTGCTCTCACTTTCAATCACAATCGGAGCTTTTATCTCCGTGCCTGATCCCGGCTGCGTAACTTCCTCTGTGCAGCTTTAGCACACACCATCCCACCGGCGAGCAATGTGCTTCTTAAAGGTGCAGGGAGGCGATGCGAGCGGGGAGGGGAGGGGAAGGCAGGGAGGAGGGAGGGAAAGCGCCCGAGGAAGAGGAGGCTGCGAGCGGGGAGCCTTCAGCCCCGGGGGTACCGCGGCTGCAGCATCCGCGCCGTCCCGGCGGCCGGGCAGAGCCCGCTGCCTCCGGTTAGATAACGGCAGGCCGGGAGTGCCACTCCTTGGTGGCTTTTTTCTTTCTTTTTTTTTTTTTTTTCTTTAAGAGCTTAAAAAAAAATAAAAAATCATGAGATCATGTTTGCTCGAGGAAGAAAAAAAAAAGATAAGAGCTCTAGTCACGAGGGTTTCCCCACACGTGTAAGTTCTGGGTTGGTGTGCCCTGAATATTTTGGGGAGGCTTCTGCTGGGGAAGATGCTGTAAATGAGGCTGCGTGTGTGTGTGCTGGGGGAAGAGGGGGTGGTTGGAATTAATAGGATAAACAAAGCAGGAACTCGGGGATGGGGAAATCAGATGGCTGGGAAATGCTTTGATAACGGTGGGAATGCGCTTTGGGATTTAACCAAACCTGATTTTCTTTGGTAAGGCAGGGGATTAACGTGCAGGGCTGTAAGGTGGGGTAGGATGCAGAAGCTATAGGTGTTCTTGGGTCAGCTCTCTTGTGCCCACACTGAGGGGCAGAAGAGGCTCCGGCTATGGATGGGGTGGATAAAACTGTGGCAGGTAAAGGTCCAGGCAGATGCTGGAGACAGGATCATTCCTGAGCAGCAACAGGTTTTTGACATGCACATGGGTAAATGACACGGGGAGGAAAACCAAAGAATCCCCGCTGCTCCCTGTGTACGCGACCACCAAAAAATGACTGTTCTTTCCTAACCAAGAATTCAGTGATTTCTAAGCCAGAAAGTGCATTGTCCAACTTACGTGTGGATTGCAATCTCATCGACTCAGTATTTTGTTGTATGATTTCCTTTGGTCCATTGCTCTGAGGTCCCTATTTGGCTTCTCCCACCGAAGAGTCCCTGGAAAACGCACGATCCATCCTGTGACCGGGCAGAGGTGATTTAGAGCTCTTCTGGGAAGCGTTTCCCGTATACTGGAGCATAAGTGAGATTTATGAAATGCTGGCGTGCAGCTTGACTGTGGCCCAGCCTAAATGCTACACCGATGCACAGGGTGGTCTTCACCTGCAAGGCTGTCTTGGATTCTGGCTTGATCTCCACTGCCCCGGTCAGGGCACAGACTGATACTTTCCTCACGGTAATTTTTTCTGTAAACGCTTATTTTACGGCAGCAGCATTACTTAAGTGAGAAGCACTGGCTGGGAATTCAGGGCTGGCTAATATTCCTGGATTTCACTTTGTGCCTTTAGCTCTTCTCTGTAGTAATGACTGCCCTGGAAATTCCCCGTGTCTCGCTTATTACTCCTTTATTAGTTATTATGGAACCGTAACAGGATAAAAAGGAGTTGGTATTTCATTTTCATTCCCTCTAATAGCCACGGCAAAGACCAAGTGGTGTGCTGATTATTGACATCAGAGTTAAGTGATATGCACGCATCATTAGGTTTCAATTGGAAAGAATAACAGCACAGTATGAGTCGTCACACTTCTAAACTGCATGGCATTTAAAGAAAAACCAAAGTCGTTTTTCTCAGCCCTGCGAGCTCAAAAGATCAGAAGCTAGCAAGAAGGCTCGTACAGACACAGGTAAAAGGCGCTACCTCCAGGCAAATCACCAGGACTAACTAATCAGCCTAATACCCCGGAGAGGCCGGGAGCAGCTGTGCGGCTTGTCCAAGGTCACTGGGCGGTTCAGGAGACCCAGGAACAGCTCGGAGGGTGGGATGTCGGAGGGTGGGATGTCGCGCTGCTCCCGCTCCCGGGGTGAACAGGCGGGTTTGGCTCCAAGGGTCCTTGTGCTGGCAAGGAGAACGCGAGATCGACTGGGGCACTCGTGGAGACGGGGGCCAAAGGAAGGGCTGCAAAGCAGCCGGCAGCGGGGCTGTCACAGGCTGGAAGGAATGGGGAAGAGTTGCAGCGAGTCTTTAATTTCAGACCATTTGCATTCTTTTGCCCAAGCACCTTTTGCCAATATTTAATGCTGGGTGCCGTTTCCCTCTGGGTGAAATTTCTGTGAGGGGCAAAACGGATGTGCTTTTCCTCGAGGGGCCGGCTCTGCCCCCTCCCTGGCGCTGAGCACTGCCTTCTTGTGCAAGGAGAGCGCGGTTGAAAATCAATGGGTCTGCACTGAGATTTAATTACTACAGCGTAGGCAGGGGTGGAGAATAAGGCCCTTAATATTTAATACAGCCTCTGCTCCTGAAGGGATC
This sequence comes from Stercorarius parasiticus, assembly GCA_013396915.1. NCBI lineage: Eukaryota > Metazoa > Chordata > Aves > Charadriiformes > Stercorariidae > Stercorarius > Stercorarius parasiticus. The sequence goes on from VWZL01003812.1 coordinate 386,541, forward strand.
CCTGGGGCTCAAGGGCCAAATGTAAACCCATTATAAGCAGGTGTAATTCCATTGACATATGCGGGCTCGCACCTGTTTATACTATGGCTATATTTGGCTCCCTAAATCTAAATGGCAAATGGTGCTTTTGACATGCGCGGGAGAAGAGAGAAGTGTTTTCCCGACTTGGGATGGCAGAGCATAGACTGAGACAACAGAAGGTAAACGTGACACCTCGCAGCCCCCGTTCTCGGTGGCGATGCGCTCGCTAACACTTGAGTCGAGTTGGGTCCGTGGAGAGAGATCCAAGATTACTGCCAGAATAATAACCAGGCTTATAAAGGATCTTTCATTTGAGGATACATATTGCTGTATCACCTGTAATAGCAATACGTTCCTTTTATAGTCCTTATCTAGCAATGTGCGGCCAAGGATGTCAAAGTGCCTCCTGCAAGTGAGTAAGCATTTTATTAGGTGGAAACGCGAAGCTCGTAATTGTGCTGCGAGCCCAGCAGCAGGCGAGGGACCCCTTTGCAAGGGCGGGGTTTGGGTCACATTTGACAAGCACAGCTCAGCCCGACCCCTTGTTCCAGCAGTGGCTTTCTCCAGGCAGCCGGGACCTCCGGGGAGAAGTTTGCGGAGAAAAGGAGAAGAGATTCATAAAGGTGCTTTTGTTTTGGGGACGACGGAGGGGAAGGCTGCTCGAGCCTCGTGCTTATCGGGGGAGATTTGCCTCATCTCACCACCCTTGTACTGTCCTTTTGTTCCTGGCAAGCTGGACGTGGAGAAAGCTTCCAGCTTGATCGGAACGGGGAGGTTTGTGCTTCCCAGTTCCTTGTGCGTGGTACAAAGACAAAATCACCGAGTTTTAAAAGGAAGGGAGACATAATATTTTGTAGTTAGGAGAAATGCTGGAAAACCCACACAAAGCCTGAGAAACGGAGCAACAGACAGCTTTGGTACACGCCGTCCAGGAGGGTGGGTGGGTGATATTTATTTTCTTGCCCTCCCTGGCGGCGGGGCCAGGCCAGCAGGAGCGGCCGGTCCCCTGCCCTTAGGCACCCCCGCAGTGAGCAGGAGAGGGAAGAGCCGAACGCTTGGGTCCCTGGAGCACTCCACTCTTTTTTCCTTGGTGAAAGCGACCGGGGAGATGGCAGAGAGCATCTGCTGTGGGAGGGGAGGCTTCCCCCGGCTCCCTGCCTCCCACCCTCCCGCACAAGACCTCGGATGCATTTTCTGCAGCTCAGACGCTTTTCCAGGGCCCGGGGTGAATTCTGCCCTCCCTGATTAGATAACGAAAGGAGCAGTGCCTGTGCTCTCCAGGGAGGAGATGCTGTCTCTTTCCTGCCAGAAGGACAGCTGGAGGGAGGGTGGGATTTTCAGCATGCAAGCACTTAGCCAGGGCAAGGAAATGGGATGCAAAGCATTTTAGGCTGAGGAAGGTTGTTGTGCAGGGAAACATGAGGCTGCTGTTCTGTTAGGGAGCTGTGGCTCCACAAAACGCTCCTGCGTGCCAAACGGCAAGCCTTAACTACGGCAGGTCATTGCCTCTTTAAGGAAAACAAGCATGACAAGTCAGAAAAAAAACCCCTTCACTGTCTTTGCTGAAAAACTTTGATCATTTAAATATTATTGATGCACATTAGCCCCAGCAGAGACTGGCGGGGTGATGGGAAGTACTTCACCTTGACACAGGGAAAATATGTTGCTTTCTGTTGCCTTGTCTTTTGCGTGTCTTTTGTTTCATATATCAAATCAGAGCTCAGCCAAGTGAATCAGCTCAGGAAGCATTTAAGATTTATTTGATTTTGGGGAAGGTAGAGCTTTCCTTATCTTTACTGGCTGTGGGGGAGTGAGTATGGATAAAAACAGGAGGAGTGTTTAAAGGAGGGATCTATAATTAAAAACCCCTCAGAAGGGGAACTTTCCTTTTAACTTACTATTAAAATGGAAGTGTTTGAGAGTATGCAGTTTTGGCTCTGGGGATCGCCTCCGAATCCTTGACAGAGGCCTGCGAATTCCTCTAACCCCTGCCTCGGAGCGTGCCCGTGCTTTCGGAACAACTGCTGCCGCCCCACGGAGGGCTCACCTCAACCCCTGGGCTGATTCCCCCGGGAAGCCCCAGCCTTTGCGCCCCTGGCCTGGCGCCGGGAGAGGAGCTCCCTTCCCAGCGCGGGGCTGTGTTTCCTCGGCAGCCCCGAGCCTCACGCTGCGAGGAGACGCCTTCCACAACGGCTTTTTAACCTGAGGAAGGAACGTGTCACTTCTAATGGAGCTGACAGCAGCAGGGAGGGTTTTTAGGTTAGTGGTTGAAGAACACACTTGTAATGAATGAAGTAATTGAATAAATGCTGACAACTTGATGTGGAAAATGCATAATCAGCTAGCTGTGGAAGGTTGACTTGTTCTTTTTTCTCCCTTTCCTTAGCGCTGGGATAAACACCTTTATTCTTTTCCAAGCAGGTGATGTGTTCAGCAGCACAAAACCAGCAGACACATGCACAGGCTTCCCTCCCAGGCACGCATGTGCTGATTGCCAAATAATTGACCCAGTTATGCTCATACGCTATTTGCATCACTGGAACTTAATAAATACATGTATAATCAATCTCAGCGCTCAACTTTTTCTTGAGTCATGTGCTGGTTGAATGCTCCCGTCAGTAATTTCACTGGCTCTAGCCCAGGTTACAGTAGCTACACCTATACTGGGGAGACGTACTTATACCTATAGCTATACCTATACTGGTGGCAGTCCCTCGGGTAGGTACGAATGAGGCCACACCAAGCAGCACTACGAGCTGATCCCGCAGGAATAGCTGGGAGTGTAGCTGGCTTTTCAGATCCCAAGCACCGCTAATAAATAGTGGATGTCGACAGTGGGGCTGAAACATCCCAGTGCCGTGACTTTCCTTTCCCAACCATCATCTCAGCTTTATGCAGATGGAAACTCAGTGAATTTCTTGTCATCAAGCCCCCAGTTTTAGCCTGACAACGGGAACAGCATCATCTGTGTCATGTATGTTGGAAGCAATGAATAGAGAGCTGAGCTCACTAATCTATTTGCATATTGAAGATATGGAAAAAACCTCTCCTCTTGCTTACCCTCCTGCCTACTCAAATCTCTGTGAAGCAAGGAGGAGAATATGGGCCCTCTTTGTACTTCAGATCTCAGTGCCCTTGAAGAAAGGAGCGATTGCTCAATCCAGCCTTCTGGGATGAGTGTGAGACTCAGAAGTACCTGTGGTGACAAAAGCTCTCCATATCTGCAGGCTTGTAGACAAAAGGCCGTTCCTGGATTAAGAATGCTCATCAAGATGGGTACTTTGACTTTATGTCATCGGGACACCTTCTCCACTCTACATCCGAATCAGCACTTGCATACCTGGGGCACCGAGGTTTGACCTGCCAACCGTTAAATAAATTACGGCATACTCCCCCCAAACTATTAGCATGGAACAGCATACATCCACGGGAGAGACAAGCTAAGGACACAGCGGTTCACAAGAACAATGAGCCACAGGAGCTTTTCCTTTTTGGGTAGAGTTGAAAGAATTGTTTATTGCAGAAAAAGTGAAATAGCAGCACGTAGCAGTTTATCCCCGTGCTGTGGAGGCGCTGGGCTATGACTCCATATTCAAGGCTGAGGTGAGGTTTGGGCTTGACTCTCCATTCAGCAGCTCTGGATTATCTTTTTTTTAACTTGAACAGATAATTTTCCTGTAGATTATAACTGTCTTAAGCAGCAGAAGTGAGATTCAGATCAGGCTTTAAGGGTTGGAATTTACATGTTTTTTCTTATGCTTGGGGTATTAATTTCATATGCAGTGGAAAAGTAATATCCTGTCTGTCACTAGAGAGGAAGAGCTGTGTGTGCGTGTATATGCACAGTCATTGCTAACTGTTGAGCTTTTTCTCTCAAATTTCATTTTTGTGAAGATTTCTAAACTAAAATGAAAATCAGCTGCAGAAACGATGAATGTGAAATACCAATAAGGCAAAAGCAGGAGATGTTTTCTCTTGTTTTCGTAACTCCTGGTCTTTGTGTGTAAGAGTGTATTGCATGGCAACTGCATTCACACTTCTCTTTAATAAAAGATCCTAGCAGATGGACCCACTATTAACATGTATCCCCCAGATTTGCATATTTCATATTCATGCCAAGATGGCACTAGGCACACGTGGGATGAACAAGGCTGATATAAACACAACTGCACCAGATTAGTGCAATGATCAAAGGGGATTGTCCTAGCATCCCCATTAGGGATCCAGTTTAATATTAGTTATTAATATTGTTAAACTCCTACCGGAGTCAAATTAAGGTCTTCCAAATACAGTCGGACAGGGCTCTTAGGTACTACAAGTTGATGAATATGTTATGAATTCCTGAGAGAGAGGGCTAAGAAACAACATTTGCATCTGAGCTGCGAAGAATCCAGCGCTGGAAACATGCAGACCCCAAGGCTTGGTCCAGCGTGCTGCATAATTAAGACTCACTTGAAATTCAGATCTTACCCAAGATCTGTATCGGAGTTTCTCAGAATTCAAGTGCAACCACATCTAGTCAGAAGACAAGCCTATCTGCAGTCTCTTATCAAATATTAGGCATTACAAAGTGGCATTCTGGAGCCCGAAATATGTTTGATCCCATTGTTCTGGTCCATTAATGAAACACGGTGCTGCACATACTAATAGGATCAAACATTAGGAAATATTTATGAATGAGCATTGTTGTGACTGCAAAAATTAAACACAGCAGGTTTTAAATGCACAAGATCTCGAAAAGGAAAACTTTATTATCTCCTATATATCTGGTGCCAAATTCGGAGCAAATTTTAAGTGAACCTTAGATAGTCTGTGCTTGGGTAATTTACACCTTCTTCCAGCTCCCTTCCGGGTGTAAATTACATCTGCTTCCACCTATATCGAATCTGACCCATGGCACCGAGGATACTAATGAAACGATGTAGCACCAGATAATGCAGTTGTGGGGAGGCAGGGGCTGTATGCACACAGCGCTGGTACCCGGGGTGGACAAAGCCCAAACCCAGGTGTGATATCCCTCTGCTGTGCGCTGCAGCTGCGTCTCCTGGTGGAATCAAACCATCGCTCACCCACGCGAGCCCTGGCGCAACGGTATTTCCACCGCTTCTGTGTGCTGGGTGGAATCTGGACACAGGAAAGTCCTTCTTGGATGCTGGATGTCCCCCTTACATCAAGGGGGACAGAGTTTTTCTCACCAGATCCAAAGGCAAGGCATGGCGTTGGCAACAGGTACAGAGTAGCTCCACAAGCCGTGGCTTTCTCAGGAATAAATCACGTCAAACCAACCTGATTTTCCTGTGACAGGGCAGCAGGCCTCGGAGAGGGGAGAACCTGGAGATGTGATACACCTTGACTGCAGTAAGGTTTTTGACAGTGTTTCATGTGGCGTTCCCAGGCGTAAGGTGGGGGAATGTGGTGGAGGAGAAACGCTGTGAGGTACCAAACCGGCTGGGAAAGCATACGGAAAAGCTATCGGCTGTTTATTGTCGAAGTGGAAGGATGGCTTGAGTACGGCACTGCAGGGGTCTGCGCAGGGTCTGGTATTACTCAATGTTTTCATTAGTGACTTGGGTAATGGAATATGGAGTAGACTTACTGCGTCTGCTGACAATACCAAGCTGAGAGGGGGCTGCAAGTGCTCTCAGAGAACAGGAGAAACATTCAAAAATCTTAACAAACCGAAGAAAAAGGCTGGAAAGAATAGATTGATGTTCAAAAGGGACAAGAGCAAAGCAGAATGTACTGGAACTATCGAAACGCGTGTCAGGAAATGGCTGCATAGGCTGCATTTCTAAGGAAAAAGGGCAAGAAATTAACCCTGAGCTAACCGTGCTACCCCGGTGTGAGAGAGGCAAAGCTGACACGGCGGTACGCAGAGGAAGGGTGGTATGGCGCACTGCTCCCATCTGCACTGAGTGTTGGGGAGGAGCAGTTTTGGTCATCAGACTTCCAGAAAAATACGGAAAAGTAGAGTTAGAGTTCTAGAAAACAAACCTACCGAGAAAGAAAGAAGGAAAGAACGGTGGTCGATTATTTGGGGCTGACGAAGATACAGTAATAATCTCCCAAAATGTAAAAGACGCTCCAAAAGTAACAAGCTGTTGCCCACATCCACTGGGGTAGGACAGAAGTAATGGGATTAAACTGCAGCAAATGAAATTTGGGTTAGGCTTTGGGGAAAACGGTTCCATCTATAAGAACAGCTGACACCCAGAATAGACCTTCTCGGGAGCTTGTGGAATCTCCTTAAAAACCTCCAGGGATGAACAGGTTAGAGAAACTCCTGTCAAGACCGATTTAGGCAGGGTTGATCCTACCCTGGGGGAAGGAGATGGACTAGGTGACCTCTCAAGATCCCTTTTCCTCTTACTCCTGTGGTTCTATGTGTATTTCGTGTGGCGGTGATATTGGGAGAGCCAAGAGCTTCACTCTGCGTATTGGGTAAACACTTTACATTTAAATTGGGAAGTTTTGTTTACTTGTCAGTCTGTTGTTGTTTCAGTTTAAATCTTACTAATTTAGGTTGAATACTGAATTATAAATTACAGTGATGGGTGTACGAGGAATATCTGAGGAGACAGGTACTGAAATCCATTAATCTATCGATCCCATTGATCGGAGTGTTTCATTTAGAATAGCATTTTCCTATTTTTAAATATGTATTAAAAGCCTCTGTTAAGAACAACTTTGTTTTATCGCAGTGCAGGAACTATCCTGCTCTCTGATAGGCGCGTATCCTTAAGCAGGCACACAGAAATAATTGATGTTGGCATATACAAAAGACCCAGGATGAAACCTTGCGCTACCACAATAAAAGGAAACCATCAGGTTTTTTTAAATGAAGTCAGGGAGCGGTCTGGCTGCCAATTAATGAACACATTACCATTAAGTGATAGCTTTTAAAAAAAGCTCCCGAGTTCTCATAATGGTTCTTGCTCCCCTCTCCTCCAAGCATTACACCGACCGCTGGGTTACTGGAAGCGGAGCCCCTCCAGCACGGGGTGCAGCAGCGCAGGGCCCGGCAATGAATCAGGATGCTGTACTGTAAGTGTAAGGGGGGGCATCTACCACAGCAGAATGTAATTCCACAAATTAATTTGCTCAAGACCCAGGGGTTAGCACTAATTTTGCACTAAGTACCAGGAGAGCTTTAATGACCGCAAATAGCAAACACTTCAAATTTTTACTTTGTCCCACTCGGAAGCCAAAACTGCCAGGTTTACAGTGCCCTCTAGTATCGCACCGGAGCATCGGCGTTCCTGTGCCACCCACGGAACCAGCACAGCGCAGAAACTTCGCTCAATACAGCAAATTTTTCTTTCGTGGCGTAACTGCAGCCGGCAGGAGCGGGGCATCGCCTGCCTGGGCTGGCTCTTAGCCTCACGCACCACTGCTTTGGGATGAAAACGCGTGTGAAGGTCAAAAGGCACGCTCTGCTGAGAGGGCTGCAGTGACCAGGCTGCCTGGGAGAATGACGTGCAATAGTTTGTGGCAATTTGGCTAAGTGATATTAATACTAATTTGCCTTCAAATGGTACTTTGCAGCTGTTGCTGCAGAACCACTAACTAGCAAAATGCACACCGGTGAAGGAGAGGGAAGGACAAAGGAGAAAAACCTGAGTCATACGAAACCCATTAGACGTTACCCGGGACCACATCCGAGCCAGCCGAGGTCACTTAACGCAAGGACTTCTCCGAGCTGCGACCTTCAGTCTCGTGTGCATTTCTCCGTGGAGCAGATGCAGGAAAATTCCTTGGTGGAATAGGACGTGGCACCTGCTGTAAGAGTGGGCATATTTATTAAGCACCTCTAAAGACTTCCAGCTGCTGAAGTAGCCTTCGGAGGCTGCCTGTCTGATGCTGAGCCGATGCCATGCAGTGTTAGTGCTGCTCTGAACGGCGCTGTGGGAAAAGCACCATTCCCATGGAGGCAGAAGGAAATCTTAAACTCCTGTCTGCCTCCAAAGCAGAGCTCTGCTGTATCCAGGAGTTATTCCCCAGAAAACCCTTTTCACAGGAGCTGAACTTACACTGATTTGCAAAAAAGCTGCACAGATCATTGTTTTTCTAAGAAATCTTGCCAGTTCCTGGCAGTGAATTAGTTGGTTCCGATGATGCCCGTGTTACCCAGAGATTTTTCTCATGGAGAGAAGTCCTTAACTAGTGAACTCCAGCAGGCACAATCAAGCTGTTGATATGTGGCAATTATGAAGTTACATTAACAAAGCAAATTTAGAAAACGAATTGTTAACATCCATTTTCAGATTTTTCACATCATTTTACATGGCTGCTGGTGCGATTGTCATGGACAAAAACTGGCATCAAGATGGAGCTCTCGTGGTACCCCACCAGGACTGGTGCAGGCACTTCTCACGTCAATGCCGTGCTTCCTTTTGAAATACGTAATCACAGGAGAAAGCTTCCTGCCAACTTAGCCAACGACTTCTGGTTAATTCAGTCCCTGGGTTACAAGGCTCTTGAGCCGCCCTTTCTTTGACTGCACAGCAGAGACCACAATCTGGTTAATAGCAACCATTGTTATTTTTTCAGAAGACAAATAATTCTTCCTGCTTTTAAACCGTGTGTGAGAGTATAACATATCAAAAATTAAAATATTATATGGAATAGTAATCAGCAGGTCTAAAGGACAGGTAGAAGTTAGGAAAATAAAATAGAAGTAGGAACTGTAAAAGGTAAAAAGGAATCATAAGACGAAACCATCGATATGTATCTAAGGGCTGAACTGAATGTTATTATTCTTCCTGACTTTCAGAAATCAGCCATTTGAGATAGTTTTCTCTCTTTTACATTGTAGGTCTGTATGGTACACACAAATGTATTTATTTTCCCAAATGTTAATGCTGAACAGCAGACAAAGGGTGTAGGGGGATAACCTGCATCCCAAACAAGTATCATCCCTTCACACCTGCCCCCCCCGACTCTTAGCACACAAACGATTTCTGAAGCACGGGATGGGAACATTATTGTATCTAGCCAGATTCTTTTTCATCAAAATATTTTCATGCCCTCTCATGTACTATGCATTCAATGTAAATGCTGAACTTTCATTATTGTCGGTGTGATTTCCGCACATGGAGCCAGAAGAGTCTGAAGTAAGAGTCTAGAGCCCTTCTGCTTTAAATTCTAACTCCTGCAACTCGTGTGCTAGAAACGAAGAGCGCTCTCATTGTATATGCAATCTGTAAGTAGTTTGACAAGGATGTCTCTTTACAGCTTAAGTGTCAGCTCTGAATAGACGGATTGGGGGTCTTGAACGACAGGCTACACGTCTCTGCATCATCGTTCGTAAAAACTTTCGTAAGTATCTCAAATTCCTTGCACAGCAATACAAGCAACTGCCTCAGCTTCTCAAGGGCACTACACCTTTGATAATGAATATATTTAAACAAAAGGGGGAAAAAAACCCTTTGCTGAATGTAATAGAATGCAGCTTTCTACTTTCATATTTCATGGGACATGAAGGTTCATCATTTATTGAAATTAAGATGTGGACCATCAGTAACATCCTGTCTAGATTTCATTTTCAGAGTAAAATGCCTCCCCGGTGAAATTACGAGACACTCCTTTTCTCAGACAAAACCCTCGTGTTCGGGCTGTGTTGCAGTATTCTCTAGACTGTTTCCTCCCCTTTGCTGTGCTCTCTGTCACAGCTTGTTTTGCCAGCTGAGAAACTTCTTTTGCAAATCTGGTTTCTCCTTTATATTTAAAAATTGTATGCTCCATGTGGGCAAATTTCCATAAGCCTTCAGGACTTCAGATTTACTACTGTTCCTCGCTGGCCAACAGATAAATTAATTTGATTAGAGCTCAACCCTCGAGAGAGAATTTTGAGGGAAGCAGAGTCCAATCAAGGAATACCTGGTCAGCTAACGAGCGAACGCCCCCTTGGTAGTATATTCTCCCTCTCTCGTGAGCTGAACTCACCGTACATGAGCAACATCAGCTCCAGATGTCACGGGACATCTTCATTGCAGTAGAAGGACCAAGGCGTCTGGAGAGCTCGTAGCCCACGGTCCTGGGCACTGCTGAGCAAACCCCGCAGCGGGTATCAGCGAGCTGATGTGAGTGGGGCAACTGAACGTCCAAGCCCAGGCACAAGCACCCAGGGAAGAGGGCGAAAAGTGACACCTGATCCCCATCCCACGGCAACCAGCTGATGCCAAATGGTGCTGAGGACTGGGGACTTTGAATGAGGCACAGAAATGACAAATAGCGTTTTCTAGCAATAGAAAACACAGGAAAGCTATCACCTGTTTCCGAGGCAGTTCTCTCACCTGCAGTACTTCTCTGACATCCAAGCTGAATTGTGCAATGGGTGCATTCCCAGAGGACGAGGATGAGAGCATCACATCAATGGGCTGCACCTGCGTCACCTTACACTGTGATACTCGCAGCTCACACAAGCTAACGGGACTGCCGGCTCAGTGGCTTGAGGACCGATCTCAATGGAAGCCTTCTGTGCTGCAAAGCACTGTTTGGATGGCTCAGGAGCTCTGTTTCCTTAGAATCAATATTGGATTAATGCAGTGGTATTAGATTGGAGGCGCCATGCTCCGAGAGATGCTAGCTGTAGGATGAGATATGGAACTGAAGTGTACTTGTAATACCTACTTGTAATATTTTAACAATTCAGCAACAACTTTGCAAGGCAGGCTATTAGCCGGACTGCGCGAAGCAATTCTAGCCAGAGTAACTGAGTTCTCTCACTATGAACCTTGCCCCTGCATTTTTATTTCTGTATAATATTCCTGACGAGTTCTTGCATGGTGTTGCTATGCATTATTAAACTCCCGCTATTTTTTTACTCCAGAAATGGCTGCATTTAGACGTAAGTAAACTTTTGATGGAGAGGTTAATCTGCAAAAATGCTACATAAGTGCAAATTATTAATTACTACTTTTGTATTTTTAAGCAGGGATAGTAGGGATAATGTTGGGTGCATTGGCTCCCTAAGTTACTAAATACTCATACTCTCCCTTTGAAAGAGCAATTTGCTCTCTCTCTTTTCTCTTTTTCTTTTCTTTTTTTTTTTCCCCCAGAAAAAATGCAATGACCAGACTGTTTATCCTTTTTCTCATTACGAATGGTCTCCTAAACACTGAAAGATGGCTTGGGGGGGTCGTTCAGAGGATTGGCATCTCTTCTCAGAGCTGGTCCCCAACTGTACTCACATTTATGAATCCATACGAAGAACACTGAAGAGCAATATATAACCTGATGATGCAACAAGCCAAGGAACAAAAAAAATAGCCCATTAAGAGGACAAAGCTAATCAATACTAATAGCAAAGTCTAAGATTTTAAAAGCCTCTCAATGAAGTCAGGCACAATCCTACCAGTCAGTCAATGAAAAACGAAGTGTGCCCGGAGGGAGGCTGGGGGGCAAGTCAGAGAGAGGGGACCCTTTTTTTAGGAGAGACCGGGCTGGGTTACTTCCCCAGGATGGTACAGAAGAGGTGGGTGAGGTGGAAGGAACAGCAGCCCTCGAAGGGGTAAAACGCTGACAGCAACGTGGGAGAGATCAGTTTGGTTAGGTCCTCCCGCCTCTCCTTCTCCCGAACTCTTCCAGGTGCAGCTGGGGTCCGGGCAGCAGGATTACAGACCCTGTGTCAACGCATCTGTCCTCAGCCTTCCTCCTCTGTTCCCAGGCCTGCTCGCTTTTCGAGACAGAAGGTATTGTGGTTTCATTCACTACCTGGCTAACTAATATTAATAACAACTGTTAATAACTGAATAACTAATTCACCCAGGAAACTGGCAGACTACAGTGGTTCCTCATTGCTCATCTCAAGGATAGTTGTGGATTCCGTATTTCCTGTTCATGGAAAAGACACTTCAAATGGTCTTCTGTTGCTTTGACTATATTTGTTTCGTTTGGCTTCCAAGATTCTTTGACAACTTTCCTAGACCCTTCTTGCTCTAGATTAGGCTCTTTGATACATTTCTTGTACAAATTCCCTTTCATGTCACTGCAAGTTCATCTGGCGTTCCCAAAACACAAATACTGCAGCCTTTCCTTCATCAGTCATGCCAACCCTTCACTCAAGCTGCTGCAGTGCCTCGTCTATCTCGCATCCCCCACCCTCTCTTCACCTCCAGTTCAGATTGTACAGATTTATCTCTGTGTAGCATCTCTACAATGCAGCCTCTGATATCCGTGCACAGAGATGAAACTCAGGCCTAGACTTAACCTTTTGGTTTGCATTCCCGTGTGTTGATAACACCGACATCCTTTCTCTTGGCCATGGCTGATGCAGCCTTGTCCTCTCATGCGCTTACCAAAGCTGCCGGTAGAAGTGTTTTCCTACCTTTCTTTGCACCCTTTCTCTGACTTCCCAGTATATCCCCATGAGGGAATTCCTCCAGTGTTTGAGAAATCACCTCACACTCTTTCAAATCCCTCCTACTCACTCCTTTTCTATCCTGCTCCTACCCACCATGCCTTGTATCCTCTCTGCAGTGTACTGCGCTCCCTCTCTCTCCAGCTGGAGGTAATCTTTGCCCCAGCACCACCCTCTGCCTCTCACCCTAGTTGCCCTGGCAGACAACTGCTGGCCCTGGGACCCAGAACATCCTTTCCTCATCCCTTACAGCCCAGGCAAGCTGGTGGCCAGGAGGGAGAGCAGCGTCCTCCTGCAGGGATGGGTTTCCACCATTTCAGCCAGCCCAGCTGCCTCCAGAGGAGGTGGGGTAAGCAAGTCCTTAACTCTCAGACATAAACTCTGAGAGGACCGAGCATCTCTTTGCCCTCTGTTTGCGTGGTGCATGGCAGAGCGGAGCCCAGGTCTAAAGGCACAGGCACTACGGAATTACTATCCATAAGGTAAAATGGCAACCAAAGTGTCAGCGCTGGTGCCAGGCTGTGAGTTGCCGGTGAGGAAGAGGAAGATTCCTCAGCTGCTGTAGTTCTGCCAGTCCTTGGCCCCTCTCCTGAAACTGCTACAAAGGCAGAAAATCACTTCAGCTGGGACTGAAGGAAGCAGGAGTGCTATGGAGCTGCGCTGGGATCATTAGGGTGGTTAATATTCAGCAGGCACATCATTAAAAAGACAGTGTATGCTAAGAAAAAAAAAAAAAGCAGCAAACCCCAACACTGCGCATAGGTCTTTCTGTTGGAGATATCAGCCGTGACAGTGTTGCTTGTCCAACGGGCAGCCAGTATCCATTAAGCCCAGAACCACCGCTCCCCCACATCTCACTGAGGTCATCGGGCGGCAGTCCTGAAAACGGTCCTGAGTAATGTAGGCCATATGTAAACCCATGAATTAGAGATTAAATGCTTTTTACTGCTTTACTGATCCTCCAAAGATGACTTCTCTACTTTGGCACAAAATATCCTGGTCAAGCTGACATCATGGCTCTGGTCAGTGGTCCAAATAAAACAGTGGTAAACAGTACCCAAGCCTGCATGGACCCATAAAGATATATATTTTGCAAGAAGTCTTGTTTAATTAATTTAAAAAAAAAATCATAACTCAAGATACCCTTTGCAGAGGCCCTCAGCTGGAGATAAAGGCTGTCTGTCATCTTAAACGCAGTGGAGCTGTAAAAAGAATTTTCAACGTATTTAGAGACTCTGTAGTCCAAAATGTGTTATCAGGCAGAAAAACCAAATCCCTGTAAAGGGCCACCTCTTGCTGTAATGCAGGTCTTTTCTCTAATAGAGTCAGCTCTGATATAGGACTATTGCTGCACTGCAAGCTGTAATAAATATTAATGTGTCAAACTGTATGGCACCTCTATTTCGGGGAGGAGGCAAAAGACAGCCGTGCCGAGGGTGAGTCGCAGCCCTGCCAGGGAGCTCCTGCATTCCCAGGGCTTTTGGCAAGGAATTTTTCTCTTTGCAGTGATTGCATCCTGCGTTTCCCTAAAGAATCCCCAAACCCTCCATTTTCCTCTAGAAGAAAGGCAAGAAATCTGCCTGTGCTTGGGGCTACGCCTTGCGGGAGTGATATTTGCACTTCTTACTGTGTTCATTGGAAATCTGCCCTCGTGCCAGTCCAGCGTTTTGTAACACAAGCCCCCAAGGTCGTTCCCCACCAACTGACGAGGCATATGGTAAAAGCCCAACATATACCACCTTGCAGAGAGATGCTGACATTTATATTGCATTTGTTTCTCATAGTGCAATTACTCTACAAAGAAAACTAAAAATGGGTATAGTTCTGTGTCTGTGTATATAACTTATAACTGATCCTTTCACTTTCTTGCCTGCATCATGACACTGTATTAGATACCTTACCTAAGCACATGTCTATGAGTAGCATTGCTAGACCAAACATTGGAATGTATATTTGTCTTTAGACATAATATTATTCTAAACATAGGATATAAATGTAAATAAATGTTATACTAAATATTTATGTTTACTATCCCATGCAACACTAGTTTATCAAATATTTACTAGCCTACTTACCTGCGCTCTTGTGGGCATAGCTGCATAACTACTTATGCTACAGAGTGGTTTTGTGGTTGATTAAAATGCATTTGTGTGTATGTCTGCAATGCTCGTTAGGCCTCGTTAAACAGCCCATTGCAGAAGCAAGCAGTGAATGGTACTGCTTTAAAAAAACGAAGCTTGTTTTTATAGAATCTGCAACATCTTTTATATGAAGCTCTTATCAGCATCATGCCAGGTACCAGTGGAACAGCAGGTTATTTGTAAAGTGTTGGGATGCCACACACAGTGTTAGTCTGCAACAACAATGAAAGGAAAAGCAGCCTCTGTTTGTAATGAGCCCTGATGGTTAGTTTCAGCTCACAACACGCTGATGAGAGAGAACTGTTTTCCTTTCACAGAAGTGTGTGTTTCTGTCCAAGAATAACCCTGTTAGGTTAGGAGACAGGAGGGAATCCTGGGAAAGAGTATCCCAATGTTTTCTTCAGCAGAAAATGGGGTAACACTGAGAATGGGATGCCGATCCCACTCTCCCGTATCACAGACCAAAGAGGAAAGGGGATTATGTGCTTCCACTGCAGGAGGAATCAGGCAGCATTTAGTGTTTATTCTATCCTTGTTAAACTTACTGCTCTACAGGCAAACACCGTTTCTGCTGTTCACTCAACGTACGTTCCAGCAGAAGCAATTTGCCTGCAATTAGTCAGCAATGAAACCCAGTTCTTAGGCAATCTCAGGTGGCAGCAATCACAGTCCCTGCTCCCCCCCTCTCCCTAAGCAAAGTTCCATACTCTCACAATGCGAAAGGACTGCATTTGCCAACAGATGACCAGCCCTACTTTTTGAAAAGTCATCGTGTGAGACTCCCAACAGAAATTACTGCTTTTGTTCAAATTTAATGGTAAAAAGGTACTTAAAAACCTTGTTCATGAAGCTCATTGCTAGCGAGGTTATTCACAGAAATACAACAGTAATAAGGAAGAAACACAAGTCTTTGCTTTTTATAGTAGATTCTAAGCAAATAACTTTAAAGGCAATAAGTTGATGTGGTTGCAATTTCATTATTTTCAAAGAAATTAGCTTTTCTGGGTCAAATTATAACCTGATGGTGATGGGAGGTTGTTACACTGGAGAAAATCTGGCCAATCCCTCCACAACCCTGTAGTATCAGCCGGCAGGGCTGAGGGAGGTGAACTTCGTGAGGAAAAAGAGACTGCAATGAACATGAAAAAAAAACCCAAAACCTCAAAAGAAAGCCATTAAGTGCTTTTTCATCCTAACTAAGTTCGTTGTGAAGGGTGGTTGGGAAAAGGGGTAATATGAGACTTTCTTATTGAAAAAAATATTGATTGTTTGGAATCAATAACATTAAAAAGCTGTGTCTTAAGCACCAAGCTTTGAAGGACTCCACAAGCTTCTCTGTTCCCTGTCTTTTCTCCTGCCAGAACTTTGATAGCTTTAGCCTGCAAACCAGCAAATGCAGTGATTTGATGGTGGCCAATATATATTAAAAAAATTAAGGTGTCAAGCATGAATTTTATTACCTCTGCAATCAGATGTACTTCCTTCAGTCAGCTCATTTGGAATTAAGTCCAGCTGTTCTCAGTAGAAAGGACTCTTCCAAGGAAATTGCTGTAAAATTTAATGGGAGGATTTTCCTTGGTGCTTTCTTGTAAAGGGCTTTGCTTTTTTATTCAATGGGCAAGAAAAGATTTGTAATTTTTCAGGCGTTAGAAAATGAATGGGTCGGTGATGGAGCTCATAAAACTTATGAAAATATTCTCATTGTACAACAACAGAAAGAACTTAAATAACTGGAAGGAGAGGAAGTTTTTGAAGATTTTTTTTTTTGTCTGCGTGGTTTTCTGTTTACATATGAAGGGCTGTTTTTTAACTGACACATCAGACGGAGATTGATCAATATGCCTTATTGGGTTTCTTCTGCCTCCAATCAGGTATGACAGCCAGAGAGAGGCACCAGATTGCAGACTTGAGAGTCTGATCCTTCATTTCAATATTGCAGTATAACATCCCACAAAGGGCAAAATATTACACCATCAACTCACAATACTGCAGTGCTTTAGTTTACTATCACGGAATCCTGTTTGGGCTTTAAGCAAATGATGAACATTAGAAACTTTTTTATCTCCTTGCTACTGTGTCCAAAGAGCATCTCTTTCCTTTTTACCAGTTAGGCAAAGCTCAGGCGTGTTTTTCCTATCTTCCAGCAATCTTTTCAGCAACATTTTCAATCTGTGTGCTTCTGTCACTCCAGGAGAACAGTGCCTAAAATAAAACAGTGAGATTTGTAATTATTGACATTATTTTAAGCTGTAATGCTGAAGCATTAAATATAACAAAATGAAACTATTTTGAGGGGGAATGTTGAGACATGAATGATAGCAAATACTGTTATTGTGGATTTATTTTCACCCAAGCAAAAATCAGGCTCCTTCTCTAATGGAGAATGGAAATATGACCTGGCTCTTGCAGAGAGAGTAATTTGCTAATTTGTTTAACGTTGTTTTCTGTGCAGGAAAGCCTTGCAAGAAAAAGAATTCAGAATGGATCAAAAGTGCAGGTCGTTTGGGGGGACAGAATTAAGCCACTTTTTGTTCTTTAAGGCGGTGATCATATTCCTTTTTTTGGCAGCTGTGAATACTGAGGACAAAACAACCAGTCCTGGTGGAAAGCCGTGTTATCGTTGCTTTATTGGTTTGCAACGCAAGAGGTAAAACTAATGCCCCATCAACAAAAGCCTCTGCTGAGGCAGTGGAAGTCCTTCTACTAGTACAGTTTATTTGAAGAATGGGAACGAGCTATACAGTTGGAGAAATATGCTTTTGCTAGTACACTCATATAGCTACCTTGGCAAATCCTCGTGGTTTAGAATCCCATCTCTGCAAATAGCTAGAGTTAGCTGGCACCGTTTGGAACAGTTCTCCAAAATAGTGTAGCAGGGAAAGTTACAGAGGAAGTATCTGCCGAACATGTATGTTCCTTTGTAGGGGCTTCAGAACAGATTGATAAACCTGTTAAGAGATTAATCAAAAGGGTTTGGATCAGGAAATGATGAGGGAGCCAGAACTAGCTGCAGAGGAGTGTAAAGGATTAGGTCTCTGTAGGAGAAGAATGTCTTTCATAGAAGTGATTAGAAAATGAGCCTCAGCGCATGATCAACAAGGAAGGAGAAGAGCTAGAACATTGTAAAGTTCATACTTGGGGTGAACCTATATTTATGTGTTTTATTTGCATAGCTTGCTTGGTTTTGGTTAGGTCACTTCCTCTAGAATAAAGCATATGATTTTCATCTTGAGGCAGGTCCTGCAGTTACAATGTTTGGGGCTTTTTGCTGTTGTATGAATTAATCTGCTGGGTCTCCCCAGCAAGAGTGGAAGGAAAAAGCAGGGGGCACAAGGAGTAAAATAGGTCTCCTTGTCCAGGCAACAGACAGTGCTTGCCTCCCCCTTTTCTAATCCATACGGGCAATATCCAAAAAGGGAGTGACCCAAAGTCACAGTGGGGACTGACAATAAATGGCATCACCTGGATGAGAAAGCTGCGAATAGCACTGAGGTGCCATGGTCTGTTCATTCTCTGAAGAGCTTTGTATGCCTCTTTCCCAGCCTTTATATTTAAAACTCACACCTGATAGATAGAAACTTTAAAGATGTCTGGTTCACATTTCAGCTAGTACCTGGGAAGAGAAACAAGCACAAATGCACCTTACAGCTCCGTAACAGAGCTATTGCTGTAGGAAGCCGGAGACCTGGTCCTGACTGCTCCCCGCATGAAGTGCATTTATGGTTTGTGAGCTGTGATCCATCAGGGAGGTGCATGACAGCTTCTAGAGAAAGCTTTCTTGGTCTCTTAAGGATTCCCGCAAGCATTATTCAGCCATCAAATTCACAGCCTCTGTATCAGCACTTACCGATGTATTTGGCTTAAGCAAAGAAGAGCATATATAGAAGTCTGGCTCTGTTTAAAATAGTAGATGTGTTTGAGACAGGAGTCTGGGATCCAATATTGTACTGTTTGAGAACAAGCAGGTTCTACCTTGCATGTAAATTTTTTGGGTTTTTTTCTCCTTCAGCTTCACACTAAGTTCAGAAGGTGACCAGAATGAATCCCTGTGTTTTAAGCATAAAAATTGCTCATGGAGCTTTGGAGGTTGGAGTGCTCCAAACCCTCGGGATAATACTTTCCATTCCCTGTGGTCTTCAAAAGGCAGAAGGAATCTTTCCATGATGTGATGGGAACCCTCATGAGAGTACAAGAGAGCATCTTCATCACAGGAGGTTATGGGAGGTTTACTTCAGGGACCTGACTGGCAGCCCCTACTTTTCACAAAACATCTGTACCTCCGATAACTGAAGTTTTTATTTGCATCTAGTGTCTTGAACCAAGTTCCCTGTGATGGCTCGTAGACCGAGCTACAGGGAAACGCCGTATGTGTGCTGTTCCTTTTGTCTGGCAGGAAACACCTTGTGTCCATAAACAAACTGTCTTCTAGCAGCTTATCTCACCACTTAAAGGGAAATAATTAAACAGTTTTAGAGTGAAAACAAGACTGCTTGGCACCACTCTTGTCCACTCCTTTTGCATTTCTTGCTGCAGTTCAGAAGAGATTCGGCCAGGTCCCTGCAAACAGCTTAGCCCCACACACGATCGATAGCAGAAAAGATAAATCTGCTGCAATTGACTACAGGCTGTACTGTCACTAAGTGACGGTGAAAAATGATCGCTACTTGAATACACTGCATTTTTATCTTTAAATCTTTCAATAGAAGCAGTGTCAATAACAGAGCACTAAATAATCTCCAGATAGAAGGAAAATCTTTTTTTTTTTTTTTTTCAAGAGGGAAGACGGATGTCACTTTTTTTGGAGACCTTAAATACTGAAGTATGGAATTAGACCTGCAAATTCCAGGAAGTGATTGTCTGTTTAGACAATCTCTGTCTCATTTTAGGAAAGACTGGCTGGATTCTGCTTGAAAACATAGCTCAATTCCACAGCGTGATTGCATCAGGGTAACTGTAAGTGGAATATGGAGAGATAAAATAAATAAGGATTTTTTTCCTTATGTTCCTTTGGGGATAATATATCTCTCTGAATTGCATACAGCTGCCGAGATGGCCTTTCTTTACTTTAAAATATCTCTCACCTTTCCTTGAGCTAACTGGATGCAGTTTGCCATATTGGCCCAAGTATAAAGCAAAATCTTTTTTAGATATTAGCCTTTGGAAAAAATCCAACCTGTTTTGTATCTGCTGACCATGCCAGACATGGCTCCAGTCCTTCCCTAGCCCATGGAGGTTGATAGCTGGCATGCCAGCGTGGCAGCAGGCCAGCACGTACATCGCACGCTCCTTCGGGTTGCTTTTGGGTCGGCTGGTCTTGGTGGAGCAACACCCCAACGGGGCAGATGCTTGCTGGGGATGCTGGTAGCAATGTGGCCCCGCTGCGTCTGCGTATGCTCGTGTTTCTGTCCTGACAAAACAAAGGTAGTCTTTTGTTTGAAGCCAATTTATTTCCACATCATATGGTGCATCCACTCTCTCCAAGTATTGATGTCCCTTTTATCCCATATTATAAGACAGCAAGAAACACACTAGCATGCCTTTGACAATACCAAATTGAGTAGCTTTTTTTTTGCTCATGCAGGACATTTTCCAATGTCTGTGGAAGTAGAAGTTTCTAGGTAAATCCAGTCTGGTGGCAATTTCAGCAATGCCAGTTGTGTCCTGCTAATGTGTGGAGTGCTGCAATGACGCCGGGATGCTCCGTGCAGTTTTCGGATGTGTGCCTTCCACATGGAGCCCACTCCAGAGGAAATGCTCTTTTGGTTGGACTCTGTGAACTGAGTTCGGTTTACCTGTCCTACAGATGCCAGAAACAGGGTCTTGAAGCAGGCAGCAGGGCTGTAGAAAGGCTTATCGATTTAAAAGTCCCTTTGTATGTACTCCAGGTTTTGGTTCAGATGCTTTCTTGAGTAAAGGTCAAGATGAAGTACTGAATTTCTGAAATGCTGAAGTTCTGAATATCCTGGAACTTTGATTTATTCTGCCTGTTTTGTCTGCATTTCTGTTAAAAAGCATGGTTGCCTGCCCTTCTTAATGGAGTGATGAAGAATACTGAGTGTGAAACAGCTTGAAAGAAAATACTGATCTATGCAGCTGCTCAAACTGCTTGACTTGTCTGCAAAACTGCAGGTTTCCATGCCCTCGTACAGCCTTAAGCACATTTGACTATATTTATTTTTGTTGTTGGCATCTCTCTTTTACAGCTGGAAAAGAAATGAAAGAAGGCATGCAAGAAAAGCTAAAGAGTAAAAAATAACACCCTGTTGTTTCAGGATGGCGGGTGCTTTAAGGGGAGATCAGCCCAGTTTCATCTGTTAAACATCCTGCTGAGATTGATCGGTTTATGGAGAGGTGATTATAAAAGCCAGCAAGTAGCTTAATTGGGATGGAGAGTTATGAGAAGTCGCTTGGCTTTTGTAAGAAGTACTGAAGCAAATGACTCTTGGCAAGTGGCTGGTGGAATGGGGAAAGCTGAACTCAGGAGTTAGGCAGGATGGTTGCTTGGCACGCTGCATTCGTATTTAGGAGGAATAGAGTTGAAGGCTGCCAAAATCATGCCTGAATCTGGTTCATATCAGGCCTTACTGTCCCGAGATTACACTTTTCTCAAACAATATTTACTAATCAGGAACTTCAGAACACTTTGAACTTTTCTCAGTGATTGTTACTCTGTCAGATATTTTGAAGAGCCTGGGGAAAAGCAACGTCTGCTTTCCCAAGCTGCAGGTGAGAGTTTGCTCCTGGCGAGAAAAAACACCATATATCGTACCATGAACTCCATCATATTTACTGTCATAACAGCGGATACACTGCCATCTAAAACTTTCATGCGCCTGTTCAATGAAGAGCAATAGCTAGTGGGTGTGCTCAACCATGTATTGAATAACCATCATGTTTCAAGCTTCTCCTTGCCTGCTGCAAAATCCTACCTTCGCAGGAAACTGGTAAGGAGTAGAATTCAAGCATTATGTATTCAAGCAAATTCTGCTGACTGCTGCTAGGCAGTGAGGCTGGAACGATTGTGCCAAATCCTGGCCCTTCATGATAATGGAAGAGGAATTTCCCCAGAGCAAACCAGTGTCAGAGAGAAAACCCAGGAGACAAGACAGAACATTTGATGATACAGCCCAGGCATTAAAAAAGGCAAACAGGTTTTAATTAGTTAAATTACAAAATATACAAATTTCCCAGAATTATATAAAAGCCTGATCCTGCAGTCTTTGGACAGGGAAAACAATGAGTTTAACCGGCTCTAATACTGCAGAATCATCAATACAGTCAAGAAGAAGCAACTGGGTCATTCTGTCTCAGCCACTTGCATATTGCAGAACTACTTGTCTGTTCTTGCTACTATTTCATCCCTGATAATGTCTTATTTAACCTGCTTGGGATAGTTGTCATTTTGAAAACGTGCAAAATACATTAAATTTTAACTACATAATTTAAAAATACATGTATTTGTGCAGATTTTTCTAAGTGACTAGGATCTGAATGTATACGGCAAGAGAACACGACTCAAAGCCCAATTTAAAGAAAGTATGTTTTGAGCAGGCATCAACAGATAGACTGAAAAGCAAGGCAAAAGCATAGGGTTTTTTTTTAGATGTTGAGTGGACTAAATGCAATGTGAATTTATCTGCAAACCATCTGTGATTTCTGGTATTTTTTGATGCCTTCACAGCTCTAATTTTAAGCAGTTATGTAGCCTTTAAATAATGATACTTTCTTCCTATTTGGTTTTACACCAGGTTCCACACTTGACCACTGAATGTTTAAAGAAAAGAAGCGGCTGAGTATACTTCTCTGCAGATTGCACACATACAGAATAAAACAGCAGCCTTTTCTTTTTGCAAGTAAGATTTGACATATTTTGGGATAGAATTCCGCATGCATAAAATAACACCAGGAGTTTTGCTGGGTACGGTTTACTTTTTGTATTTTGCTTTACACTTCTCATGCAAATTCGATTCTGGGATAAGGCGTTGACTTCCCCGGGGACCGGAACTCCACAAGCAGCACAGCGTAACAGCAGACCTCTTTGAATTACCTTAAAACTGATATCAAGGGTGCCAGTTTCATCAGACAAGGGGAAATCAGAGAGTCATAATCCATCCAGTCCTTAGTGGTTCTGCAGACAAATCTGTTACGTACTGGACTTTCTGTGTGTGATGTGGACACTTTATAACCGTAAACCGAAACAAAACACTCTGGATAAGGAACTGAATAGCCACCTGAAAACTGCAGTTCCTACAGTCACAGTGACCCCCCAAGGGGGCTGGGAGGCCTCCAGGTCTGTTTTCCACTCACCAGCTTGGGGGAGAAGATCCTTTCGAATGTGAGCCAGGTTGCCTGAGAGCCCGAAACAATTCTAAGCTAACTCTATTCATCCCACAGGAAATCTGATAATAACTACATCATTGTCAGCTCAGTTCATTATTTCACTGTTTCTTCTGGCAGGAGTGTTCAGATAAGTTTTTCGCTTACTATTGTAGGATATAGTGGGAGATTCTGATTCAGGGAACAATAGGGAAGAAATAGCACTGAAGATCAAGGCTCCCCCAGATCTAGAAACGTCTTGCCATTCGAGCCTTGTCTAAAAGGAGGCAGGTTGCATTCCCTTCTCTTGGCAGAAGCCTCAAACATGAGTCGATAACCCCCTAGCTCCTCTTGTTTCAATAATGCATCGTGTAGTAAACGCTGTGGCTAACTGAAGACTGAAAACCTGAGAGAAATTAATAGGAAGGAATGTAAAAATAGCAAGAATATCATACCAATTACACTACTGAGCATCACAATTATTTAAACAAAACAAAAAAACCCCCCGAGTTTATTATATTTATCTGAAGTGCTGTCAAGAATGTAGCAGTGAGGTATGAAGAAATGAAGAGGCCCTGGTGATGAATATCAGTCCAGCTTGCCACAGAATAAATATCAGCATTTATCTATCTCAGAGGAAGTTAAAGATCATTTCTTATGATGTCAGTTATTCCAAATGTTGAGTCCTGTCCAGACATTTCATGACATATTATCTGCCCTTGGTATGAAGCCCAATATTCGCCATTAGCTGTCTCTCCTGACAACAAAATTAATTTCTCTCAAATAAGAATGCATTTCCAAATGGGTACTTTCTTCACTAACAAATTGTTTACAGTACCTCTGCAAGGATTCTGAAATCATCCCTTTTCTTTGATGTTACTGATTAATTACAGCCCACTTGGTTCTTCGTAGCTGCAATTTGAGTAATATTGCTGTAACATACTTTGCTGTGAAAGGTTCATCTTAATTACATGCTCCCCAGTCAAGCTTCTGCTTTGGAAGAGAACTGTACTGCTCTTGTCAAGCTGCATGTGATGCCTGCTTGGATTGTGACTTTTTTTCCCCCCCTTTCTCTCCAAGTGAGTTCAGAGCTTATGTACGTTACGAGACTGACAGCACCCAAAATGAAATTCTCTCTTTAGCCACAGAACAGATCCAGAACTGGCAGTTTACTGCAGTCTTCTCTATTCCATCTCTTGGTCTATCTACACGGCACAGTGAGGCAGTGTGTGCAGATAACTGGGGTAGCTGTAGTTTCCCCGTGTTAGCGCAGTGGTCTGCCAGAGCTGATTAGCAATGCTGACAGGCAGGGTTTATTACTCTGGTTGGAATGCTGAACTAACAGAGCAGACTGCTCCCAGGACTGCAGTTGCTGCTTGCATCTCTTTACATCATGGCACTGCGTTGTGCAATGTGGATATAACCCATACGCTTCAAATGTGATCTTTTTTTTGGAGGGAGATCACTAGATCCTTGAACTTCTGGTGGAGAGGATAAAAGGCGTCAGTTCTGACGCTTGCTCAGATGTGGATACGTGCCCATATTGGGCCACCCAAATCATTTTGCAGGAGCCCACCCAACAGCTGTCAGATAGTGAGATTTTTGGATGTTTTGAACACCAGCCGGATTCTTCCTTTTATGTTTTACTTGTGATTTTAAGGCAAAAAGATTTTTATCGGTACCTTGGAGGTATCCTGGTCTCACGTATTTTATATCCATAATGCCCACTTACAATATACCCATAATGAAGATGAAATTAGCATACTGCCTTGGTTTGGGCAAGCTGCCACTTAAGGAATATTGCTTAAAAGAAAGCAGTGAGCAACTTAGGCAAGGCATTGCCCTACAAATGAGCATGCCGAATTATGCAGCCTTTTCCTTCTAGATGTGGCAAAACAGGAGGAGGAGTAATACGACGAACTCCTGCTCTCTTCTTTAGCCATTATCTTTAGGAGCTGAAGCAGAATCTGCCTTAATTCCCCATGGAGCTAATGGAGTTCTTAGTGCTCTGAATTGCCCGTTGTCTGCTCAGGAGAACTTGGCTCCTCATTTATGCAAGGAAAAGCAGATTCCTGGAGCAAAAAATCTGAATGCCCTCCTTTCAGTTTCTAAGCCAAAGCTCTGCTGTGCTCTTTGTTCTTTAGGGGCGAGTTCCAAATGGTTCCTTATACATTTATGGGTTTGTTTTCTGGCCACTGTTTTGTCATTAGACTTTTAAAGTAGTAAAACAACTGTAAAGCCTTTTCACTGTTCCAGGTAGGATGTAAAATCAGAAATCCTTGCACTTGGGCACCACAATGATGGGAATCTTGGAAATAGTTAAAATGAATGTGATATTAACAGCTGAAAATATATTTTTTAAAATAATATATATTACAACAGTGGGGAAGAAATGGAAAACGCTCATCCATTTCCAAGGGATAACATGTAAACTAAGTTACATCTGCAATGTGCACCCAGAGTCTGAACGTTGCAGCGAGAGGAAAAAAGAATAATGCCATGCAGGAATGATCTTTCAGCCTACAAGTATTCCCTTATAATAACACATTACCTTCTTGATCAAGAAGTCAAGTCCAAAGAAAGGTATTTTATGTGTAATGTAACTAATATTATAGATCCACAAACAGTTTAAGTTGCAAGTCTGGCTGAGATAGTCCTGTCCTTTCTGCCCCTGGCTGCTATTCTTTGATTCAGTGCTTTTTTACATAAAGAACTATTCCTGTCTTGGTCATGTTTGCCTTACTAAGTGTGCCGAGTCCATTGCTGACTCTTTGAAGTACACCACTATATGTTTCACTGTTTATGTCGGCTGAACTACATTGCTTCAGCCTATATTGCTTCCAGGTATGCTTTACCTCTGTGCTCAGATACAACAGCATTACTAAGCTCAAGAGAAGTTAACCGCAGCCTTTGCATTTTCTCATTCTTCATGCCAAGTAACAGGGTTTCACTTATCAATACCTTGCATGTTGTCTGGGAACGTTTAATTGATCGGGATGCAATTTTCAGACTCCACCACATGATAAGACAGAAAAGTGTCACTGAGTGGAGGGCAAAGCCTCGCTTCACTTGGCCGCTGACACATCTGCTGCTCCTTGTCATATTCATTTCCATTTTACATATTTAAAAAAAAAAAAAGCACCCTTGACTAAAGGATCCGACTGTGTGGATTGCGCTTACTGAATTTAATTAATACCTTTATAAAAGAGGTTGTTATTTACTTTACAAAAAAGCTAGCCCTGTGCTGCAATTTACCCTCTGTGGAGGCACTGGCCTGCACAGCGCTTCATTTGTTTCAGCTCTGTTTATTTTAGCTGCACTCTAAGGGTGGAAAGCGCTGGCAGTGGCATCGGAAACAGCAGCAGCTCCTGCAAAATCCAACTAGTACTGCTGGTGCTATGACAGCACCCTCGAGCTTCCCAGTGCTTTGCAAACATTTGGTAACGAAGGCAGGTCCTTGTCCTGCTGATTCCAGCAGTGATCACGACTGAGACGTGAACTGTGACAGAGGGCCCAACCTTCAAATCTGAACTTAGTCTGTCCATGAGCATAAGGTTTATTGAAGTGTTCCTGCCTGCTTAAAGCTATGCTCAGTTGTTACAGCAGGACAGGGCCCCTTGCTTCCTATTTTAAATGGTTTTATTTCTGTCTCAACGCCTGGAAACCACCCTACAGATCCACAGAACACCCAGAGGGAATATACCCTATATTGCGAATAGAGAGTGATGCACAGCACAGGAAAACAAAAGAAAAGCGGACATTTGACTGGAAAAAACATATTTCTGAGGAAGCAGTGAGACCCACTTGCCAGTGGTCATTTTTTTCACCCCGGGCGTACATCTCCTCAGCTGCTCCTGTCAGAGGCGGTGGGCTCAGGGGGCGTGGGGCAGACCCGCCTTCGCTGAAGAAACACCTGAGGTTAGAAAAAGAGGATAAAAGGCTTAAAAGTGAGGGTCAACCGTCCCTCCTGCGTGAGGGAAGCGCTGCTTCCTGCCCTGCCTCCCCTCAGAGCCCGGACTACATTTCCCAGCCTGCCCCGGGGCCGCCGCGGCCTCGCCGCGCTCCTGACGGGGAGAGGCCGGGCCCGGCCGGCCAAGATGGCGGATGGGGTGCTGAGCCCCGGGGTGAACCTGGAGGCCTTCTCCCAGGCCATCGCCGCCATCCAGGCGCTGCGCTCCAGCGTGACGCGGGTCTTCGACTGCCTGAAGGATGGGATGCGGAACAAGGAGACCCTGGAGGGCCGGGAGAAGGGCTTCGTGGCCGCCTTCCAGGAGAGCCTGCACTCTGTCAGCCGCGACCTGGGGTGAGCAGCCGAACCTGAAGGGGCTTCCCCCCACCTCGGGGTGCAGCCGGGCCCCCGGCCCTGCGGTGGGGAGAGGGGTCCCGGGGTCCCCCGGGCCTGTCCCCTTGAAGGCCCCCAGCAGTGCTGTTTCCACTCCCGGAGAAAGTTTTAGGCAAATGAATAAGAAGACTCTCCAGTTTATTCCTCCCAGCATCGTGGGTGTTACCTCTCCGTGGTGTTTTATTCCAGAGTCTCCAGAGGGATGAGTGCTGCTCATAAAGTTTACCTGGGTTTTGTTCTTGTTTTGCTTTTAGAAAAGGAGCTGTCGGTGGGATTGCCTTGGCAAGGTGAATGCTTGTGGCTGCAGGAGATTCTTCTCTGTTTTCTGAAGTTTTTTGTTAAAAAAAAAAATAATATCACTTTTTAGCCTCTGGCTATTCAGTAGCACCCATGTGGTTCAAGAATGACCATTTTATTACCAAAACTTGTAAGGCTGGGAAGTTAATACACATAAGTATAGGTGTTTAGTATCAGCGTGTGTGTTTCATGTAAATAGAGACAAAGTTGAGGCTGGTGGTCCATGTGGATCCTGCCAGAGGGCTGCTGGGTTTGGCTGTGTCCCACTGGGAGCCACCAGCACTGTCCAGGGAGGCCTCCAAGGGAGGGCAGGCGCGTAACCACCCTCTCCCTGTGCGTCTTCTGGCCTCCAGAGATGTAGTGTTCAGGGTCTTGTGTAAAGAATCTGTTTCTTGCTGGCTAATGGGCCTTGCTGGTTTTTAGTTCTGATTGTGGCAATATAAATTGTTACCTGCTTCTTTCCTTCTATTGGGAAAGATGGTAGTTAATCATTCTTATGAATGATGTTGTACACAGCTTTATAGACTTCTGTTCTATCCCTTTGGCTTTTATTGTTTTCGAGTTGAGAAAGCTTCATTGCTCCCTACGTAGAAGCTGTGCCATTCCTTTGGTTATCCTTGTCTTGCTCAGTAGCTTCTTAAAGAGTTATCTAGTATAACCTCAAAATCTTGATCCTAAACAGTAATGGATAGCAATTGGCTCTGACCTATCTTGTCTCCTGTGTAGTATTTTAGTCCTCTACTTTGCACTTTATCACCCAGTATTTCAGTGCTGTGAAGTCCCTGTCCTTACTACCGTACCTGAGAGTAGCTTCATCATCAAACTTCATCAGTTCCTTTTTCACCATCTCTTCCACAGCAGGAGTGGATATGCTTATCAGTGCTTTGGTGACCATTTCTTTCCCGATTCCTTGTAAGATAACTTTTTAAATATTTTGGAGTGTATTTAATTTGTCTTTTTTAAAATATAACTGTCCCAAAACATTGTCATTTATATAGCATCTAAGTGTTATGTATTCCATTACATGTTTGGGAAGCACAGATTTCAAGTAGCAAGGGAGTACTCCAAGGTGTATTGAGGTTAATGTTGTCGGTGGCCTTTAGCTCACATCATGAAAGTGTTGACTGGCATCCCTGTTCAACAAATCCTTAGTTATTATGTCTATTAGCATTTATTTTATTGTATTTTTTGTCAAGAAATATTAGACCTATTCATGAGCAGTCGCAGCACCAGAGCCTTAGAAAGAATGTAGGCCATGGAAACTTGAAGGAATGATGGTTAATAAAGGAGAATTTTGTGGTAGTGAAGTGTGGAAGTCTCTTACCTGTCAGTTCTGATTGTTGGTGTTTATTTTTGTAACCTTCATTAAATGCAAATTGAGATATTTGGGGTTTTTTCTTTACAGAGATTTTTCAGAAGTCGCTCTTTGAAGGGTCTGAATCCTAGTTTTAGTTTAGTGGAAGTTCTGAAGTTCACAGTAGGATGTAGTGTTCAGAAGTCAAAAGGAAAGGCTCCCAATTAGTCATGTTGCTTGAAAAACTGCATTTTATATCTGTGCAAAGTAGCCAGTCTTTCTTCTACAGTTGATCAATGCAAGTTTTAAATTGCTTAACTTTTGTTATTACTAAATGTAGTGTTTGACAAATGAGATATGAAGCAGTAATAGATCATTTCAGTGAGGTATCTTTCATGGGAAAATGGTGCTTATTGTGCTTTAGTTGAGTATTTTGTGAACATCTACAAACGTATGAATTCTTCATGGAAATCAGAAGATGCCTCCTTGCCCCGAGAATTTGGAATGTGTATACTTGCTTAGAGTAATCACACACTTTGGAGGACCATCTCCAGGCTTAGGACTACTGCCAGTTCTTCAGTATATTTATATGAGGGCAGTGTTCGTTTCTAGTTCTTTAATGAAATGATGAGGCATCTGCCTGCTTGATGGCTAAAAAACCACTATAGTATTGCAGGCAATACTAAAATCAGAATTTTGTAGTTTCTGAGGGTACACATCGCTTAGAAGATGCACTGGGTTCCGGAAGTGCTCGTGAACAGGATTTGCTGTAGTTTGACTCTTTCCAGGTTGTGTTACAAAGACTCCTGACTTGTACTTTCTCGCCTGAGAAGCCATGAGCTTAATGACTAACGGACCACTTTAAATTGTTTGGATAATGAAAGCGATTATGTTTTTTATCAAATTTGTGAGGTATTTAAAACTCACTTAGCTATTAAAATAGAGTTCATGCATGATTGTAGCCATGCAGGAGGATCGTACATCTCGGATATCTGTATCTGCAGATCTGACTTTAAAAAAAAAAAAAATGCCATTCTATTTTCTTTCAGTGAACTGGAGCGTCTGAGCAACCTAGTTGGTAAACCGTCTGAGAACCACCCCCTGCACAATAGTGGACTGTTGAGCCTAGATCCTGTTCAGGACAAAACACCTCTTTACAGCCAACTTCTTCAAGCCTACAAATGGTCAAATAAGGTAACGGAATACATCAATGTAATTTACTTGTGTATTCCTACAGAATGTTTGATTTGTGATATAGTAGACTTCTGAGTGTTTGAGACTGTCAAAATTGCTGAGGTTTTTTATGAAGTTGAGGAGCATAATATGTACCTAAATGTACTTAAAGGGTAAAAATGGTGTTTTAATTGAGGAGACTTCTCTGTGAAACTGCTGTGTGCCCGTGTTTTTCAAAGAGAGTGTTAACTCCCAAGCAGGACAATACTTTCCCTGTTAGCTATTTAGCGTCTTATGTAGATATAAAATAAAAGTATATTGTGTCCTTGCATCTGGCAGTAAGCACTATAGCAGAGGGCAGCGGGATATTACAGCAGAGAATCAAGAGCTTATGTCACCTCCAAACCTATTTCTAGGAGAGAAACATATAGGGAAGTTGCCATCATCAGAAGTCCTAGTGGCTTTCCATACCATATTTTCTGCTGCTAAAAAAACATTTGCACCTGGTCTTAGAAATAAGAAGAAGAGATTCCAGAGGAGTAGCTTTTAACAACCTTATACAGGACAGCAGGAGTAAGCACGAATAATAAATCTGGAAATATTTCCGGCATTAAAAGAAACAATTCCACTTTAAATTATTTATTACGGTACATGAGCAAGGAAGATTTTCTGACTACACAAATAGGTCATAGGCCAATTCTTGTTATACACTGAGCCAACCAATCTAATGTAATTCAGATTTAAAATAGGAATACTACAATAATGTTTGTATGAGTACCACAATAATGTCTGTACAGTCACTTTTCAGAATACAAATGTGTGTTAACATCTTCTAAACCCAGTAGAATTCAGCATTGGTAGAAACTTGATATGATTGGAAAATGAGGGACAGGAAGCATTTTTAAGTAGAGATTTATTAATTGAGAAAATGTTTCATGTTTGCTTGTGCTTCTTGCTGTTAGCAAGAAAAAGTAATTAATTTGCTACTTTCATAAAAAAAATAAAACCATCTACCATTTATACATGAAAACTTCTAAACTTGTAATGCAGTTAAATCTTCAGTGATTTAGTTACTACTTTAGGTCGTTATCAGAGTAAACTCTGTTGATAATAGCTTTGAGATAGGTATTGTAATGGAGTTTTTTTTATTAACTTAGGGTTATGGAGCTTTGAAGGGCAGTTTTTTGTAATACTGGATTCTGATTTCAGAAAGCGGAAAGTTTTAGTATCCTGTGCACTCACATACATGGTTAAATGTTCTAGGAGAAAAACAGTATTATTTTTCTTTTGTTTTTGTTGTGTTTGACTTCTGTTTTACAGCTAAAACAGAAGATACTGTTTAAGTTGTATTTAAATAGCTGCTTTCTACCTAATGGTTCTTCTGAAATTTACTAGCATTCTTTCTAGGGATTGCAGTAACCAGCAGGCATGGGCAGGTTGCCCCTAACAGCGGATGTGCTGCCTGTGTGAGGGTATTAGCTGCTGGATTTACCATTAGCAACAAAGACCCTATTGATGCTCGTTTATGTTGCTGCTTTAATTCTTCATTGCTAAATACATTTCTTGAATAAGTGTTATTTCATTACATCTTTTGGCTGCATTCTGTTCTTATTATGTGTGTCTGGTGTTTTCTGCTGCTTGAAGAGAGGATTTAGATGTGGTGATGTGTCAATACACGTTGTCTGTCTGCATTTAATTTTTAATTTGTGACCCTTTTGTGGCTGGCTTACTTGTATTTTTGATGAGCTGAGATAAGGGCATTTTCCTCTCTCTTTGATTGTTCATGCATTACTGATGGCATGAGTAGCCACATGGCTGCCAAGGGAGGGTAGATGGAGCAGAGTTTTGGGGCTATGGTGTGCTTCCAAAAGGACATTCATGAAATATAGGGAAAGTGAGTACTTGGGCTTTGTATATGTTTCAGTGCATTCTGTTTATTTTTAAAACATGGGGAGGTTGGTAATAATAGTAGCTTGTAGGACAATAACAAATAAGGTTTGTAGTAATGACTGGTCTCAAAGGGAGCAAATTATTATTCAGTATATGAAAGTACTATATATTAAAAAAAACCCTTTACTGCATTACTTTTGTCTGAAATTGAAAGAACAATTAGAGGCCTGAAATGGTAATTCTTAAAAAACCCATAACACCAAAAACCAAAGAAAAAAACCACCACCACAGTATTTCAAAAGTTATCCTTTATAATGGACTGTTTGTTTAAAAGTTGAGATTTTTAGTTGGTTCACAGTATTTCTGCTTGGAAATTATAGTCTCAGACTATTTGGAGAATATAGTGACAGTAACCTTCTGAGTACCACAAACAACATGAAGCTCTTTAAAGCATAGTACTAGGAGATTAGACTTCCCTGACACTTCAACTTGTTTATTTTACCACAATTAATACTTGTAGCTGTGGCTGGTTATGCGTTGTGTGAAGACCCACTTTTTGGTGCAAGTTTACTGACCTAACTCCTTGACTTAGTGCAGTAGAGATGGGTTGCATTTAATTGTGATTTCAGATGTATTTGCCCTGAACCTTGTTTTACTGCTCCTGTGAGTCACAATACTAGTTCCTCGGTTTCTGATTACCTTACGTTTGCCTGCTGTGGGTGTACAGAAAAGTACAGTGGGAAAAATGAAAACTTTCTTTACAGAAGTGTGTTATCTTGGCAATGATTGTTATTTATTAGCACCTGCTATCCTGATATTTACTTAGTGTAGTTTACCCAATAATTTTGCAGGTGGTAAAGTTGTCCTTATAATGGAAGCAGCTGTTTGGGAACAGAACAGCTTGTTAAATGCCTTAATTACATACACATGCAGCTGTAAAGGAACTTTACTTTTCCAGGTGTTTAACAGAGCTCACAAGCTATAGCTGAGAAACACAGGAAGTTTAAGTTGATCTTACTGCAAGTTAAGAGCTAAATGTTTTTCTTCTTTGCTTTAGCTTCTTTTATGTATCAGTAGAAATCATACAAGTAAAATACTTTGCTGAATGCAGGGTGCATGGAGGTGTGTAGTAGCCATGGAACAGTATTTAGGTCTACTTGATAATTTTTTTTCCCTTCCTGTTCAATGTTATTTAAGAAAAGAGGTTTTCTTCATTACAGTTGAAGTGCTGTTTCCCAGAAGTATTTATATGTGCCCTCTAATGTAATATTGAAGATACAATATTAGATAAGACAAAAAAGAGCTATCGTTCTGTATGGGTAATGCAGATAAAGTATTACCGGTAAGTGAGGAAGTTTGTAGAAATCAGCAGTGTTTGTTGGTTTTTTTTAAATATGGACTGTCTCTGCCTACTAATTGTAGTTGATTTCCGGTTTGAGTAATTATGGGCATCTCAGCCGTTGAATTTTTTGTAATAGGATTGTTGTGTCTGAGCAGCTGAAATCTAAGATGACAGTAGCAGTCAGAAGGGTTTCTGATTTGTATGTGTGCAGCCTGATGATACTCCTTGGAAGAGTCAGGACTGGATCTGCAGGGTGCTGCTTTCTGCCTTGCCTTTCCTTAGCAGGTGCTCGCTGCTTGCATTGTATTGGAATTCATGGGAAACTACCACAGGGGAGAATGCATTTGCTAGAAGTTTAGATGACAAGAATTGTTGAAAGTCGCTCGCTAAATTAGACTGAAATACTGAATTAGGTGGTGTTTTTTTTTTTAAAAAAGGTGTTACCTCACGTTTGTGACAGAGCACTGGAACAACTTACTTCTGTTGCTCTTCATGATGCTTCTGTAACAAGTGCCCTTTTGCTAGTCTTCCTCATTCCTGGGTGCTTTTTGTTTTCTGCAGGAGGCAGAATGATCTCATGAATAAGAGCGTCATTTACTAAGCAAATAAGTGTTTCTTCATATTTGTTCTCAATACTGGGTGACAAAGGGGTTTTGTCACCCAAGTCTTTTCCCAAAAGACTTGATGTGAGTATGTAAAGTATATAAACCAGTCTTATATACTTATCCATATATAAAATGTTTATTAAAGCTTGTGATGGTGTGGGTGCCTGATCCAGCTACAGTGAAGCTGACAGTCAGAGTAGATGCAGGTTTTTGGAATCCAGGAGTTTGAACTCATTCTTTGAGTGGTGTAAACTTCTGTTTTCCATCTGCTGCTTTAGTGAGGTTGTGTTGCCTGTAGTGTGTATTTGTTCACCCTCTTTGCCCTTGGCAAAGCATTTGTATGCCCTTGCCCTGTGCATGCCCAAGGCAATGTCTGTTAAGGTGTTTCCACTGACTCCAGTGGAACAGAAAATATGCAGCATATTAAATGTCCACTAAACAAGGCAAATGCTTTTGTAGGGTGAGCTTCACCTCTCTTAACTGGGGTGCTGTCAAGTAGTTCATGCCCAACATTGAGCTTTAATCACTGGTAGAGATTTTTTGCTTATTTGCATTTGTTTGTTTATTTGAAAAGTACATGCAAAATGGATCAACTGCCAAACCAACACACTAGAATTAACTCTTTCTACCAGACTTAAGAAACATTGAATTTATCGTATAGCAGCAAACGAAGTCTTCCCTGAGTTGCTGATTGATAGCAGTATTAGCAGAGTTTACTTCCCCAAGTGAAAATACTGTCTTCTATAAGTCATCTTCCCCTCCCCCCACCCCCCTTTGCAGTAAAGAGTTTGTTTTCAGACTTTCAAATAATATTATTAACAACAGTAACAGTGGGGGAAATTTAGAACAATTGTAGTCTTGAACCAGTGATGTCCTCTTAAATTTTGTCCTTGATTTTTACTTCACTGAAGTGCAGTGTTGTATGCTCTACTGTTTTCAGAGTTGCATTTGTCTGTTTGCTTTACTCCAACACTGCTGTAGTTTGAACCCGTGTGCGTAGGTGTATGTGAGTGGTGGTGGTACTGTTCTATCATTGTGAAATGGTACTTAAAAAAACATGGTGACCATGTATTTGGGAAAGCTGTTATGTACCACTTCAAGCAGAAAGCAAAAAATGAACTTTTCTGACTCTCTGGGTGAGTAGGATTTAGATCGAATTATTTCATTTACTCATCTGTGAAAAGAAGATTGTGGCAACTTACATAAACTTTACAGTATCAGTGTATTGTAAATATTCCAAGTGAACAAGCTGGACAGGAGTTTTCATAAATTTATTTAAAAGTAATATGCTGGCAAATACAAGATGAAAAAAAAGTTACTGTTCATCTACATGTTGAAATACACTGAAAAATATTTGGATTTAAATTTGTTACCTCATAGCTTCCTCTTATTTTTACATAAATTTAAAATCGAACTGTTGAGATTACTATTAATGAGTTAAAATGATTTTTCTGTCACATGACAGAAGAAAAAAAGAATATATAAGTTTTGTTTATTAAATTATTTTGATGTGTTCCCTGATAAATTATTTGTATAAATTGTTTGTTGTAGGTCTCAAAAAAAAAAAAGGAGAGAAATCGATATAGCCTGTAGAGAAAGTCCAGACTTGTTACGACTGCCCTTGGTAGCTTAGTATTGATTAGACACAAATATTGAGTTTAATGACAATAAATGACATTAAATGTTAACCATAATAGTAGAGGAACACTGTTAAAGTTTTTTTTTGTGTTGTTCATCTTGATTGTAAAATGAAGTGTTCATTCCAAGGAACATTAATTTTAAATTTTGGATGTACTCAAACATTTTGAGTTTAATGTAGTTTTACAGTAGCATGGACGATGTAACTGAATTATTGTGTTGGCAGTTCTTTGGAAGTTCAGGCAGATGGCCAAGATTTTGTCCTTTCAGAACTTTTTTCTACAAAAATGCGGTGTTATAATATTGTGACATACTGTTGCACAGGGATCCAGCTTATTCTGCTGAGATGTCATCCTCCCAAACTGGGAGACGTTTTCTTTTCAGGTATACTGTAATATCAGTGACAGACCTGTGGCATTGAGGAAAATTTATGGCAACTGGATCATCTGCTTGCCCGACGCTTCTGGAGGTTGCTTTTGAAGATCATCTGTGCTTGCTGGGATAAGAGGGGGCAGGTTAGTGGTGCAGCCTGAGATACTGGTATTCTCAGTGACCAGCATCTCTGAAGAAGTTACTTCAAGAATAGATCAGAAGCGACCAAAATCTCTTGGTTTGCTCAGAGAAGGGAACAAATAGAAAAATAAAGTAAGATTTTAATTGAAGCAAAGTGTCAAGTGCCTACAAGGATACCTCTGAGGCACTCTGAAGAGCATATTTTAATGAGCTTTGTAAGAGCAGAGTCGGTGCTTCCTAGAGGGAGCTGGAGTGGAAAGGCTCTTCGGGATTACTGGCTGTGGACTCCTTTCCTGTGCAGATAAGCCACAGCAGTTTATATTCCTGTCACTGGAGAAATGAATGATACACAAACTGGTGTTTTCTTGTACACGGGGCACAAAATAGGAGCTGGGCCACTTGGATTCTGTTCTTGCTTTTCTTATTAATTTTTGTTGTAACCTTGAACAGGATGCATGATTTTTTTTCTGTGCCTCATTTTTCTTACGGATAAAATAGGACAATAATACTTAACCTACTTCTTGGGAGAGTTTCTAGTCTAAATGTGTCTCAAGTGCATTGGGTTCTTTGGACAGAAATGCTTTGTAGATGCCAAGTATTATACAGCCAGTGACTAATGTTGTTTGCCTGGCAGTCTGGAAAAATGCCCTTTATGGGCTCTTAATTTTGTGCGATTTTAGGCAAATGTTTTGGTGAAATGCCCTTGCTGTTCAGAATTACATTAATGTTCTTTTTTTTTATTTTTTAAAATATGAATAGGAAACAGGTGGTTACCTCTTTGCTTCCAACTGCCGTAGTTATTAATTATTGCTCAGTTGTCTGCCTGGGGAATATTGACTTTTATTACTGCAGGGTTGATTTCAGTGACCAGCAATGGCAGGGGTGGCAAATTACCCTTGATGGTACAGTGATGGACTGAAAAGCACTGGAAGAGGTATGATGAGGAAAAAAGTGCTTGTACCAAAATGTAAGGGGGGTGTTTGCGTGTGACAGGAATTACTATAGTCTAAGTATACTTTACTGGAGAAGGAAAAAGGTGGGACACAAATTTTTTCTGAGGGTCTCTGAGCTATGCAATTATAGTTTAAAAAAAAAGTGAATATAGTGGGAGGGGAAAAATAATGAAAATAACAAAACCCATAATGAAAACAGGGACACTTATAGCTACAGTAAAAGTAAAGGCAGAATCACCAGCTACTGTATGTTGGAAGGGTTTTATTCTCCTAGAGATGATGCCTAAAGCAGCATGGGGGGGCACTGGGGATGGATAACATCAGTTACCTCTGTCTGTTTTGGAGAATGCATCTTCCCTCCTCAGCTGGGAGCCCCTGGAATCTTCAGCTCTTGGACTCTGGTGTTTCTTTGCCTTTGATTCCTCTGCTGGTTTTGACCAAAAGTCCAACCCAGGGCTATCTTAACTATTTTATTGTTACCATGTATAACTGTAAAAGTGTTTTTGACAATAATTGGAACAAAAGGAAATGAAAATTACAAATTTATTTTCTTTGCACTACTGGAAAGATGCTGTGGCAGGTGAGAATTTGCCACATATGCCACCTTGTGCCATTATGCAGGTTAGCTGACTTTCTTCGACGTTTTAGTAGACTGAAGTTAGTTTGTTACTTCAGGAAGAGAAAAGTGATGATGAGTAACTTGTTCCTTAAAGAAAAATGAGGAATAATTAGCATTTGATTCTGGCTTGTTATTTATGTAGTCTGAATGTTTTATATCTGTGATCTTCTCAGAGCGATAATAGTAATAATTCACACTAGGATACTAGTGTGAGATCAAGTTATATGTGTCCAGACAGAATTTGCCTTTCTTACTGAATTTTGTTAGAATGCTTTGTTTCAAATCTGAAGCAGCCCGAGAGTGTAATGTGGTGTTTTTCTATTGTTGTGCTTGGTGTTTGTTGTTATTCAACAGTATTTTTCAAGGCTCTGATCAAAATAATGCTTTAAGCGGTACCAGTCTCACTTTTCCTAATTATAGGAAGTGATATATCAATACACACTATTATAAATCACAGCCCCCTTGTCAGCTGGTGGGAATTATTTAATGCTTTACAACACCTTTATTTGCTAATGAGTGGGGTTTTTTTTCCCCTGTTTCTTTGATAAGTATTAATGTTCTAGCTGTTAGCCTATTTCAGGATGGAAATGATTGATGTTGCTCTAGTTTAACCAAAACACTTCTGCCTGTTCCCGTTCTTCTTCCCCTAACTCCTTTTGTTTTTTTCTTCCTCTGTGAGAACTCTTCATAGAGTTCGTGTTTGATAGCTGAACTATGCAATTTGTAAATCAGTGATCAGTTTCACTTTCTAAGCTGCATAATGTAGTCATCAAACCAGATTGGTTAAAACTGCATTGCTCTCTATCCGTAACAGACTTTGAATCAAACTAAGCCATGCACAGGCACAGAGATGCATTATGTAGATGAGTAAGTCATAGTGCAACCATTAGGTCGGAAGAAAAGGCTTTACTTTTAGAAGTTGAGAAATACAGCAAAGTGTAACTGGAAATACATGTTGTCTAGGGATTAACGGAAGAATATGTAGGACTGCAGAACACGAAGAGCGTTGTAAGAAACCCTTGGACCCAGCATTCCTTTGAATTTTGTGTTTGCCTGCTATCTCAGCTCTCGGTGGCTCAGGCTGACTTGCTGCTGGTGATGAAACTTACCTAGTGGAAGGTGGCTACTGTGAAAGCACAGGGGATGTTTTCAGAGACTGAAGAGTTGTCTTGCTTTCTCTGAGGCAAAGTAAAGATGTTTGTAAAGCGTTTGGGGACCTTCATATGAAGGGCATTCAAGGAATATGAACACTAATATAAAATAACTGATACAGGTGATAAGCTTCCCATTGATACTCTTTATATGGAAAATATTTTTTTCATAGCTTCTAGAGGAATTCAAATAAAATGGAAAATTTAATGATGTCACCCTGTTGCT
Organism: Stercorarius parasiticus; assembly: GCA_013396915.1. Lineage (NCBI taxonomy): Eukaryota > Metazoa > Chordata > Aves > Charadriiformes > Stercorariidae > Stercorarius > Stercorarius parasiticus. Next base: position 425,423 of record VWZL01003812.1, read on the forward strand.
CTCTGCTATTGTTGTTGTCAGGTCTTTTTGTGTGACTGTTATTTGTTTTGGGTTTTTTTAATGCAGAAGTGTGCTCATCTCTCTAATCTTTTTTGGAGTTCTCTTGTGGAGTTACTACAGTTGCCCCCCTCAGTTCAGAGTGATTTAATTGTTTGAATTGCATATAAGCAATACTCAGTTCTTCCCTATTGATCTTAATCAGATACTGTTGATAACTGGCTACAAAACATGAAATCACCTAAAAGCTAATAAAATTGAAAACAGTCTGGGTAAGGAGCTGTATGGAATGAAAAGTGCAGTTCAGACTGCTGGTTTGACTACCGCTTCATGGAAGTGCACATTTGGCAAACACGTGGCAGCAGTTTTATATTCAGCAGTACTTAATACTGAGCTTCTGATGTTAAAGGCATGTAATCCAGAAGGTCTATGGTGATTTTTTTTGAAGTCTTTTGCCTCTTGGGATCAATGCATACTGGTTTTTATTTTCCTGGGAGGAAAGATTAATCCTACTCTGCAGGAGTGGTGGTGTTTTGTCACTCTGATGCTGTGTCAATTGCAGAATATGAATAAGAAATTACAAACCATGACATCACTATCATTACTGTTCATATCTGTGCCTGGTTTTTGGTTTTAACATAGAGTTCTATTGAAAAAGATGTGTAGTTGATCTCAGATGACCTTTCAGAGTGAATTTGCTCTTTCCAAAATATTCCTGGTAATAAAATAAAATTTTGCTTGATAATTTGAAGCAAGTTGTCTGTTCTTTCCAAAGTTGTAAGATGTACTAATAACATTCAGGAAGTCCACGCTTTGCAGTAGATGTGGTCATTTTGCATTCTGCTGAAAATGTCTGGTTTTGCAGGGGAATTTTGTTTCAGATCTGGCCAGATATCTGAACCAGGTTTTTAGGGATACTTCAGTTTGGTGTTCTGTGTTCTGCAGGAGCTCAGGTGAATGATTCTTCTTCTATAGAAAACCAATACTTTGTTTCTGTTGTAAAATGCTGCCTCTTGAGAAATGGGCTTGTGTTTTTTCCTTTTTCCCTGCCCCCTGTAATTATATTCTTTTGGCTTGGGTCAGGTGGGAGTAGAAATGGGAGAAAAACAAAATTCTAAATGTGGTGCTAAGAATTGTAGGCTATGTAACTTCATGGCTGACTGTCAGGCTTGATTGGTAGTTGCAGAAACATATCTTGGCTCTCCTAGAAGTCTGAGTAGTGCCACAGTTGGGCAGGTTTGGGGGTTGATAGCAGAATAGAGACAAGAATATGAACATTGCACTCAGAGCTACTTCACTTGTTGGTACATCAGCTCGGTATGAGCTAGTATATAAATCTGAGAGTTGTAAAATCCTGAAGTTGTGGAGATAAAGGTGACTTATTAGTACATGTTACCACTTCCTCTGCTGATACAAGATTAGCTGAAGCATGTATAGCAGCTCATTCTATCTAACTTTAAACGCCTGAATCTAAGGCTTCCACTAGTACAAGAAACAAAAAGCGTGAATAAAATCTTTTAGCCGCTGACGTTTGTTCAGTTACAGTATACCTAGGAAAAGATGTCCTCTGAATTAATAAGATTTAATGAAAGCTGATTGAAAGACTAGCACCCGGTAGAATCACATTTTTTGATCTTTTCACAGTAAGATCAAAAGTTTATGTACCCTGAGCAGCAGTTATCTTGTTGTGCTTTTTTGTAAGGTTCTTGGCTTAGCGTGAAGCTTTCATTCGTGCTCTGGTGCTCCACTGAGTTTGCTGAGAACTTAAGTGCTCAAGTTTAATGCCTAAAGCTAGACCGTGTGAGTAATCTGAAAGCTGAAATGGCGCATGACTGCAATTGCATGCTTGCCTGGTGTCTTGGTGAGTTAAAAACACATTTCTTGCAGTGTGCGTATTTTTATATGCTCATGAATTGGCTTGTTCCCAGATACCTCTTCTTCAAAAGCACGTATACTGACAGGCTGACAGTAATTAGTAATATACTTATTGGGTAGAACTAGTATATATCGTTATTATAAAAAGTAATGAACATGTTGAAATGCTAAGGGTGTTTTCAAGACTACTTTAGATTTGGTTGGAAAGCAGAGTATAATGGCCACATCTTACAGCATGCAATAAAGTCACAGGGGTCTTTGATGTTCAGTTGTGCTTTGGAACAAATAGTTCTATTCAAACCCAGCACCAGTCTTGATTAATTTGGTGGTTGCGCTTGGATTCTCTAACCTTCTGTAACTGGCAGTGAGCGACATAGTATAAGAGGTGTTCTGTATACTGCATGGGCAATTGCACACAAAGGAATTATATCTAGATGGGACATTTTACAGTATATTCTAAAATAGATGTATTTACTTCTCCCTATATGAAGCTGCAATTCCTGTGGAAGCTGGTACTGAAAATACGCACTTAAAGCCTCCTAGGATCTGCAAGCATGGACAAAAAGGAGCTGTATGCGTGTTACTCACAAGTGGTGTGTTAAAGTGAATTATTTTAATCTTTTCATGTCAACAGCAGTTGAGTATATTTTCTTTATTGCAACATCGTGTTACTGCTACAGAAGATGCAGAGAATGTGGATTAGAGCAGAAAGAGTCCTCAGGTGTTTCTGAACTGTTTTAAGCTGCCCATGGTTTGAAAATATTCAAGAATCTGTGATATGAGCTGTTTGACATTTTTCCTATTCCAAATGCTCAAAGGAATAAATCTACATAAAGAGTGTTAAAAATGAGAGAGTCTTTGCGACAACGTCTGGAATCTCAGAATGTTACTTTATTTCTCTCTTCTGGCTGACCACCACAATAAAACAGCTGAATCAAATACGTTCTTTTATGTATAAAATATATTTTTTGGGTCTTGACAGCTTGTTTCCAGTTTTAGTCTAATTCAGTTTGAAACAGCTGTTCCTAATCTCTGCAAAACAGGTTTTTTTTGATGGAAATCATGACATTCTCAACTACTGCAGTGTTACTGGGCTCTATCTCATTTCAGAAGTTGGCTTTTCTTTATGTTAAAAGAATTCTTCATTCAGAGAAAATGTCAGTTTTGTATCAAATTAGAATCATAGAATCATTTAGGTTGGAAAAGACCCTTGGGATCATCGAGTCCAACGATCAACCCCACTCTACAAAGTTCTCCCCTACACCACATCCCCTAACACCACATCTAAACGACTCTGAAACACATTCAGGGATGGTGACTCCACCACCTCCCTGGGCAGCCTATTCCAGTGTCTGACCACTCTTTCTGGGAAGAATTTTTTTCCTAATGTCCAGTCTAAACCTACCCTGTTGCAGTTTGAGGCCGTTCCCTCTTGTTCTATCGCTAATTACCTGTGAGAAGAGACCAGCACCAACCTCTCTACAATGTCCTTTCAGGTAGCTGTAGAGAGTGATGAGGTCTTCCTTCAGCCTCCTCTTCCTCAAACTAAACAGTCCCAGCTCCTTCAATCGCTCCTCATCAGATTTATTCTCCAGGCCCTTCACCAGCTTCGTTGCCCTCCTCTGCACTCGCTCCAGCACCTCGATATCTCTCTCGTATTGAGGTGCCCAAAACTGGACACAATACTCAAGGTGTGGCCTCACCAGTGCTGAGTACAGGGGGACAATCACCTCCCTACTTCTGCTGGTCACACTATTTCTAATACAAGCCAGGATGCCATTGGCTTTCTTGGCCACCTGGGCACACTGCTGGCTCATATTCAGCCGCTTGTCAATTAGAACCCCCAGGTCCTTTTCTGCCAGGCAGCTTTCCAGCCACACTTCCCCAAGCCTGTAGCGATGCATGGGGTTGTTGTGGCCCAAGTGCAGGACCTGGCACTTGGCCTTGTTGAAGCTCATTCCATTAGCGTTGGCCCATCGATCCAATCTATCCAAGTCTCTCTGTAGAGCCTCCCTATCCTCATGCAGATCAACACTCCCGCTTAACTTGGTGTCATCTGCAAACTTACTGATGATACACTCTATGTCCTTATCAAGATCATCAATAAAGATGTTAAACAGAAATGGTCCCAACACTGAGCCCTGAGGAACATGACTTGTGACCGGCCGCCAGCTGGATTTAACTCCATTGACCACCACTCTTTGGGACAGTCCATCCAGCCAGTGCTTGATCCAGCAGATCGTATGCTCATCCAGGCCATAAGCAGCCAGTTTTTCCATGAGAATTCTATGGGGAACAGTGTCAAATGCTTTTCGAAAGTCGAGGTAGACAATATCCACAGCCTTTCCCTCATCCAATAATCGGGTCATCTTGTCATAGAAGGAGATCGGGTTCGTCAGGCAGGACCTGCCTTTCATAAACCCATGCTGACTAGGCCTGATCCCCTGGTTGTCCGTTATATGACTTGTAATGGCACTCAAGATGATCTGCTCCATGACCTTCCCTGGTACCGAGGTCAGGCTGACGGTACAGTTAAGTTTACAATTAAGTTTAGCTGCAGTTAAAGAATAATAGCTGCCTCCTTCCCTCAGGGTTATCTCTCAGTGAGGTTGGATATATGTTTCTCTTCCTACGTGACTTTTAAGAAAAAACATCACTGTGTGTTTTACCATTAGTTAGATTTTTATTCTAATGTTCCCTGCCCTACCCATATGCTTTCAGTTGGGTTCTATTTAGAGTTTTCTCTGCAGTTGTCTCTGCACTCAGACTTAACAAGTTCTCTGGCTTGCCTTATGGTTCAGTTTTACTCTGAAATCTTGTATTTTCAGAATTCTCAATGTAGCATTTTCAGTTTGCTCAGTGCCATCTTTTTTTTTTTTTGGGTTGGCTGCACTGCTTGGTGCCTCTTCCAAAGCTGTTTGTAGAAATTTCATAGATCACAGAGCCAATCAAGTCTGTAAGATCTCTTGTGCCTGGTAAAGGAAAAGTTAGCCTTTAATTTCCAATTTTCTGGTTCTTTTGGACACCCTAGCATGTAACATGGAGTGAAGTTAACAACTTTCTGCATAAAAGAACTTGCTATCTAGTTGATTGTGTGAGCACAAGTGTGTGATGATGCTGTGTGTGGACATCTCAAAACATTTCTGATGGAGGGTGAGGGTTTCAGGAGTGGTAGCATTGCCAAGTTTATAACTGGACTGGAGGGAGCCTGGAGTTGTACATCCTCTTCTTTTCTCTGTCCTTAGCTTGCTGGATGTGGTTTCACAAGTCACTTTGTTATGCATGTCTTTGTTTTCCTGTCTATAAAATGAGGAGTGTGATACATAATAAGTACTCCGAGAAATCTGAGAGAGGCTGCATATGAGTAGGATCACTAGAGGTTGCTGATCTTGCTTCTGTGGAAGCCCACTATGGATTAATACCATTCAGAAGCCTCTTGGGTTATTTTATTAAAGCACAATTTATCAACTGAAATAGAACTAACATATAACACAACACGAAAGCTTTGCTACTTAAAGAGCTGTTAAATATGTTTTCGGTTCCAAATTCAGCATTTTGCCTGGCAAATACTTTGGAGTGTTTATTGTTGTCCTTGCATTTTTTTTTTTTTTTTTTCCCCGCAGCCTAAAGAACCTGACTTGAGGCTGTGTTAAGATTAAGTGAGATTACTAGCATCTTCTTTCCATCCCTCTTGTGTACCTTGTATGAATACATCCTAGTAACTATTGATATTGCATTCATCCTGCAAGAAGCTAAGACCTTTCGTGTCTGCTGATGCGGCAGTTTTGATGTGTTTTTCTTGCAAGTAAAATCAATTGAGACAAATCTTGGTAACTTTTACAGCAAAATAAAATGACTGTGCCAGACAGCCTTTGGAAGTTTTTTAGGTATGGGTGTGCTCGTAGATCACACATACAGGGTTGTTCCACCAGAATTGATTGGTTGATCTACTAGATTTAAAGGTCAAGTGTAATCACGTTTCAGGAAGATTGAAGAAGATACAAAATTGCTACTATGCTTTTCTGTGTCGTATACCCGCTTCTGGTGCTCTTTGCTTTTCTCGTGTACATCTTAATTTACTCAGGTAGAGCATCAATACAAGGGCACAAGTCAATGTGCTTGCTTTCTCCTGTCGATGAGGGAACTAGTTAGTTGTATTTCCTCCAAGCCAGTACCTTCCCCCTGGAAGACCTGAAGCAGAGAGGAGTCATCCACTACGCTCCTCAGAAATGGAAGAAATAAATCTCCTTTTTGGGGGAGGCTGTGAGGAAAGCTGCCATCTAGCTGCCTTGTTAGATGATCCGTTCAGTTGCTAGAGTTGACGCATGTGAGGGATGATTTTGTCCATTCAAAGTGCGGCACAGATGAAAGAGAGCGATGGCATAACGGATGGAGACCTTTGATTGTGGGAAATCAAAAGAACATCTCATTAGTAGTGTTTTATGCGGCAGCTTGGTATTATACAGATGTCCATAGAGACCAAGTGGCTTTGTAATACTGTCTTGTAAATACGGTGTTTCGAACTCATATTTCTATGTAATAGGCAACTATATCTGCATACAGAGGTGAATACATTTCTTGTTAATTTTTTGCAACAACCCAAATGAGACAACTGCTTTGCCATAGCAGATTGCATGAACTAAAAGCAGCAGAGACATAAACCATTCACCTGCTCAGATATAATTCATTTTTCCCACAACAAAGCAAAAGGAGTCATGAAATGAAAAAGGCGTTGATGGGGGGAAAAAGAAGATTTAATTTAAGTTGATAAACCAAAACACATTATTCTTCAAGATTTTTTTCCCCTCGTGAACCATATTATTGCTATATTAATTTGATAGGACTCCGTTCATTGTTAAGTTTTGCTTTTTTCCGGTACTGGCAAACTTGCCGTCCTTCTGGGTGAATCTTCCATAGAGCAACAGAGGAGAGAAAGCAGTTAAAATGGAATAGACTTTAATGGTATTGGAACTGTTCCTGCAGAGAATACCACAGTGCAAATGCTTTTAGCTAACCTTCAAACAAATTTCAAAGTAACTTTATGATTTTGTGTGGCTAGTAAATGCATATTTGATGACTGTCATGCTATAGTAAGGGGTTTGTTGAGTTAACAGTACACGGAAAGGTGATTCTTTTTAAGAATCACTTTCCCCAAAAAAATCTGTCATAGGGAATGTTGACTGTTTCACAAAGGTTATTTGTAGTAGAACTCCCAGAGTCTAAATTAAGTCAGAGAGTACTGTCCTTAGTGCATTTTCATATGTGCTAACTTGCAAAATGTAGCAATTCCCACATGTATAGAAATCAAGGGGCTGTGGCTTTTCTGTAAGCATCCATGACCTGCTTTTAAAATAGGCACTGACATACAGCAGTGGCTGAAGACTCTGCTTGAGTGGACTGAGGAGACATTTATTGTGCATTTATTTAAGGTGGCCTTTTTCAGAGGTTCTTGCTCTGATGGCTCTCTAACTTCAGTAAGAGTTTTGCTGTCAGCCACAATGTGAAGTCTGGGAAACTAATGCCTCGTGTACACTATGCTTATGGTAAATATGGAAAGAATATTTTTTTAAATAAATAACGGACCAGGCAAAGTTTTCAGAGGCTTGCATGATCAAATCTGAGTAGCAGTAGATCCTTTGTGGTTTTTCCCAGTGGCTGATGAAGTCAAACAGTGCCTTGACTGACTGATTGGGTTTTTGTTTTCTTGTAAGTTGCTTAAATTATTTGTTTTTTTTAACTCTTGATGCTGTCTGTCTTCATTAAAAGGATACTTATGGAAACAATGAATTTTCTAAAGTGCAGAAGTAGTGCCTGTAGGGCACTGGAAATTTGATTGTTCACTTCATGTATGCAGTTGCATGTTATCCTGATCAGTAGATGAGAAAGATATTATTGCAGGGACTTCAAAGAGGTTAAAAACAAGAATACATGATATGTTCACGAAGTTTCCAGGCTACAGGGAATTGTCAGGTTATAAAAGAACGCTTGTGTGTGGAAGGAAGCTTGCAAAGTAAAAAAACCCAAAAACCGGTCAGTAGGATTATTATAGTGTTGCGTGAACTTTATGCCTTTTTCTCCCCTTGTTTTCCCTTCAAATCACAGGGCTCCAGCATCCCTCCTTTCTTTGGTTTGGTAATTGTAGCAGCAGATTGCTGTTGTGAGTGAAAACAGTTTAACATAGGATCCATCAGTTGCCAACATAAAATACCCATTAGAAAAAGGGAAGAAAAATACCTTTATTATCAAGAGTATTTAAGCAAAGTAGGTATTTAATCAATCTTAATCATTTGCTTGCTTGAGAAGACCAATACCAGTAGCAGCAGTCATGGCAGGCAAAATGCTGTGAATGTACGTTCTGGTAATTAGTTTGCAGGTTCTGTGCTCATTCTTGTCGTACAACGTACTCCTCAGGCTTAAGTCCAGAAGAAGAGAAACATAGTTTGAAAGCGTCTTCTTCCTTAAAATGAACTCGCTTTAATTTCTTACTTGATTATTACTTTAAGGAACAATAATATTTGGTTGCTCATGGAGAAGGATAACAACCTTGTGCTTTCATGCTTCTTTTACAAACTAAGCACAGGTGCGGTCAGTTGTGTGTTAGTGCTGACTTGTTTCGTATCGCTGCTGAGCTCATGCCTTCATCAGTGTTCGGGCAGTACATTGTCCCTCCACTCTGGAAATACTTCAGACCAAATTTTTTTTTTTACCTCCAGTTGCAATCTGTAACAACATGTATATGTTGGTGTATTTACTCACAACAAATTGCACTTTTCTCATCTCCAACAGGATTTGTGTTGGAATTTGCATTCCAGAAGTTGTTGCAGCCTCATAGGGAAACACTTGGATTTTAGGAAACACTGATAGGTAATGTTATTGATCAAACAATACCTGGAGATGGCTTTAATAAAATTCCTGAACTATGGAAAGTTTGGATGAGGAAAATATTTCATAGAGGAATGGGAGGGCTGATGCTTTGGCGAGTTCCCTGTTCCCAACCAGTAAAACTGCATGCTGAGGCCTTTGGTTTCCACTGCCTGCCACCAGCATCAGCAATTGTGTCAGTGAGTTTTGATTTAAGAAAAATAATAGACCTATTCTACAGTAAAACACATGGCTTAATGGATTATTTTTTTTAATTAAAATGGCCTCATTGCTAAAACAAAGAATATGTCAGCATAGTCTGTAGCTGAATAGCATCACCTGTCATGGTGTGCAGGGCAAGATGATACGTCCTCTGTTAACTCTGGCTACTGACCTTGTGCTTTAAACAACACGTTTTATCGTAGGAAAGTTTCAGAGGAAGAAGAATCTTATGCTTGGCTTTAAACCTGGGTTTTTATCTGTGTTATGATTCCCTAGAGAGCATATATATATTTTAAGAGGTTCCTGTGGTCAAAGAGTTTATAACGATTTGGCCTTTCTAAAAAGTTGCAGGTTAGATTTTCAGATTATTAAAAGTCCTTGCATGTCTGGTATATTGCTTAGTCATGGTGGCCTTGAAATGTAATACTTAAAGAAAACAAATTAGTTTGAGCTCCTTATGCATTTGTCGGGAAGTCCTTTGCCTGTTCCTCACATGTTTATGTGTGCGTGTGCACTGTGCATCCCTTGTCTCTGAGTATGTCCTCAAGGTCTGAAACAGGACTTCCACTTGAAACCAGCCGGTGGCTTGTCTGCTCCAGCACGTAGTTGGAAACTTCCCTTGGCAAATTTTGGGTTTGTTCCCCGAATTAAGTAAGTGCCAGAATGAAAAAAAACAAAAAATGAAACCCCCACAGCCTGGAGATGCTGCCCAATTGCAGTCTGTGCCATCTCCATGGTTTTGAGCCTTCATTATGCAGCTTGCACTCAGCACACTTTTATTTAAAGCGGCGCTAAAAGTAGAACTAAATAGCTGACGTTCATAGCCGTTCAGCATGATGCAGAATTATGGGGAGGGGGACGGGACAGGAAGAGGAACACTGCTAGTGCTGGGCAATTAGGCTCATTTATTTGCACCAAACTATGCAATCTATCTATAAGGATATGCAAATTATCCTTAAAAACCTACACTAGACCATGCTTTATCAAGGTCTATAAATAAGCTTACTAAACTAGGAAATTCTATTTTGTTTTATCAAGTTTTGCTTTTTTTTATACCCTGAAATGATACAATTCAGTTAGCTGTGGCTGTTGCAACAACCAGACAAACTATTGCTACTACGTTATTGCAGCATGCCTGTGCCGACTGCTTTTCATGGAGCCATCTCCATATTGCAGAGCCATCTGTTTTCCGTACTGTCCAAGCATTAGGCTCAGTAATATAGATTACTAACTGCTCTGTGGCTTTCAATTGTTCCTGTTTGTTTTGTGTGCCAGCAGCAAGTCTTCAGCTCCTTCAGCACTATTTTTAAGTTTTCCTTGCTCTTTTATTTTTTTTTTAATGCCAGAGGCAAAAACTATAGTTGAGTGAATTATCAGTCATTCATGTTGCTGAGTTATTGATAAAATAAACTTTGGGAGATAGGTATGTAGTGTTCTCATTTACAAAAGATTTTGTAGCTGGAGAAGTGACAGAAACAAGTTAAGAAATCACAGCTTGCGAAAAGTGGTATTTTGCTCTCCCACCGCCCCAGTTTCCTTAAATGCACACCAGTTTGTCATATTGCTGGCGGCATCATCTCATAGAGAAAGATCCTTTTTGGCTGTGTAAGTATGTGCACTGCTGAAGAGTTAAGGATACTTTTGGAAAACTTAATACGGGATTTATCAGCTTGTGTCTGTTTCGAAATGTGATGTAACAATTGCGCAGTTTTTTTAATGTGACTTCCTTGTCTGTCTTTAAGACCAAAATGATGCAGGGCTTTGTTGTTTGGTGGGTTTTTTTCTTATATATATAATATGTTTTTACATTCTGAATTCACTGTTCAGGCTAAACTAGTCACTTCCAATAGTCCTCTGATGTTCTGCACCCACTATAGCTGCAGCGATGGGCACCGTGGCGTGCTTAGCTCCATAAGATGTTTGCTTCTGGGCAGCTTAAAACTGTTGGAGGAGAAGGGGTTGCTTTGGGTTTTGAGGTAAGAAAAATAAGAGTAAGTGAGGATGCAGGGTGCAGCATTTTGTGGCTGTTCAAGACTGGCAAGTTTTGGAGGGCAGCAGACCACATATATTGGATGCATTGTGATTTTTCTGGGAAGCAGTTGGTAAGATGAGGTGGATACCAGTACGTAATAGGATAGTACTGAAATTTTGGTACAGTGGAAACTGTGTGTAGGGAGGTCGGTGCTGTTCCTCTAGGTCAGCTGGACTTGGGAGTTTTCCAGCCCAAGTTAGAGGAGTGGTTTTGATAATACACCTTAAAAATGAATTGAACAGCAAGGAAAACACGTCTTCCCTCTCTGTATTTCAGACACGATGTCAGACAGCTCAAATCTAGCTGACGCCCTGTGAGCTGCTGCGGCTATTTCAGTCGGGTACAGCAGCGAGGAGCGTTGCACGGGGCAGCCTCTGCCGTGCTGTGGGGCTGCTCTGGGCTCCCCTCTGGGGAGCTGTGGGCTGGATGATAGAGGTGCGGGGAAGGATAACCTCCTTGGAGCCTCCTCAGCTTTTTTCAAGAGACTAAGTAATATCGTGATGCTTTTTTTTTTTCCCCATTTTTTTTTTCTTGGTAATGAGAAACATTTAGAAAAAAGAGAAAAAGGCCAGTAGTGTCCATTTGTTCTGACTAGTATATCCTTGAGGCTTGTAGGCAGCCTGGCCTTCAGTAGAGAAGGGTGAAGTAGTTGAAACAGTGACAGAAGTTTGTCTTATGGGTTGAGGGAGGAAACAAAGCTCTTGGTCAGATGAAGCTGTATAGAAGAATTTTCTATTCCAATCCAATGTTATACCTCGCTTGTAGCACTCTGGTCATTAGTGCTCTTAATTTACCTTCCAGTAAATATGCCAGATAAGCCACTGTGGCCAGCCACACTAACCTTCTATTTATTTTTCTTATGATGGCTACCTGAAGCAATAGATTGATGTCTGCAATTTTAGCTTCATTAATAATGAAGTCCACAGAGCAGTGAGAGGAATGTTTGGTTACTTGGTGCCTTAAACTGGGGTACTAATGAACTGCTGTTTTCTGATTGGTAAGATTTTCTTAGAGATTATCAAGATGTAGCAATAAGGTATGTCCAGATTTAGATGAGGAGGTGAAATGGCTGTGGGTTAGACGTTAGGCATTTAAGTGGTAACTGGGTCATTGAAGAGTGCCTGTAAGACAGCCGATGCATGGAAAGTCAAATGTATGTCAGTCTCCTTTGAAATCCGTAAAAATGAATCATTTAGGTTTTCCGGTGGTTTTAACTGTGTCCCACAGGGACTTAAAAATGTCTCGGTCTCCAAGTCTTAAAATTCTTCTGATAACATCAGAGCAAATTCCTAACTAAATAAAGAATCTGTAGTGTTTATAATTTCCAAAAAGTATTTTTTCAAATTCTGTTGTGGCAGTTAGTGCTAGGAATACTGTAGGGCTTGTGTGGGTGGGGACGTTTTATGCTGAATACAGTGACAGCTGCAAGTCTAGTCTTCAGAAGCCTGGGGTTGGCCCTGAGTATCATTCTTTTTCCCCTCTATTCCTATTTTGAGTCCGGTAAAGAGAAGCATATGTTTTCTTGCATCAGCTCCATTGGTGTTACCTTGTGAAGCATGACAAGGTCATGTGTTTGTATGGCAGAAGAGGAAATCTCAAATTGTGTTTGAGCTGTTTTAGACCTGCTTTTTTTTTTCGTGATGGATTAGAGATTCCCGTGATATACACGGTTAAATTTCCATTCATGTAGGTATGCGTGTGTTGATGCTACATTGCTGCTCCTGAAATTGGTACTGTTATATTATTAATATTGCAGATCATGCCAAGAAGGTGTCTTGCGTTTAATACAGAACATGAGAAGGTTTGCCTACCCGCTATGAAAATCTCAAATTGGAACTGAAGATGCTATAAAAATTTAAAAGGGACAAGGTCAGCCTGAAAATCACATATTTTAAAAAGCAGAAAATCATCTATTTTTAACAACAAATTTCTTTACCTGTTAGTACCTGCACTAATAACATTTTCAGTTATTAACATTTGAAAATGGTTTTAAGCATTATTTTAATTGTAAAACTACTTAATTACCATTTGTCTAGGTGCCTATTAATTTGGGGCTTTCTATTTGAGAGACATGAGAAGTGATCAAAAGCATCTGGGTTCCTATGCTCCTTCTGCATGATCAAATAAGTTCAATTTATTTCACTCATAAAAGAAAAGATAATGGATGATGTGCGTTGTACCGACATCTTTATTGAGGGGAGGAAGTGGATAAGAGGGTTCTTCATTATAGCAAGCTAAGACAAAAAAAATTCAGTAATTGAAAATAGAAGTTTAACAAATTCGGACTACAGCTGACGTGCATGGTTTAAACACACATGGTAATTAAGCACTGGAAGAATTGGAGGGGAATAGTATGGGACTCGCCTTCCTTGGAAGACTTGAAAGGTGAGCACATGCATATTCTCTTTTTTCTAACTATGTTTGCTAAATTTTAAACACAGAAGTAAGAAGCAAGACTAAATCTTCACAAATGTTCTTTTAGATTGACTTAATATTTCCTAGGAAGCTTGTGGAAAGGATCGACTCCAGCCATCCAGACTCATAACCGTAGCACCATAGCGTAGCTCTGGGGTTTTTATTTTTTTTTTCTTTTCCTGTTCTGTGCTCACTAACTATATGCCTTCTAATTTGAGGACTCAAAATGAGAAGGGTCTGTATCCATGAGAACATGCTGTCCTCCAGAGCACAGAATTTAATTTGAAATAAGTTTTTAACTTATTTTCAGAGAATAGCTGGCAAGATGCTCTTCACTTCCAATTAGTGGCTGATCAAGACAGAAAGTAGTGGTGAACTGCTGCTGACTACTCCTTTATTTCAAGTGATAGAAGTGGGGGTAGAGATTCCAACCTCGCCATGACCTGGCTTTAAAGCCTTTTCTGGCTGCTTGGGAGACTTTGTGAACATCTAACTGCAGTTATTATCTATAGAAACTCTATTACAAATACAGTAAGTAGTAAAAACATTTAGTGTTCTTAAAGATCTGAGATTCCTCAGATCCACACCCAGCATGAGTAGAATAAGAATTGTGAAGGTAAATTTAACGGTGTTTGTAAAGAAGCAAGATAAAGCAGGAAAATATCGTAGAAGACATCGGAGAAGATAAGTGTGGGCATTGTGTGAAATACTGTGAATAACATTCTGTGCATGAAAATGGGTGCTGAATAACTGCCTCTTCATCCGGGCGATCCTGCAGACTGTGGTAACTTGAGGTCCTTTGGAAAGAAGCACGTAATCAAAGTCTAAATCCTTACCACAAGCAGACTGATTTAGATGGCATAGGCAATACGAATTCAACCATTTCCTAGTTACTGAATTCTTCATTTGTAACCTCAACAATTTTAATGTAACTTTTTTAGCATATATAACAACATGTGAAAAACCACTCCTTTTCTTTTAGCCTTCAAATATGAAATGTTTCTTGGGCCAGTACAAAAGCTCAGATCTCACTGTAAATGCTGTGTTATACCTAGATAAATACAATAAAAAGCTTTTGGAGAGGGTTTCTTCCTTTTGGTTGCACTGAGAGAGGGGTAAATAAAATGACTGATGTGCCCTGTTAGCTGTCGACCAAGTTTCATGTGGCATGTCTTTCCTTTGGCATGCATATAGCAGCAGCGCATTTTAGCACCTCGCCTACAGCATCCACCTCCTGACAGCAAAACTTGCCAATAGAAAAGCGTTCGGCACTTCATTATTTCTACAACCTGAGTGCATTTGCAAATTAATTGATGTGTGGGAGGAAGGGCATCTGCTATTGTAGAAGACCTTAACTGTTGCAGCAAAACTAGAAATAAACTGGTTAGCTGTAGTGAGCTGATACGCTTTTGCAGGTGTTGAAGCCTCCAAAGTGGCACCTTGTCCATTTTTCTTGTTGTCTTTGATATATTTAAAAAAAAAATAAATAAAATAACTGAGCTGCTCACTGAATTGTGAACATGGAAACAAACAGTATGATAAAGATAATACCATATATTCTTACATATAGGTAGTTAGCAAGTATTTTCATCTTTCTTACTGGCTGAGCACCAAAAGAGTTTTAATTAGGCCTGTAATGAATGACTGGGAGCGTTT
The DNA here is from genome assembly GCA_013396915.1 of Stercorarius parasiticus. Classification (NCBI taxonomy): domain Eukaryota; kingdom Metazoa; phylum Chordata; class Aves; order Charadriiformes; family Stercorariidae; genus Stercorarius; species Stercorarius parasiticus. The sequence goes on from VWZL01003812.1 coordinate 440,481, forward strand.
TAAAGGCTATTAATCTTGTGTTGTAATTGAGTTAATTATAATATCATTATAAGCTCCCATGAAAATAGTATGAAGTGTATTCCATTTGTTTTACTCCTAAAGATATTTCTGAGGTCCCCTGGCTCAATCTGAAGCACTGCTGCCTGAAGTCTTCAACGCTGACAGAGGAAACTGAAACGGCTCTATGTGCCGCTCCACCAAACCCTTCTGCTCAGCGCCTCGTCCTGCTCCCGCTCTCGGGCTCTCTGAGCTGCCTCTTTACCTGTAAACTGCGGGTAGCTTCTTGCAATGCAGTATGTCTTTTTTAGCTTTCATTGCACAGTGTTGTAGTATTTCCTTGCCTTCCTGATCGGTTAGCTTAGCTGAGTGCGGCAGATGAGAGTAAGAATATGTGATCTATTTTCAGAAATAAAGATTACAGCAGCTTTCGAACTGTTACTCTTTGTGCTGTGGTAAAAAAAATGTGTAGCAAAAGAGGTGTTTTTGCAAAGCATATGGCTTTTACACTGGTTCAGACTACAGTAAGGTTTGGATTTGGTTGTAAAACATCTCTGTGCTTTTTGCACTCACTAGTCAGTGTGTGACATCTTCAACAGATGGACAGATAAACTTTCCATAATCTATGTCTTTCTTTTCAGAAGAGGAGATGAGGTTCTCATTTGAAAGGGTTGTTGAGGAAGACCTCATCTGTATAAGCCTGTTGTGTGCTTAGATGCCGGGGGGTGGAAATTTGATGGATACGCAGCCTAGCACGGGAGTTACTGATATTTTTGGGGCTGTCTTTTTTCAGATGCAAAGTCAGCCCTGCTTTTGTACGTACTTCAAGCCTTATTAGATCATTTGCTTTATCTATTTTCAGAACTCTGCGCTTAATCGTGGAACAAGCATGTTGCTCAAATCCACTTTCTCTTGGTTTTGGCTGATAACACTGTTTTGTTTGCTTTTTGTAATCCTGCATTATCAGGATTGTTTTGGCTTGGTATTTTTAAATTCTACGATCAAGGGTCGTTTCCAACCTTAATTAACCCTGCTGGGATGGTAGAACTGCCTTTTTTTCTTTCAGTAACTTTGCTGGTCACACTTCTGTATTTTCCATCCTCTTCACTATTACAGGTTTAGTAAATAGTTTAGAAATGCCAGCTTGTGATGTATGGGCCTCTTTAACATTTCTTTGATTTATGTGCACTGTGCTGAAAAAAAGCAGAGGAAGCATATTATTCTGGAAAAAATGTTGCCGGTCTTCAGTTTTTTCAGTCTTAGTTAAAAGCTACACTTTTATCAATCAAACCTGATAGATTCTTTTTTCATTCCTAAAAACATTCATAATTTAACTCTTTGAAGTCTAAAGAAATAATTTGACTTTTATAAATGTCTACCTATTTTTTGGATATCTAGCTTGAAATAGCTTTTAAACTGATTTTTAAAAAGTTGGCTTTTTCATGCATTACAGCTTGGCCATCTAAAAGTAGAGACATTTAAAAATCACTAAGGGCAGGGGGTTTGTTTATTTTTAAAAATCAACTTTGGTCATATGTTGCCGTTATCGATAGTGCCTTGCACAAACTGATGTAGTAAAACACATTTTGGCCTCTAGCAGTATGGAGTAAGATGGTTTCTCTACCTTGTGTACAAATGACAAGGATTGCAGGTTTATGATAATCCGGCTTCTCATGTAAGTATCCAAATTAAATGCAGAATGCTAATTTTTCTGGATTCTGGTATTCTGTTCCAGACAAAATTCCTTGAAGTCCATGTTGTAAGCCATAAATGGCTATTCTGAAGGGTTTAAAAAAAACCCACAAAGATAATTGAGTTTTAATTTAGAGTTCTTGGTTAATACATAATGCTGTTTTAGCTGGAGAAAATTTTCCGTGAAACTTCTTGGAGAAGGAAGAGCTCGCACTGCTGGTAGTGACCGTCAGGATTGCTCTGTCTCCCAAAAGTCAGTGTGAGGTTGAAGACAGAATTCAGATATACATCATTAACTTTTGAACACAGAAAACTTGAGTAAGGGCAGAAAAGCTTTTTTTTTTTTTTTTTAATTGCCTTGCGGGGGTGTGGGGGGAAGCTTCAGGTTTTGCTGACCGTTACGTTTCAGCATTGTGCTTGCAAGTACAGTAGTTATGGTCATCTTTCCCAACAAGTATTCTAGAGATGTCCATTCAGTGCTGAATGCGATATGTTTTAAAGGGGGAAAATGCTATGTTTCTTTTTGACGCTCACCCTCCAGAATGCAGCTGATCTCTAACTTCCAGCCGCCTACGGTGATTCTAGGGTTTGTCTGTGAAAAAAAGATGTGTTTGTTACAAGGGAGGGTGAGAATTTAAACCTCTTTCTCTGACCACTCATAACAGTGACCTGAATTGGTTGCTCTTATTTGTGTAGGAATGCTTTCTGTGGGTTACTTCATACTGACTTGGAAGGAGTATGAATTAATCTGATCATGAATGTTCTGAAGCTATGGCGGGAATGTTCATATAGGGAAATAGGCCACATACGTTCTGTTCCAGATCTAACTGTCCTGCTTCAAGCTTTTATTGGTTGTCCTTGCTAGCGGGCTGGAAATAAGCATTCCCAGTAACATTGCTTCAGGATGCCTGCTAGGTGTAAAGAAAGAGGATGTTAGCAAAAGTAACCCTTTAAGGAAGAGTTCAGCTCAAACAGTTTAAACCATATTAATGCAACCCGTTCTGTGGGCACAGTAGTGTGATAACCTCTGGTAGAAGAGAGGTATGGTATGGCTTTGCAGAGTGTGTCCGTCTGCCCAGGGCATACCTGGGATGCGCTGTATGCTGGAGTGCTCATCCTTGAGTACAACTGCCCTTCCAGAAGCCCCAGGAGACTGAGTAAAGCCAGGTTTCTCAGTGCTGGTGGGAAGACCCACGGCTAGGCTAATCGCTATTGTCTGACACTCAGTGTGGGTATTTGCTAGTCTAAATATATGGTGCATTTTAATTATTGTGCAAGTGACCAAAGCTAAGGCAAGGCATTTAATAGAAGTTAAAATAATTAAATTTAATGAGTTAGGGAAAAAAAAATTTAGCAGCACAAGTACCAGCCGGGGTCATTGCTGCTACATAGCTTATCCACTGACAGATTTCCCTCTCATCTGTTCTTTCACTGTCTTTCTCCCCTTTGTCTGGTGGTGCAACTGGACTAATTGGATTTATATAAGCTGCACCTTGTAGACATTTTATTGAAGAAGAGTATTCATTTCTTCATTTGTCTGAAAAAGTAGTTTGTTTGCTACAGTGGTAAAGCCCAACCACCGTGCTGCAAATCACGGCATGCTGCTAGACAATTTGAAGAGTGTTTCTGTAGCTGATTCCAGCCCCTTATTCTACCACTCAGTTTTAAAGTGTCTTCACATTTCTTATATAAGCACCTGAGCATCCCCCGTCACCAAGGCAGCAGGCCATTCTTTATACTGACATAGCTGCCACCTGCGCCCCTGACACCAAAGATTTAGTCTAGGGCTTTAGAAAATATTAATTTCAGTGTGAGAGCAGTGTCTTCAGTTTGGAGTTCTGGTGGCTGTTCAAGGGAGCACAGCAGCACTGGGGGAAGATACTGATTGTGTCCTTACTCAGTCTTGAGTTGTAATGATGACTTTTCCCTGCCACAAATTATTTGTCCTATGCAAAGATAATACTTTTGTCAAAAAGGAATTCAGACTTTCTGCCAAGTATTCATCAAGTGCACTTCTTGGGTCTTTAGACTTTAATGAAATCCATTAAATGAACCCACAAGTGTGAACATATCACATAGGATGACACTAAGACCATTTCTGTATTAGTGGACAACCTCTGCACCAACTGCTACCCTTGAGCTCAGGGTTACTTGAAAATACTCCTGTTTGCTACTGCACGTGGCTTTGTCTTTAAGTGCAGAATGCAATGGAGTAATTTTACTCTGCTTTTTGTGATTCTGTTATGTGTCTGTGTTGTATTTGTGTATCCAATGAAATGCCAGTTCATTTAGTTATTTTTCAGGAAATAGATGTTTTAAAGCCCTTCAGAGCACCCAGGAGTATTTATAAACATCATAAGCATAAAATACAGTTGCTCTTCTGAAGAGGTAAATAAGGTAGCGTGTAGCCTCACGTTATGAATTCTCTGCCTCTTTATCCGTTTCAAGTAATAGATCTCTTTAAACCTCAGAGGCTGTTGGCTGTGTAGTGTCCCTTTGTGTTGACCAAACTGTGTAGTGTCCCTTTGTGTGATCCAAAAAGCAAGAATATGTCACTGATATAACTATTAAATGGATTACAGAATACTTTAAAAAAAAACCCAAACCAAACACCACAAACACCAACCTGGAGGAGGACTAGTGGCTTTTGCAGAGACTTAAAACAGCACAGATAATTCTATTGGCAGCAAGGATGCAGATGCTGAAGTTTTGACCAATTCCTTGAAGAAAGCGCCTCCAGATTTGCTATCTCTGCATGGTAAAAAGCCAAAGACTTGCAAGCAGTATTGGAGTGAGGGAACATTGATGCAGTCATTCATCAGCACAACTTCAATGTTTTAGAAAGAAAAGTATGGGAAGAGCACACTTTAAGGCTGAAATCTGACACTAATTAAAACAGCGTGCTCAGCAAAAATAGGAATTCAAAGACAATGGGATAAAAGATGTAGTGAAGACGAGACGCTAAAAGAAACAGGGATATGTATGAATGTATTTCCTACTATTGTATCTTTTTATATATATATGTATAAATGTCTAAACTTTATTTTTCAGCTCCATAGCCTCGGGAGGGGGGAGGAAGCACCTAAGTGAAAAGCAGGACTGTGCAGGGGTATGTGCAGGTAGATGTCCATGGAATGCTCTCTATCTCCCGGTTTATTGACCGGGGTGAGGCAATGGCACTGTGCATCTCAATGCGATGCAAATAAAAGCCTCTCGCATGCCACGGCTCTTAACAGAAGTGCGAGCTCGTTAGTTTCTCAGTTTAGTCGGATCAGGGTGTTTAGGAAAAGATGCAATAAGTTTTGTACAGGGATTTTAAAAAAGAACAGAATGGGGTAGTTTTTGTTCCCATCATGGAAAGGTATTTGTTGCTTAAATATTCTTGTAAACTGGAAAGTGTTTGGGGGGCATAAATGCCTTAAAAAAAAAAANCTAATTAAATTGTAAGCTAGAGCAAAGGCACAATGTCTAGCTTTCCTGTTAATTGGAAAGCCTGCAGCCCAGTTCCACAAGAGGAAAACCAATGCGTAAATAAATTGGAGACTGCTCTTTTTGGTTTATTGATGCTGTTTTGGCCAAGTCAAGAATTCAGCTATCCTGAAATGATCAAACATTGTTTGGAGAAAAAGAGAATTTCCAAACCAGCCTCATTATCTGAGAGAAGCTTAAAAATATCAATTAAGGTAGTGTAATTTCTCTCTTGCCTACTTTAGTCTGCAGAGATGAAACTGTGGGAGTGTCCTGCTTGCTTGCTCGTTGCTCTTTTCAAAGGAACGGATAGAGTTTTATCATAATAGACAAATCCCTTGTTAGCTGCAAGGGAGACAGAACTTAATGATGAGGGGCAAAGCACTGTGCATCTTAAAAGGAGGCAAACGTACACGCATTCACCAGTATTACAGTGAACTCAGAAAATTCCATGGTGGGCAAGTATCTGTCAGTCACTTCTGTAAAACTCCGTTTCTTGGAGAAATGGAAATAAACTTCTTTTATATTACCTATATCTGAGAAAATGCTTTTCTATTTATGTGTGTGGTCTGTAAGTATTTACATGAGAACGGAAAAAATATCGCAACAGGGTGATGTGATCACAAAGAAAAGTCAGTCTTCTGATTTCACTTTTTAACGAAAACCTATTGATCCTTAAAAAGCTTTAAATAATGGTAATATGTAAATTTAATGTGCAACTGTGAGTTGAAATGATGAATTGTAAATGCTCTGAGTGATTGTTTTTCTTCCCCCGCCCCCCTTGGTTCTTCCCTTCTTCCTACCCAACCAATTTTTGCAACTTCAAATGGCCTTGTAAGTAAGTGGAGTGTAATGACTTGTTTGGTCAGCAGTCAGCACATGCAAAATCTCCAGCCCATGAATTATGGAAACAAAAGACCTTTAGACCCAGCATGATTCTAATGATGGAGCTTTAATTTTAAAAGTTTTAAATTAGCACTGTGTACATGTTTGTAGTTTCATAACATAGGCTGTAGAGTCAGCCTATAGACCAAAGCAGAATCTGTCACGATACGGTCAGTACGTTTCTACGGAACAAAGGGGCCCCACTGCATTTTCCTGGTTTAAGCCCTTTGGCTGTAGCAGAACGTCTCTGCTCCAGACCTTAAAAATCACCCGCAGCAGACAGTGCGATCTTTCAGGGGGATGGAGGGCTTCTTTCTTGTTTGTTTCGAATGTTTTAGAGGGAATGTTGCCGTGTTTCTGGTAAGAAAAGAGTCAGCAGGGTAGAGTAAATAAAAGATACTACGTGCTTAACTTTAAAAAAAAATTAATGCTTTCAGAACTAAATGCAGTCTGTATTTCTCTAATACACACTCTCTAAATAGTTCACATGAAAGCCAAACACGTCTTACTTGAATGAAGAAATCGCCCTCCTTATAATTACAACTGTGAGAAAAGTGACTCCAAAGAGCCATCTCTGTTATGATGTATTTCACTTTGTGAGGAAGTTTGAGAGCCGTTAATATATGAATGTAGTTTTCATATACTCAGGAACACTGAAAATGTGAATTACGGCACCTGTAAAACATTAGTGATAATCTTTTCTTCTAGAAAACATAGGTCATGTTGCCATTAACTTAGAAAAATAATGAAATCTCAAAAATAATCCAAGTTCTGTTTTTATTTACCTTCAGGTAAGGCTTTTGTATGTACTGAAGTGTTGTTTTTAGTACTTTTCCTACATCCTTGAGAGCTAGAGTCGCTTCTGATTTTAAAATGTGGAATTCACACATCTACTCGAAACACAGTTTTAAGAAAAATATCAGCTATCATGAGACTCATCATAAAACTGTACAAGTTGGCACTGGTGTATATCCTAGCTGCTAAGTGTTATAAATTGATTTTTGTTGTTGTTGTTTTTTATTTCTTAGTTTTCTGAAATAGAGTTTATGTTTCATCTGCATGGGGGGGAGGGGGAAGATCAATCTAGTTGTAATTTTACAGAGGAACATTTCATTAGGAAATAAAGAGCTCAGCTTCACATAAACCAGTTGGAATTCCCCAAAGCTGAAAGAGGTGGATGCCTGCTGTAATAAAGCCTCTGAATGATGGGGAATTCCTTTGCGGCTGATAAAGAAATGGTTTGCAGTACTACCTAGTGCTGCACCAATATTCAAGTTCAGTGAGTGTTTAGCACATTTTATGGATAAAGCTCTTGCTGTTTACCGATCTGGTTTAAATGAGCACAATTGTCAAAAGCATGTGGAAGGTTGTTGGGAATACACTCACGAAGGCAGTCATGACCATCCAGGGGTGCCCAGTTTTTGTCTGTGTTGGGTTGCAGGGTCTCTCAGATCTCTGTGGACCACCCCTCTGTAGACACTCACTGAAACACACAACAGCTCTGCCAGGTCAAACCAAAGGCTTGTGTTGCCCCATAGCTCATCTCCAGCGGTAGCTGTAAGCACATGCCTGTATACAGTGTTCTCCCAGTGTTCTTCCAGCCGTCAGCAGGCTCTGGCTCAGGGACTTCTTGAGCTAAATGTGGTTTCTGTGTATTTGTTAACCCTCAAATGGTTTGTGTCCCATGAGCTCATCTCAGCTTCCCTGCGTGAGCCTTTTAACACCCATAATATCCTCTGACAGTACGTTTTGTGTGGCTTCCCTAAGGTGAAGATAATATGTTAGGAAAAGCATTCTCTTGTTAGTAAACAAAAATTTTCCGGGGATTGGTACATTTTTTAGCTGAGACTTGCTGTCATGGCCGATGCTGGCAGGCAAGAGGAGAAAAAAATGAACCGAATGGCACGTTTGTTATCCATCAGGACCGTTGAATCTCCTGGCTGTAGTTCTGATGTTAGTGGTACTGCTTTGGCACTATTTTCACTCTTGTTTCGCTTCCTCAGAACAGATGATTAAGAAACAATTTTCCAGTCTCTTCAGTTAACAGCCCCCTGCCCCCCAAAAGGAGTGCATTCTGTGCAATGCAGTATGTGATACTTTAATAATGTATAAATCAAGTTGGACTGAAGCTGCCTGTCAGTTTTATTAACTTTGACCTTTTCTCCCATTATAAGGATGGTTTGGTAAATATTTAATGGCCCTTATAGATTTTGACAGTTGGATCTGCATTCCTAGGAGCGAACGTAGACGTAAAGAAATACTTATAATTAATAAAAATAGCTTAAACATGGGGAGTCAGCCTTAAAGGACAGAATTGCTTTTTAGAATATATTTATTTTTGATTACCTTTTCTTAATACCTAACCAATAAACGTCAGATTAGCCAGGAAGTTATGAAATGTTTTTAAAAGGTTGCATTTAAAATTCATCTATGATTAGCTCCTGTGATTATCACCGTCTCTGACCAAGTCTCCAAATGATGTTATTTACTTGAAATACTTACCAGTGTCGTTCTGCGCGGTGAACAGAAGTGAATGGTGTCAACGGCACAAAATGGCTGAGGGAGGGCTACTCTTCATAAGATGCAAGAAAAGGGAAAAGCCCGTGCCCGGAGTCAGAGGGGTCTTCTGCCAGAGCTGTCTTTCCCTTTAATTCCCTGCATATTGCACTCACTGCAAATTCTGGTAGTGAAGATTGAAAACTAAGCCCCTGATGCTTTGAAACATTGCCTTTCAAACATGTACTGTCCATTGCTCTCATTGATTTTTTTTTCATTTCAGAAATCTGTCGGAGAAAAACAAATTTGAGCAGAATTCATTGGTCTAAGCGGAGCTGTTGGGGCAATGCAATCCCCCCTCCCCGATGGAGTGCGGCTCTCTTCCCATTAGGAATGTGATGTGTCTTCATGTTGTGCCACGGCCAAGATCACGTGGCAAAGCAGCCAAGTGAATCAGGAGCCTGTTAAAAAGCCTTATGGATGCTCTGAGCGTTGACATTTGAGTCAAATTGGCTCACGGGATAGCTTCACTCATTTTAATAGCCATTTTCAAGTAGATCACTTTACCAAGCTTTATTTCCCTCATTTTCAGGCAGCACCCTGCAGAATAGACCGCTTTATTTTCTGAACGTTTGTAAGTCATTGTTTCCTAACTGTAACCTGTTTTTAGATGCAGGCTGTGGGGTTAGAGTTGTTAATGTGTTAAACAGTTCACCTTTTTCAGAGCAAATCTTTAGACAATTTAATGAACACATTGATGTGAGGACTAGAATGATGAAGAAAATTGCATCTGTCTGACACTGAATCTCCCCCCCCGCCCCGAACTTCTCTTCCAAAATGGGTAACTGAGAATGTAAATTGAAAGCGCTTAGGGCTTGTAACTTGTGGCACTTGCGGCTGGTTTCAGGACAGACACAGCACTGTAGCTGTTCTTAAATCTGTGAGCAGTGGGAATGCACTCAATCTTGCAGATTCATGTTGTGTCCTTCATAAATACGTCTTTCACTGGCAAATAAAAGGTTAGAGGAGAATGCTACTGGATGCGAATCTTTCTGCAATGCTATGGAGATGCACTAGCAGGTATTTTAAAGATTAGATTTTTCTTTACAGTGGTAGAAACTTCTTTGTGAATGTTTTGTGGTTTTATGTTTAAGAAAAAAAGATGAGTGTTATTTCTAAAAAGCTGGTTTATATAGTGGAAGGGTTGCATCTTTCTTTCTCTTATCTTCTTCCAAAAAGTAAAAGTGCTTGATCCCTTGAGAGGAGAAACAGTCTTAACGTTTAAAAGCAAGCCCAAGCTTCAGGAGAGTCAGGACTTGAGAGGAAGTGTTTGATTCATCATCTTGCTTGCCCTATAGCATAATTTCCTTGTAATACTTATTTCACAGCAGACTCTGATAATATGCTTTTGTTCGTATCGTCTTCCATCCAAGCAATATGTATGAAATACCATACATTAACTTACTGACTGGCTGTAATTTGAATCAGGTGGTACAGATAGTAGAGGTCTGACATAGACAGAGTACTGCGGTGGTGTGTATTTTAATATATATGTTTTTTATTATCCAGTTGCAGTACCATGCCGGGCTAGCATCTGGCCTTTTGAATCAGCAGTCTTTGAAACGTTCGGCCAACCAGATGGGAGTATCTGCAAAACGCAGACCAAAAGCCCAGCCGACAACTCTTGTCTTACCTCCTCAGTAAGTAACGGGATTTTTTGAAGAGTTTGTGGGGGGTGGGTGTTAAGCTCTTTATTGTAATTGTTATTTTTTTAAAATCATCATCATGCGGCTTTGTGCTTGTGTTTCTTTTTTTCATACAAGATGGGTTATTCTTGTTGGGTGGGTGGGGTACCCTATAGAAACAACGTTTTGTTTCTTCTGTTTCTGGGGGCACTGCGACAAAGTAAAGTTGCAAGGATTTTTCTTTGTAGCAGGTCTTTAAAGTTTTTGCAACATGAGACTGTCATTGAGTAATGATGTTCCCCTGATTAGTATGACTTGGAGCTTCAAGTAGGACTTTTCTGAAGGTCCTAAAAGGCTGAAGCCAAGAAGTCTTTGGTGTGAGTACTTTCTCGACAAACGGCTGTTCTGAGTCCATCTGTTCACCATATGTTAATTTTGCATTGCATCTAAACCTCTTTTACAGGTGACAAGCAATTATGAGGACACTTAGAAACCGTTTGAGGACATAGAGTATCAACACTGTAGGCAGTCTGTGTACTGATGCCAAAAGCGCAGAGATGTCCACAACTAAGCTTATAAATTAATAAACTGCTTAAAATATTTAGTTACATATAAGAAAATGATTATTATGTAGAAAATGAAATGCTAAGCAATTATTCATTGTACTGAGCATCCTTGTAGTTTGTGGAAACTGCGTGCTTTTTTTCCACAGAGTGAGAGTCACTGATGTATAAACACTATGCTACTAAAAACTTCATAGTAGTAATAATAGAAGTCCCTGTTGTCATCAGAGTCCACAGGCCTAAGTTAACGAAGGAATCAAAGGAAGTTTAGAGTTTTTTTCATTGTGAAATGAGAAAAAAAATCAGAGTAAGCAGAGCTTTCCCCTTACATATTAACTTTAAAGGCTTTTAATTCAAGAATCCGTAAACTGCTCTGTTGTTTTACCAATGCGTCAGAATAATGGATAGAAGGGCAGCTCTGTCAGAACCTCGGGTTTGAAAACAAAATGTTGTTTCTCTTATATATGTGAAAGAACAGGAGTATATTGGGGTGAACTGGCTAATTAGTTTTCTTCCTTTATTGGGGTATCAGGTTATCTGAACCTTAAAATGGACTTCTAGAAGTCTATAAGCTAGAGTACTGTGATACCAGTTGTCACAGTTCTTATTCAGAGGTCTGAAAATATTTTGAGGTTTGGTCTTTGATTTTTTTTAATCATGGCTTTTTTCCAGTTACTAGAAATACATATAGTGAGAGAGAAAGAGCTTGTTTCTATTTTTGCATAGAAAAGTCTGTGCTTAGAGTTGCAGCTGTATAAATCTTAATATGAGGTATGCAATACACACATTTAAAAGCATTGTATGTCTTTTTATCTGCAGGTGATTATTTTCTTTCAATGGTGCATTTACCTAGAATTTGCAGATAGAATGGAATTTTAGCGTGGTAACTAAACTTGAGCCAGTAGTTGAATTATGTTTCAGTATCTTATTAACATGTCCAGCATTATTCACAGGGAAAATATGTTTAAGCTGAGCTGGCCCTTTATCTGTCAATGGTTTCCGCCTCTCCGGCTTCTCTGTAACCTTTCCGTATTTGTCCTTATTTGCTATCTTAGTGTGTCTTAAGAAGAGAATAATAGTTATATTAAGTCAGATCAAATACCTGTTGAGTTCGATATAGTGTCTCCAACGCAGGGCAGAAGCGGATTATGAAAAGACTTACGAAAATAGGCTTATGAGACATATTAAAAGAAAGAAGTATGGCAAATGGATTTTAATATCTTGATTTTGCTGTAGTTTCATGCAAATAATGATGAATCAAGCTGTGATTATTTTTTTTCCAATTTTTTTTTGCTTTTTCTTCTTTCTCTATAAAATGCAAAAGAAGAAAATATCCAGGTGCAAAACTACGTATCTCCTTGAAAGGGCATACTGCATACTGATTTTCCCATGGCAGTTCAGGGATTTTTATTTTTTTTAGCTGTATTGATTATTCAAGAAAGGCGTAACTATTTCTTTGTCTTTTTTTGCTTTGATGTATGCTATTAAAATTAAGTTCAATGACAAGTCTTTGGGCTGAGTAACAATGTTCTCTGAGTCAAGTATATATTAAGTGTTGTTCAGAGCCACTATATTATCTAGAGCTTTTCTTAAACATAAGTAGCTAAAACTGGCTCTGTGCCAAAACGTCATTTTAGGAGAGCAGATTGGAGCAAATAGCAACACTGCAGTAATCCTTTCCAGCCGGCAAAGGAATGCAGGAAGCACTGTTGCTCAGGAGTAACACAGGTGATGATTAGGACAAAGAATCTTCTAAAAACTGTTTTATTTTTATGCAGATTTTGCATATGGATAGTTTGATATTAAGCATGTTTTAATGGGAGTTAAAGGCAGCATTAGAGAGCATGTTACTGATCTATTTATTTATTTATGTTCCTGTTCCTTGAGAAACTTCACGGGTAACTTTTGGTATTGCACATTACATTCTTAATGGTAATGATGCAAACTGAGCAATTATCTTGCTAATCCATATCCTTCATCTTTACTGCTGTAGTGAGAGCTGAGTTTTATTCTATAGACTGAACATATTCAAATGGTGTCTCTTCTCTTAAGGGCAGTGATACAACACTTGATTCTTGTGCTGTGTCAACTCATTGTTCCTTTCAGCCTTTAGTCTCTCTCCCCGCTCTGCTTTTTCTTCTCCTTTCCTCTCCAAAATGGCTTTTTTTTTTTTTTTTTTTT
>VWZL01003812.1:453457-493636 GCA_013396915.1 Stercorarius parasiticus
TTTTTTTTAAGAAAAAAGACCAAACCAAACTCAAAACCAAACCCAAAATCTTGTTAGCCTGTCTTGGAGGCTCATCCATCTCTTCCTACTTTATGCTTACAGAAGGAGCTGGAGAAAGGATTTTGTTCATGGCAAAGCTGATTCTTGGTGGGCCCGCTCATTTGTCCCTTGCCACCCTTAGGCCATCTTTTGATGTGCTTTGGTTTGGAGGACAGCAGCTCTAGTTTTTCACTAGTGGATTCCTGAAACAGCAGCAGCGATTTTGAATCAAAAAGGTATTTTTAAAAGTGGAAGGTCTTAGTCCTCTGCAACCACTATTAGGAAAATTTTCATTTTCTCACCATTTTCATTTTCTGAGGTCTTCTAAGGGCGCCGAACAGTTTTGAAGAGAGGCCTTTTGGTGTTCAGTTTTGCTTTTCAGTATTGGTTTTCACTGGCTCTGAAAGTGCAGCAAGGAATAGTAGATTGGTATGCGTCTCACTTCTAGCCAAATGTATCTGTAGGAGAAGATGACTAACTGCTGGCTTCTTTCTCTCCCTGCTTTGTCCCTCCTTCTGTCTTCTAATTAACAACACATCTCCCTGTACTTGCTAATAGATGCGTTCCCTCACATGCTTCTCATCTGGCTGCTGGTTCCTTCCTTCTGTTAAAGACTCTCAAAGCAGTGTTTGCTGAAGTGCTGAAAGCTGTCAGCTCCTTCCAAAGTGGCTAGGAAAGCATATACATGCAACCCTTCAGGAAACCGGCATGGCTTCTGGTTTGAAATAAATACATACGTTAATAAATTATGGCTCTTAGTTTTTTCTTTCCTCTTGAAATGTAGTAATTGATGGACTTAATTAATTTTGCGTTATTTTGCTTAGCACCACGTCTCAAACTCAAGTTCCCAGTTAGGAAGTTGTCTCCGTGACCCAGCAGGAGTAGGACGCTGTGCCCCGAAGAGTCTGGGGTGGCTGAGAGCAGCGAGCCCACAGGCTCTGGCGTGTCACTGTCTAGCTGCAAAATGACAGCAGTGGGTCACTGTGACATGAGGAGGAAGAAAGAAAAGAGGAAGCACAGGACGATCCCTATATTCTTGCAGGTGTGTTCACTGGCACACACAAGAGGGTCAATCAGTATTAATGGGAATTTTTAGGAGTCTCAGCTGAAAACCTTGTGATTTTGATAGCTCTGTTGCATGGCGTTTTCTCAGTCCTCCCAGATTAATCATCTGTCTTCTCTGTCTGGAAGGAAATTGCCAGAACAAGAACTTGCTCACCACAAAAGGTACTGAGACTCTTGCCCTTTATGGTGCCTTTTAGGGTCGTTTGTTGTGACATTTGCGGGTTTGGGGAAATAAGCACACTATAAACAATAAACAAGTGGAAGTCTGGTTCTTGTTTGACAACTTCAGGCTCAATAGACAGAGAGGATTGAGTAAAAGAGAGTCCAATTTTTCGTTTTAGGGCTCTTCAACTTGTCTTGTAAATCTCTTGTACTCTGATGTATGCCCTAACCTGGCAGTGAAAACACTGTAATAGATTGAGTAAAAATCTCTGAATTTGTACTCTATTGCTAGGAGCAGACCAGCAAAATTACTTTTCCTTTATTTAAAAAAAAAAAAAGAAACAAAAAGGCAGTACTGCCCGTGATATTTTTCTAGATAAATGAGCAATGAAAAGCTGTGAAGATAATTTTTGTTTTAGGAGATGATAAGGACTTGAGGGTAGTGTGTTGGGCAGAGACTCAGGAGGGCCAGGTTGGTTCTGCCACTCGTTCTGGGTGAGATGGAGGAGGTCTCTATCCTCCCTATGCCTCAGAATCCATCTGGATTCTTCTTTTAGAGAAGATGGATAGATTAAAAAGAAATCCATACTTGCTCCATTCTCTGGGGCTACATTAGCAAAAGATTCTCTTTAGTGAGTGGTCTCCTTTAAAAGCTTAACTTACTGACTCAGTAGGTCTCTGTTCAGCTGGATTTGGAAAATAAATTTACAGTTATCCCAAAACCTGTGTTTACTGTAGCTTGATTCAATACCAGCATAGTCAAAGCGGTGTTCTTTCGTAGCGTTAATGCTCTATTGGTTTTAATGATTCTGTCATATAAGCAGTACTGTAAGGTTCTGTTGTATTTGTTCAAGAGCTTTCTTCAGGACACAGAAGTTGAGTCTTGAGGAAGGAATTTAATTTAAAATAGCCAGTGATGTAGCGTTCAAAAAAAAAGTTGCTATTTTTAACAGTTAACTGAAAGGTATGTGTATATATATAAACTACATACCCAGTCATCAGATGTGTCAGAATAAATTATTCGGAATTTAAGTTGTGCGAATTATCATTTTTACATTAAGAAAAATCCTGATGAGCCCCTTGCCAAGAGTTTCTGGGGAAAAGCTTTTTTTTTCAGCGTTTTGTTTTATAAACAGCATCTAATTGCTTCCTAGGTTCAGGGATTTTTCATTACGAAAGAAAGAGGCAGATTATTCTAAAGATAGTGGCAAAGCATGTTTAAGCCAATAAATGCTCATAGGTTTTGTATTTTTTTGAGACCTTATGTTTGAATTATGCTTATCTAGTCTGACCTCGCTGTGTTTTAGAGGTCTGAAATCCCAGCTGGGGGTGCGAACTTTGAAACCAAGAATGCGATGTACCAGTTAAGTGCGACACCTGGTATACAGGCTGTAGGGAACGTGGTTATTTAACATGCAAGTGTTGTTACTGCAATAATCCTGTTCAGTATCGTGATCTGTGCTTCAACATTTGGGCCTCTTCTCAGAAGTATTCAAGAGTAGGATAGTGAAGCGTGTGGCTGTATTTTCTGTTTTGAGAAAAGTCATCAGAAGTTCTTTGTGCAGTTCTAAAATTCCTCTTTCCCCCTACTGGCAAAGCTGCATTAAGTATCAATATTCATTAAATACCACAGAGATGGTAATGTAATAAAGCAATAATCCTCAGGCCCGCATCTATATTTCTCTCCATAAGAGTTGAGGTTGAGAATATAATTAAAGATTAAAACTCTGTTTGCATTCTGGAACATGGAGATGTCTTTTTGTACATGATGGGGAATTGTATTAATAAGGAAGAGATCAGTTTCCAATAACTTTCAATACTAGGAGCTCATTTAATATCCCTGTTCATGTTTAAGTTTCTCACGGTCTTCCTTTAGCTTGACTTTAGCAAGGCAGTGCAACAGGAACTGTAAAAGAACATGTTGCTGAAATGCGAGACCCTTTTGCTCCACAAATTAATCCCCTTTTATATGAAGAAAAAAGATTAAAAATTAGTTCTTTATATTGTAAGACAATAATATTTACATGAATAGGTTTAATTACTTTGCAGCCATGTGCCATGTAGATTGAACATTAATTTTAGGATTTGGTGTCTTGCGCACAGCTTGGATCACATCGTTGTAATGTTTTTTTGTTTTTAATAAATTAGTGAACACCTGTTCTGCAGATGTTTTGTGAAGCTGTTTTAGTGTAAGTTGCAGTGCGTTGCCGTACAGTGCGATTGCGTTTGTCCCTAACTGGTATACTCATTTTAGTGTGTTCAGAGCTTATGCGCACATCTTGCAGGATCTTTTAATACTGAAGCCTCTAATATTTCACCTGTTTCAACTAAGTAGAAGGTCTCTTTAAAACTTTCTGCATTGTACTTCGTCAGGTTGTTAAATAACTCTTAACTTTCCCTTACAGAATTTTAGCCAATTGCTTCTTTACTCTTAAAATTTTTTTTCCTGCCCGTGTATTTGGTGGTGTTGTATACGGTCAATCTTTGTGAAATACTTCTTTGCCTTGCTTTTTAATAAGGTCCTTAATTTTGCACAGAAAGGCCAAAATATTTGTTCACCCCCCAATTGGTATTTTAACTGCCGAAGCTAATCTAGCAAAGTAGAGTACTAGTTCTTCATAACCTCTGGTAAAAGGATTGTGCTCGTTAAACAAGTGGGTTTGTGAGCGTTTGTCCATTCTCTAGAGGAAAATCTATTTCAATTATAAAATCCATACTGTGCATTTCAGGGGTTAGTATTCCGTTCTTTCCTAAATACAGTGGTGGTGGAGGGATTTGATGTAACCATGCGGTTGGATGGTATGCATTTCTCTAGAATTTTTCGAAGGAATACAAATAGTGTATATATAGTATTTAGTGTCTTTAAAGGAAAACTACAGAATAATATGAACCTGTTAGAACTGCCGCCTACAACACTGCTTCAGAGAATAGCAACGTCCTCAAGTGAATTTTTCAAACCATGTAGAATATAATAGAGAATAATGAGCAAACAGGAAACCACTATTTTGACAGCTTTGTTACAGGAAGATAAGGGCTGAGAAATTCAGATCATAATGAATTTCATCAGCTATTGGAAATATGATAGTTTCAAGTTATTTTCGGATACAGACATGTTTGGGTTTGTTTTGGACTTTTCTTCAGGTTTCCCTTCTGCCTACCAA
This sequence comes from Stercorarius parasiticus, assembly GCA_013396915.1. Lineage (NCBI taxonomy): Eukaryota > Metazoa > Chordata > Aves > Charadriiformes > Stercorariidae > Stercorarius > Stercorarius parasiticus. The sequence goes on from VWZL01003812.1 coordinate 457,885, forward strand.
GCAGAGATGACAGCAGTTGCTTTTAAACAAGTTGTTCTACGCAAATGAGACTGGACCTTGTTAGGGACAGAGCTCACTTTTCATTTTGGTTTTAGTGAGAGCCTTGGGTACTTCTAGTTTCCTTAAATACAGTGAGTATTAAAATCGTATCCTAGGGCACAGGAGGAAAAGTTTTAATTACGTAACCTGAACGTCTTCATTTGCTTCTCAAGAGTGTTTCTCCGCCACTGAAAGCTGAGAGATGATCTGGTTCTTCTCAGATTCAGTAGCTGGGACGCTCGTGTCCCAAAGCTGGGGAAGCATCTGCCATGATTGAACTCATATTGTGTTACAGATTATGAGGGAAAATTCCTAGGTGGTAACACATCATTAAACTTTCTTGAACTTGTATCAAGAGAACAGCTGTGCATGTGGGTGTCATGTTGCTTGGGTTACATTTGAAAACCAGAAGGAACGAGTTAACCAGTCCTTATCATTTGGATGAAAGATGATCCTAAGCTTTTAAAGAGAGATCGTATTTTTTCCTAACGGTCCGCAGTGACAAGCGGTTTGTAGAGCTCAGTGGCCAGCTGTTCTCAGACACAGAGCAGTGACGGGTGCTCCAGTCCTCTGATCATCCTCGTGGCCTCCCCTGGACCCGCTCCAACAGGTCCATGCCCTTCTTGTGTTGGGGGCCCCAGAACTGGATGTAGTACTCCAGGTGGGGTTTCACCAGAATGGAGTAAAGGGGGAGAATCACCTCCCTCGCCCTGCTGGCCGTGCTTCTTTTGATTAAATACTGTTTTATTTAAATACTGGGGGGAAAAAGCAGTCTGCTATTAGATGTAATAGCAATCCATCTCTTTTAGTTTTGTGGCATTTACTGGTTAGCACTCAATATAATTTAACTGGAAAGAAAAAAACCCCAAAGTACTGTTTTGATTCATGAGGGGCTTTATTAGACAACTCCAAGGAGATCAAATCCAATAACTTACCAGGGATATAACATTGATTAGTCATCTTACTGTGTGTAGCCAAGGATACTTTACCAAGCTCTGATCCAAAAAAGAGAGAAGGGGGTAATCCAGTTGAACTTTCGATTTCAGTGTAAGAGGTAACTTTCAAAATAAGATGCTGTTAATTTGTTTTATGTCTGTGCTTTGTTTTCACTGCTGTTTGCTCAGGTTACCTATTATGTTAACTTTAGAACCATACATGTGGTTTGTAACCTGTTTAGATGCCAAAGATGCAGAAGGCAGGCAGGTGATTTTTTTTTTATTTTTTTTTTCTTTGCTTTCCCCCTTCTTTCTTTCCCTATTCAGTCTGTGGGGTTCTCAAGGTGAGTTGGTTGTCCTTTTTGTCCTTTATTAATGATGTATGGTGCTTCTTCAGTTAGGGACAATTTTGAATAGCAGACCAACACAGATTTAACGAGAATCTGAAACCTGAGGGGAAAAAAGGTTATCCGGTTTTAAAGTTTGTAGATCATAAAAATGTATTATATCGTTCCATTCTACAACAGATAGCTGCTGGGACCCACAGCCCACTTCTGCATCTCTGACTTGTCATAGAATCATGGAATGGTTTGGGTTGGAAAGGTCCTTGAAGATCATCCAATGCTACCCCTGCCCTGGGCAGGGACACCTCCCACCAGCCCAGGTTGCTCCAAGCCCCGTCCAACCTGGCCTTGAACCCCTCCAGGGATGGGGCAGCCACAGCTTCTCTGGGCAACCTGGGCCAGGGGCTCACCGCCCTCACAGCAAAGAATTTCTTCCTACTATCTCATCTAAATCTATCCTCTTCCAGTTTAAAACCATTACTCCTCGTCTTACCATGACACTCCTGAATTTTTGTATGGCATATTGTAATACAATATAAATCCAATTGTCTTTTACACTGTAAATTTGATCACTCCGGAAGTATTAGACCAGCATTCAGATAATAGGAGAAACCCTCTTACAGTGTTAATATATTTTGGATTTTCATTTACGTTTGTCTCTGATCAGCAGAAGTGTTGGAGCCCCAGGTAAAGCTGTATGACTTGAGGAGTTGGGTAGGATCCAAACTAGGGCCTTATACTGGTAAGAGGGAACAGTTCCATAATAAACTGTTGTGGGTTTTAGCAGATTTGGTCCCAGTATGTGTGACATGAAGAGTGGTGGGGTGAGGAGGCACTTCTCTGCTTTGTGCTCTGTGCCCTCCTGCAGCAGTCAGTAGGTGGGTCATGGAGTGACTTCTGTGGAAGCTCACTGAGTGTTGCCAGAGGTCCAGTGGTCATCTGGGTACACCCCGCGTTGCCCTTACTCGGGTACAACATGACTTTGTGTGAAGGTTTTTTTTGTTTTGTTATTTTTTCGTTGTAACAGCTGCCATTCTTGAGACTGGTGACTCTTGGTAACTCAGCACTGAGTCAACACCTCTGCTGTTCTGTGCATCTTCAGAAATATGATTCTTTTAAAAATTTTAATCTTGATCTAATCTCCTAATATGTTGATATATCTGACAGCAGGGTTTCTGTAGTAATCTTCTTTGTTTTATTATACCAGATCAATGCTTTTTTTTTGGCTATAGTTATATGCTGAATTTCATTTAATTCCATTAAGTACTATACAGCTGTGTATTTTCCTACAAAGTAATTACAAAAAACCAGCAGGCATTGATCAACACAGGTTGTCCAAAGAAAAAACTTTGACTAAAGCCAAATGTTCCTTATAGTATTTATTAACAGGATAATAATGTCTATCCATACAAGTACAGGAGACAAGGATCTTGGAGGTTGCTTTAGCCCTAGTAAGTTACTGAAGCGTGCATTAGTAAAACTTTACAGTGTATTTTAACACTGAGGAAAAATCTCGTTTACTCACTTTTCAACAAATGTTCTATTCAACCACTGTGGAAAGAGAGTGCATGTAATTAAGATTTCATCATTTCTTTACAGTGTGTAGAGCTTCGCTTACTGGTGTGTTGTGAGCTGTTACAGACTGATAGCCTTAGCTCAAATGTCCTCGTAGCAAACACCTCCATGAGCACATCTGTCTTGAAACCATTAGCCAGAAGAGGGCTGGGGCTGATTGCGCGTGGTATTTTGGTGTCATATTCCACAAACTAATCCCACAAATAGGATTGCTCTGAGTGTGATGTTCAGCCCTGTGTGACCGAGCGCAGTGATTTGAAATAATTCCCATCTCCTTTGCTGAAGGTTAGCTGGAACACCCCATAGTTGGGAGATGAAAACGCTGTATCTCTTTGGAAACCTTGGGCCGTGTATTAGCCTTGATCTGCATCTTCATTTTCCAGAATACGCACAGATCCGGAGCAGTGTGGAGCCCTTTGCGAATCTCAGTGTTACTGGGGATTGCAGCTCTGTTGTAAAAGAGCAAATTTCCGACTCTTTGATGTATGTTTGCCTTAAAGGTAATGTTTGTGTGAGAACCATGCCATTAAAAGGTGGCGATTAATTAAAAGTTGTTCTGCAGTCCCAACCGTTAGAAGATGCCCTTGCAGCATTTAGAGCGGAACGCTGATATTGCACTGTAGGGAATCCCTGTACTTTCAGTAAAAAAGAAAGTTAAGGATGAAGATTTTAATGTGTAATTAAAAACTACAAATACTGGTTTAACTGCTTGTTTCTGTGTCAAAAAAAAAAAAAAGAAAAAAGGAACATACACTACCAGGGGTTGGACTAATTAGACAGTGAAGAACAAGCTAGATAAGAGGCGAAATTTGTATGAACTTAATAATGATATCAAAGCTTTTACTAAAGCTGTGATTTTATCATATGATTGCTTTAACTCTCTTTTTTTTTTAGCTTCAATATTTGGGGGAGGGGGATTAGAGGCAGCTTTACTGCAGCAGACAATCAGTCTGAAAAGAATAAATTAAAACTGCCGCTTGCCAACTTCAGAAACGCATTACAGTAAGTGTTTCCATCTGCATTGGTTGTATATTCCCTTGTCAAAGATGACGAGCAGAAAAAGCAGAGCTGTAATAAGGTGGAGGGAGAAGGTCTGTATTTTGGTGGCTTAGCAAGAGTGGCATTATTGTGTAATCATATTGTATAATATGATGCAATACGAATGTATTGTGAATGTGTTTATTAATTACTTTATTTCTGTACCTCTACGTGATTCCAGGTAACCTTTAGCTATTTGAGAGGAAAACTCAACAGCGATACTGTCAGGGGGGATAAAAGTACTTTCAAGTGTGCAACCTCTACTGTTAAGGAGAAGGAAGCTCTGGGTGTATCACAGTAAGAAAACTTTGAAACAAAATCCGTACCTGAAATCAAAGGCAGTTAGAAAGCCCCCTGTAGTTTTGACAGTGACCCTACAAAAAGGGAAAGTCTTCCTAAGTAACAAAGCGCAGATGGGGATTTACCTGGGGACGAAGGTTGTGGTTCCGTTCCCTGGGGACCACAGCGGCTGGTGGGCTGGCCGTGCTGCCTCCAGCGGCTGTAGTCAGCACCCATCACCGGGCCTTTCAGTTTGAGAAAGGCAGTTAAACGTCCCTTCTAACGAGAAGGGATACAGAGTGGGAGAACTGCTTTGCTTTGCTTTCTTTACTTGATGTTAAAAATAACTGTTATTACTTTTTAATTTCACTTTAGGACATTCTCTGGGTATTCATGTGTTTACAAGGAACCCCATGGATGGGTTAAATGAAAAAAGCTTGGGTAGCAAATTCCGGATGATGACTTCGTAGAGTTTTCCTCTAAACATAATCTTAATCTGTAATGATTTGAAGTATTTTAGTATGATTATTTTGCTAAATAATTGTCCTAACTGCCAGTGGAAAAAATAAATAAAATGCAACCATTACAAGTTTGACTGGGTGAAGTGACTTGGTTTTCATCCCTTTATAGGTGCTGCTCTATTGTTATTTTTATTCCTCGTGGTGTAGTTTTGCAAGGCACTTCCTTTTTGCTGTGTAGGCTTTACCTAATAAAGAGTGTATTCTTGGTAATTTCAGTAATGTTGCTCAGTAGTATGCGTATGTCATTTTGAAAACAAGTGTATTAATAGTGTAACGCACATTTCTAATTGGACACAAGTACATTTGCCTCATTATTTTCCTGATTCTTAACCTTTGCATGGGTAACATGGGGAGTAAACCACTGTGGACAGGAGACCTTGTTAACATTGGCAGACTTAGTTCTGACTTCTTTCTGTGGCTGCATGCACTCTATTGCCAGTGAGTCATGGCCGGGGGAATCCTGTGGTAAGTTCTTTAATTTTAGCAACGAAAAGCATCTCCATGCAGCAACTTTTGCATTGAAATTAAATTTTTATTTTGTGTTGCTCAGGATTGTTCTTACAAATTCTATTTTGGGAAAGAAAGTAAGAGTTTGGAACAGAGATCATGGTAAAGTAGTTAATCGCTTATTCAACCTTTGCTGAGTTTACCTGGACACAGTGAATGAAGCGAAACAAAGATTACATTCTGTGTATGATCATTGTGCTCCATTGTTGCCTATAACACTTTGTTTCCGTCCCTCACAAAATATGGTTGTGGAATTGCGTTCGGCCTTTTCATTCTGTACCACGTATGCTTGAAAGCACTTAAAAGATACAGAGGTTCCTGAATAAGTTACTGCAGTGCAAGTTACTGTTTTGTTGAGTTGCTCCATGCCTCGGGTTCCCCATATGAACTATGTGAATTGTGTCATCTGGGAATTGTGCAGGAGTGCTGAGAGTGACTCCAGTAGTATTTGTACAAAGCTGGGATAAGAGAATGCAGTAACTATAAGGCGATATGCTTTCACGCAGGGGAAGAGTTTGGATTTTTGTCTGTTGTTGTCAGTTGTTGAAGACCAGTTAATTTTTTACAAAATTCAAAGTCCTGGAGTGACACGTTGTGAAGAATGAATGACCGTATAATTCCTACTTGCAAGACCTAATAGGAAGTTCTAACTATCCACTGTCAGCGTTCGTTCCGATAAATGAATGGTGATGTGTTATTCTGTATCCTTTGTGTTCTTGCCTTTAGGTGTTCGTTTCAGTGATGGAAGACAAAGTGCAGACACATGAAGTAATTACACAGCAAGCTTGGCTGGAGCCTGTCAGTCTGTGTCAAGATGCCTAGACTCCTTGAATCTCTAAATTGTTGAGCTCTTTGGCTGACTGTTATGTTCAGTATTTGGTGTTAAAATCAAATGTGCTCTAGAAGTGGCAAAAAATACCCTACTGTTTTGATGTATTTTAAGTCAGAATTTAATATCTGTGTCCAAAATAGCACTATAAAACTGAACTCCCCTCAAGCTAAAAACCAGGCTCTTCTCCTTTCCTACTTTACATGCAGAATCTTCTTTCATTTTGGCTTTTGCATTTTGACAGTTGCTCAGCAAAGATGATGCTTTTGCTCATGACAAATTTGTATGCACCTTGTAGACGGGTCTTACAAAAGAGCTTTTTGTGAAGGACTGAAAGACAAATCAAACCTGGATCTAAATTTGGGGCTAATCAGCTACATGGCAGACTCCTAGTTTGAGAAATCGTAGTCGTATCTAACAGTAGTTTACTTTTATTATAAATAATACCTAAGTTTAAACGTTTATTGCTTGTTACCTTTCTTTATGGTTCACTTTTTAATTTAAGTTAAAGGAGGGCATTAGGCTGATTAGCCAAATGTTGCTGAGGTGTATTGTTAGCAAGTAACCCATAAACTTGAAAGCTTAGGAAATAATTCCAGGTTGACAGTCATTTTTCAGTTTGGTTTTTCAGTGACTGAAGTGTGATCTGTCCGCTGAGTGCACTGAATAGACTCCGTCGTCGTAATTGCTCCAGCTGTTCTCCTGGCTGTTTATTCTTCAGCTACCACCTCGGCTAACCCTCTGCCTGCTCAGCTTTTTGTATTTCCTAGTCAAGTAGACATTAATGGAAAAATCTGCTGCGACAGTGGGTGCTCCAGGCTCTCAGCTCTGAATCCTCTTTGATTTCTAGTTGGAGATTGAGTTGGAAGGGACCTCGGGAGGTCATCTGGTCCAGCCTCCTATTCAAAGATGGTCTCTTCTCACAACTAGATCAGAGTAGCTGTGATGTTGCCTAACTGAATCCTGAAAAGCTCCAGGGTGAAAGACTACACTTGTAGCTATCATCTAAGCAGTTCACTGGCTTCTAGAGGTCCAGTTAGTGCTGTTCCTGTTTAAACAGGTCTGTTGGAAACCCACATCTCGAAAATGACCTTGTTCTAAGGAGGCTTTGAGAGGTGTGGCTGATGGAGGGACAAAGCAGATACTTTTAGAGAAACTACGTTAAGTAGTAATGTAGATTATAGTAGCCCGTTTAGAAGAACCACACATGAGTTAACTAAAAGGAGCGCTACAAGGAGGAGTGCTTGGGATTTAGAATAATATTGTTAATCACTTTTTTTTCATCTAAAATTTGGCTTAAAAGCAGTTTGTATGTTGATGCTTCCATGATCCTTTCTACTTTGAAAGTTGCTCTTCATTTAAACAAAGGGTTACTTCTTCAACAATGTGATTTTACAGCATAATAGACGATAAGCAAATCTAATGCTACCTAATCTTAGGTATTTCTGAGGAAGTGAAATGAATTTCTTGACATGATAGAGCAATGGTGGCTCTTGTATGCCACTTGTAAAATGAGCTGGTTGACAGAAAATGCCAGGTAGAACTATTTTAACATGTGATTATGCTTTTAAAATGAAAATTTATTTTCAGTACAAAGATAGCAACTTTAACATCACAGACAGAAAATCAATTATAATTTTTGCTAGGACAGCTAAAATATTATCTGCTGCTACTAATTTCTCTTTGCTGTTCCACAATTGCTGTCTTCCCTCTGTTTTTTATTAAGTCACCACTGGGGACAGAAAATCTTAAATTGGAACCTGAGTGTTGTAAAATTCTTCTCTCTCTCCTGACATGTACTTTTGCATCTGTCTGCAGTACCAGCGTTGAATCATCTGTTTCTGTGCTTGTATGTTTTTAAGCCACTTGATTTTTATTGTGTCTCAGGCTGGTCCTCCACCAGCAAGCTCTTATGCAAGTGGCCCACTGTTTGCTGCTTCTATTAATTGCTTTGTTAAAGTGTCAGTGTGTACTGGATCTTAAAGATCTGCATTTTACAAATCTCTTGAATACCTTCTGCTGAAGTTCTTCTCCACACCTCTTAAAAGGCTGGTGTAAACAGGCTACATGGAGAACCCCGTTGTTGGATGGTCCTTAGTTTTCAGGTTGTTTCAAATATTTCCTTCTCTGTTAACGTGTTCTGGCTGGTTGTTTTGTAGAATTTCAGGAAAAAGGTTTTCTTTCTCACATAAGGTCTGTCCAAATAGTTGACTCCCTTTGCTTTCAAATACTAAATAAGTAGTTCATTTCCATCTCCTGAGCGTGAAGGACAGGATCTGTTGAGAAGAGTTCAGCTCTGATTTGAGCATGGAGCCTCTCCAGATGTGTCGGCACTGATGCAGTGTGGCATGTGAGGATGGAACGTGCTCCTTGACTGCCCTGTGATACTGGGAAATGTATGTACACACACATATTTAAGCAAATGTTTTAGGGTTTGGGGGTTTTTTTTTAAGTCCTTGAAAAGAGTAAAATGAGCCCTTTGTTTTGTTTGCCCATGTTTTCTGTCTTTTGCTGTTGTCACTTCTCACTAGTTGCAGCTTACAAAGAAGCACGTTTTGAGTATAATGGGGTGGGTATGGGAAAGACAAAGCAGTGAACTTCTCAGTAGCGCAGCTGAGGATGTAACTGTAACTACATTTCATTTGGTTTTAGTCAAGCTTTCTTCTTCTGCTTTCCCGTCTTCATGCTTCCTGTTCAGAGATGTTGTGCAATGTTTGTCTTTTGCCAAATAGTTATACAATACAATCAACAGCTAATTTTTTTGTCTCTTTTTAAAAAGTACCTATGAAGTGCGCCTTGGCCTTCCTAACTCTATCCCTACACAACCGGGCAGCATCCTTATACTCTTCCTAGGATACCGCTCTCCGGTCCTACTGCCTGTGCGTGGTGTTCTTGCCCTTTAGTTTGACCAGCAGGTCTTGACTCTGCCATGCTGGTCTCTTACCTTCCTTTCCTGATTTCTTGCAGCTGGGGACCAAGAGCTCTTGTGCTCTATGGAAAGTGTCCTAAAGAACTGGTTAAACAAAAGTCAAATACAGAAATGTGAGTTAATGAAGTGAGTAGTGAATGCAGAGTGAGCATGAATGGAGAGCTCTCCTGAAACATCTGCAAATTCACTGATGTTTGGAAGTACAACTGCAGGACAGTCTTTTGAGGTGATAGATACCATTTGGGTAATATTTTATCTGTTTGTGTAGGGCATCAGCTTCAACTGGTTGACTCTCAGTAGCTACGTGTTAGCTAATTAATCATATAATTTGCTGTCATGTTACTGGGTGAACCTGTCTCCTGGTAGCAGTGTGCATTTGAGATAACGGTTTCCTAATGATCGAAATAGCTGTAATAGCCCTGGCCCTCATGGTTGACTTCAAGTTTCCTCTGGTTGCTTTTAGAAATATCTTTGATATAAGGTTACTCTTAAGGAAAGTTCTGTCTGCTAACACGGATAGTTTGCAGCTGTATGTATTAATATAGCTGAGTCCCATTCTCTTCTTTACACAGTATATTTTTAATTCAGACACTGAACTACAATAACATATTGGTATATATTTTAGCTGTGTTTGATATCAAACTATTCTGTAGCTTTTACTCTGTGATGAAGCAGAGATTTTTATATTTTTTTTAATTGGGAATGTTTTTTAGTTTATGCTATCATCAGACCTTTTTCTAGGAAAATACAGAGCGCTCTGTTGGGTGGAATACTTTGGGAGATTTGCCTAGAGAGTTTTTAATCAAAAAAACTATTGAAATCTTTTTTACAAGAAACCTTTAAGCTTGGATGGTGTAACTGTATAATGTAAACAGCCATCTCAAGAATAGGAAAAATATCAACAGTAAGTGTAAAACAAAAAATCCAAAAGTAACCTTGCCTTAAAATACACTGTCATTTATCTCCATATTTAAAACTTTGTCTGTGTGCAGGGCATGTCTTTAGTCAGTGTAAAAATCTAATTAAATCTTCTCATGGTAGCGATTCATAGCTGACCCTCTCTTTAGGAGCATCTTCTTAGAATAATAAACCACCCCCTGCTGAGAGACACTGTCACTGACAGACAGGCGAGACGCTTTGGCTGCTGATGAGAAAAGGTTGATCAGGCTGGTATTGTCTTCCGAGTCTGCAGGAAGTCTTTTGTTGTCCCTTCTGTACCAGAACTTTAGAGATGCCATTTGGCAGAGTCCGAGTTCTCGGTTGTGACCATGTACCTGTGGTCCCATCCGGTGGTGGAGTATTTCATGCTGCTCATTCACATTATAGAGGGCAGTCTTTCTATTTTTTTTCTCTTTCTTTTTTTTTTTTTTTTAAATTAAGGCCTGTGAACGCATACAGCCTTTTTTAGTCTGTACCTATTTACTATGAGAAATTATCTGACAGTTTGGAATTTCTTTACTTTGGGTAACCAACGTGACATTCCTTAAAGGAACTTGCTTATTGCAAGTTTTCAGCTTGATATTCATGAAGTGGATGCTCAGAATTAGGGAAACGTATCTAGGAACAAAGCTAGGCCGTGTTAATAACCATGTTGGTATTTATCTAAGGAGATCTTCATTCCTTGTTTTTCACTTAGGCCGTTTTCTGTGTTAGTATACTTACATAAACAGAATTGTGTTATTTTTTAGTCAGCTGAGCCTTTCTGCCTGATAGTACCAGCCGCGGTAGTTCTAAAGGGGTTATTCTACTTCAGATATAGTTGGCATAAAAGCTGGTTTATGTTCTATTTGTTTTAGGGGAGCTCTGCAGGTAAAGCAAAGCGCTGGAGGTGCAAGAATATACTTACGAAGAGAACTGTATTTGCTTACCATGGTACGTCTTTGGCTTTAGTCCAGGTTTCAGCCCTGCAAAATACTTCCGACTCTGCTCTGCCTGTTCCGCGCAGTGGAGGAACACAGAGCGGAGACTCCGCTGTTTAAGAAGCCCCGGTGAACGTAAAGCCTGTCTGATCTCTGCTGTGGTTGCACACTGATCCTTGTGTGTGGGGGGAAGTAACATCAGATGAGAGGGAACCTGATTGCAAGGGTGGGAAAAGGGCCAAAAAAGGGGCAGGGAATTTCTGCAGTCGCTCTGCTGAGGTGTCTGGGCTGTGTTTGGCAAGCCCAAGTAACTGCCATGATAAGCCCTTTCCTTTAACTGACTCTTGCTTAAAGAGAATTTTTTTTTCAGAGAATTTGCTTAAGGGAATTAGCCCTCCTCCCCCACATTGACTTTCAGTGTAAGCCACGCAATTAATTTCCATGAGCCCTATAAAAATCCAACCTAAGGAACAGCTTGTCATGGTGGAGGAAGAAGTGATGACAGTGTATTTTTTAGAAAATAGTATTTTGAAGGGCTTCTCTCTCCAGACTGTTTGTACTGGGAGAGTCTTGCGTTTATAAATGCCTGATCGTACCTGTTATATGCAGGTTTTGTACGGGAGTGTAAAGATGACCTTGAAGGAGTCTTTTGATAAACCTCTGAGTTTTAAGATAGATTTTTATCTCTGTAGTATCACAGACAGACTGAAATACTTGATCAGAGCATAATCCTGAAGGGAAAAAAATCAGGACTAATTATGAAATTCACTCAAGAAAACATAAAGTAGGTGATCACAGGGTCTGGTGCAGATTCTAAGGTAATAGATAGCACTGCGTCTTAGCTTGGACCTGTAGGAATGAAACCATTTTGTATAAAAGGTGAGTATCTTTATCCCAGTAGTTTCTAACAGGTCACAAAACACTAGGTGTGATAGAGTCAGTAAGTGTACAACACAGCACACCCTACGTGCATGAAGTAATGAAGGCTGAAGCTCTCATACACGTGCTGGTGCCCGCATTAGATGCAGACATGGCAGAGACAATAAGCTATTGTGTTTTAAATTAAGTTAAAAGAAGCATGTGGTAAGGATGAGGAATTCCAGTGAGACAGGCTTTCAGATATACAAATGTAAAAAATATTTTAAAACCGCATGATGCTGCTTGCAAACCATCAGAGTGTCATTTAAGTAGGGAACCTTTTCTTTAAAAGCAGAAATTGTCAGGGCTTTGGTAACTTGACTGATACAAACAAAACCTGTCCTATGAAGTGGTCTGCTCTGCTCTCCGGTTTTGATATGTAGCCATTCTCCAGAGGGTTATATCCTTACTCCTCCTTTCCTCCCTGTGTTGCCTTCACAAAGTTCTGGGACTTGCTGTGGCTAACAGAAACGATCGCTACGATCTCTTTCTTCCAGCAGTGCTTGTCATATGGTCAAGCATAGTGTATAAAAAGGTCTGACTGTGCACAACATGGTGTGTTCCCTAGTCATCAATCTCTCCACCCAAAGGTAAGATCTCGTTGCTCTTGATAGGTATAGAATACAGAGTAGGTATCATGCATCATCTGTTGCTTTTCATAAAAGGAGGTAAGTACTGTAATTTCTGCTCTGTTGAGGGAGAAATAAAGCATAAAGAAAGAAAGTGAGAAGACTTTGCTATTGAAGTAATTCTTCAATAGCAGAGCTGAAAATAACATGTTAGAAAATACTGAATTCTAGCTCTAGAAGGCTGAATTCAGGAATGACAGCGTGGAGTAATGTGCAGCATCAGGATCCCATCAGCCGGTAAGTCCCCACAGTGGGACCTTCCCCATTGGCAGGGAGCCCCACTGTATTTGGGAATCTGGCTGGGCAGGTGGGCTGAAAACCAGCCCAGCCCCTCTTCTTTTCTAGAAGGAGGCCTGAACTTGGTGTGTTGAGTCCTTTATCAAAGCACCGTCGGTGTGTCACAGCTTAGTCCCCTCTCCCTCCGCATGGTTGCCTGGTGAGTGCAGGGGAGGTGGTTTCACCGAGCAGCGCGGATCCAGGCAACCTCGGGTGAGCTCTGCTCGAATACAGGTGCTGGAGAGGGTGGGGATTATCTGTCTCCCAAACCCTGGCCGGGAGAACTGTGTGAAGTTTGTGCAAACAATTTTTTGCAAAGGCCAGCTGAATCTCTTGGCTTGAGTTTTTCCTGAAAACTTTTGGCACGGCTTTACCGTATAGAAACATGTATGTGCGTGTGCAAATTTAGGCTAACGAGGCACAAATTGCTTGACAAGTTAGGAGTAATTTAAGAACCGTCTTTGTAGATAAACATTGATGTAACAACTCTGGTTCTCATCCAGGCCCCTGAAAATTACCGTTGTTAGCATTTTTTGTTGGGCTGTGGAGCAACATCTAGTTTCATGAAGAAGTGGAACTATAAACAATACATACGTGCTGTGAGGTATTGCTTCTGAAATTCCATTACTACTGATAGGTAGGGAGGGCTGTTCTTCCTCTGGAGGTACGTATAAAGGAGTTAGTGATGTTTTCTGCAAAGCACAGGCTAGTAGCAGGCTCAGACAAGATCCCGGTGATGACCGTAAAGTAGATGCATGCTTATTCTGTTAACCAGCTTTCACACATTCTAATATCTATATTCCTCTCTTGATTACTGCTGTGAATTAAAGGCATTTTGAAGAGCGTTCCACAGAAGTACAAAGAAAGATATTTCAACAAAATAATAAAATATCTGTGGGAATTTGACTGCAAGGTCTTTATTTGTAACTTAAAGTTTTCCTTATTAAAGCTACGCTTTTTAAGGTGGTGCACTGGAATTTGATTTTTGTGAGCAGATGTGTCTCTGCTCTGTCTTAATAACAAAGTATGCACTGACCAAAGGTGTGTTTTCAGAGTGCGTTAAGGAGGTGTTCGTGTGTAACCTGATGTCCAGCAGATGTCCAGAGACTGATTCAGGGGCAGGTTTGCACTTCATAAACATTCGGCAGGAGACCTCGCATGGCTTTAGCTTCACTGTCAGCCTCTACCTTTGAGGGCATTCCTTGTAGGTTTATACCACGTGGCTTATCAATGGATTCACAGTAGCCTGAAGAATTCAGAATGATGTTTGTTTTATAGAGTATAAGTAACACATTTAACCATCAAACAATATTTTAGTGCTGTAATAGAATGACCCCAGTGTACAGTATTCCTGGCCCATGGTGTGTGGTCCCAGCAGGAATCGTGCTGGCACACAACGTGTGCAGCCGCACGGGGAGCTGAATCATGAAACCGGTTTAGATTTAAACTAATAGATTTTTGTTCTTCTCTTTTTTTTTTTTTAAAGCCGGATCAGCTGTGTGATCCAGCTCTCCCAGCACGGCAGAGTTGCGGGGGCTGCACACTGCAGCCTGCAGGAGGGGATGTGTCAGTGCCTTATGTCACTATTGGTGCTGAAGTCTGAAAATTGTTGAATCACAGCCGCCGGTTTCTAAATGTCTTTGTAAATCCAACCCTTAAACACTCTGTCTTGGCTTCTAGAGAACTGTCCAAACGGCTTCACATGTATCCTTAAGTGTTGTACCAGGTTTGGCCTTTTGTGAGTGAGAAGTGCAGATGGTTAAGTGTTTGATCCAGCTATATGTGCATATGCTTTTGAGGCAGACCACCCTGTGTTTATATGTAAACACTTCTAGACTATTTAAGCACATAACTTAATCTTTTGCATCCACTCAATAATGAAACGTAATTCCTCTATGACCGAAATAACATCCCTAGCAAAGCTGAAAACAAGGTAACTTGCAAGAATAAAGGGAAAGCTGCCTTCTTGCAGGTTTGGAGTAGACTCTTGCAGCGCTTTCAGATGCGTGTTGTCTCACCTATCCACCACGGGACGGGGAGGAGTTGAGCGTGAATCTTAGCAAGTTTGTTCCTTAGGACCTTTGTCTCTTAGCAGATCTATGCCTTACAGTCCACACATTCTGGCTTCCTTTTTCCCACACCTGTGGATTCCTGTTACCAAGACATTCCAGTGCCAAAACTCCCTCATGCTGATCATGTGTTGTAGCCCCAAGACTGAAAAACTGTGCGTAACTTGAGAGACTCAGGTTTGCCCTTTCTGCCCCCAACTTACCTCATGGTAGTTAGAAGTCAGTTATTTGAAAGAGGTAACATTTTTCCTTTATAGCGTGTCATGAATAAAGATTTCACAGCAGGAATGGAGGCATTGAAGGAGTAGCAGAAGACCGAGTTGGTGTGCAGATGGGAAGGGAACAGAAGGAAACAAGATGAGCCAGGAGGAGCCTGGCTGGAGTCTTCCACCAGCAGAAACCTGGAAACTGGGTGAGAAGAGGGAAGAAGCCACTGAAGCAGTTTGTTCAGAAAGGACAGGAGGCAATGTTAACAACTGTAAGAGAAGGCAGCCCGGCAAGGAAATTTATAGCTGGAGGAGAACTTGGTCAAAACAAGCAAGGGATTTTAGAACTGGAGCCAGGAAACATGAGCATTTTTATAGAGGTTCTAGAGATTAAAAGCGCAAGAGTCTGAATTAACAATTTAAAAAAAAAAAACAAACCCAAACCCACACACACAACAAAACCTGTGGAATGTGGGGAAGGAGGCAGAGACTTCCAGGATTGATGCACAGATGCCACGGATTGCGCCAGCTGTCTAATTTAGTCTTGAGACTTGAAGTCGCATTCTCAGCGTGAGAGTTGTTGAATTTCTTTTCACGCTCTTCATTGCCTAGCCAAGCAGGAAGTGTCATCTCACAAAAGCTGGCAGAGGTCACTGTTTTAATAACTATTGTTAATTGATGCTTCTGAAAAGCCTTCTATCAACTTGAATTTGCTACCTGCAGAGACTTCCTCAGCAGGTAGCTGAATCAAATTAAAACTTTAATTCATTGATTACTAAAACACACTAGAACTGTGACTACCTTGTATGTTTTAAAATACAATATTTCTTTCATCAGGTTGCCCGAAAACTATTTAGTCTCTTCATAAAATCTGTAATACTTAAAATCCTGCCACTGCTAAAAGCTTTAAGTATATATTGAGTCTGGTTCTGCAAAAAATAGCTGTTCCATAGGTCTTAGTCGAGCGCAGGCAGGCTCTTTGCACTGGTGCCTTTATTAGCGAACGCTGCGTATGCAAGAGTCTGCAGGGCCGGCCCGTGCTTCTGAAATACCAGACACGTGAAAAGAATTCATTAGCTGTGTTGAAAAAGAGTAACTAAAAGCCAAAAAAAAATATCTGGGAACAAGTAATCTAGTAAGTGAGAGAATGTGTGGAGAGTTTCCCCTATTGCAGTCCGGAATATCGTGAATCCGGATTCACCAGAACCGTGGAGTTTTTCTTTGTCTCCTATGCGGTGTTTTCCACTGAGTGTATAGGAAAGATTACACTCTTTTTTTATTACAAATGTATATTTCTCTCTCTCTCTCTCTCTCTCTCTCTCTTTCTTCCCAAGATCATTTATCAAAATTTTCTTTCTTCTGAAAGACCTCCTTAGAGGAGTTATTATTAATATCTATACTTCTAATTTTTAAATTGTATTGAGTGGAAAAAATGAACAGTATGCAAGTTAAACACTGTGTGGGGTAAATGCTATTTAAATCTTGTCTAAGCTGTTAAACATCACACTAACATTGGATTGCTGGATCTAATCCAGTAAAAATAAAAAAAAGAGAAGAGAGGTCACATTAGAGAACTAAGCCATCTGTCCAGTGTGGAATTGAAAGGAATTTATAATGGATCACTTTTCTATATTACTGTCTTTTGGGGGGCCTTTGTGTGAATCAAAGAGATGTTAGAAAACCGTTTCTCTACAAAGGTGGCTCCTGAATTATTTCTACCTTGTCAACCTGATGTTTAGTATGAAACTTTTCGTTTAGCATTTTCCATAACTAATTAGTCCCTTATAAACAGTATTTTCTAACTGGCTTCACCAGTGTCTTCTGTCTGTTCCAGGCGTTGTTGCTCTAATATGGACTAAAGAGTTTATGCGCTTTTTGGCAAAATGGCAGAGAGATTTTTCAAATAATATCTCGGTTGCTTTATTCTAGTGTCGATTTTTCTGCGTGTTCGTAACACAACTTCATTTGGAGTGTAACATTTTGAGTTAATTTTAGTCTTTGCTAACATTCATTAAGTAGAGTGTTGTGTTTTGACTTTTACAGCATTAATATAGCATGTTTGTAGAAAAAAGTGTTCTACTGCATTAAAATGAAAACAGTTTATAGTGTTGACAGCCTTGGAGAGCGTCTGATGTCAGGTCTGGTCTTACTGGCTGGTTCTGCTGCACGTTCAGATGCACACCCCTGAATGATACTATTTATTATTTTTAAAATAAAGATTTTTTTGTCAAAAATATAATTTTAAAACTTCCTTAAAAATCATGAATCTGTGTTGTGAAGGAGAGAAGGATAAAAAAATGGGAGAGGGAAGTTAGTACAAACTTGCTATTCAGGCTTCTTTGAAGATCCTCCCTCTGACCGGTAAAATTACATCAGCAAAATGGCTTTGGTACTTGGTGTGATTTAATGATCAGAAGCCCTGTTGGCTGAGTCTGTTGGTCCTTTCTGAGAAGGATGCGTACAGGTCTGGATTAGGATGCAGCTATTGATGAAGTTACTTGAAGCTTTTTTGAACAGAATGAAACTAATTTACGACGTTGCGATTCTAAGGTGTTAACGTATTGTCGCTTGAGGCCTAGAAGAACAAGTAAGATGAAATGGTGTCTATAGAGACTTTAAATACTGTTCTGTAATTGAATATGTAGACTACTGGGTATGATCTTGTGCAGTCGTTTGTGGTCTGTTTTCAGACCTTTTTGAGCATCCTTTGCATGAGAGAGGAGCTATGGGGGAGGGAGTTCCTCTAGATCCTCTGTTCAACCTTTCCTAGATGGAACAATGGGCTAGGTCAAGAAAGGAAGCTACTACCGTATAATTTCAGCTCATATTTAATCCTGAGAGTGCCATGAAATTTTTTTTTCTTAAGATTTAGATACGCCAAATGTTTGAGCAAGTCTATTTCCATTTGCTTTTCCCTGCTTTGCGTTATTTCTCCTGTGTTTGTAAATGCTCATTCCAACCAGCATCTTTTGTAAGTAGGAGAAAACCGAGATGCGGTAAGTACATTAAAAGTTAGAAGTGCTTATTGGCAAAGTAAAATTAGGCTTTTCTCCATCTTTAAGAGCTACGCTTCTCTGAGGCTGTGTAAGAGGTTCTGTAACATAAATAGGAACTATCATATTTTTGAGCTAAAACATATTGGACAGAGATGTGTAAATTTTCACTCTGCTTATTTTGGCACTAAATTAACGTATTTCATTTCTATAAAATAAGTTCCAGACAGCAGCTTTTTCTCTGACCCTCTTTCCAGCCAGCCTCAGGAGTGCGCTTTATCTTGTCTTTATCACACGTTCTTCAGTTTTCTCTAAAGTCGTCACCAGTTACACTTTTACATTACTTTGCTGCATCTGATTTATCGTATCCATCCCTTTGCAAGATGTTTTACCAGATGTCCTCTCTGAAGGGCATGTCTATAGAAGAATTTTGCCTTAGATTAGGTTGTTTGTCATTTTATATTTGAGGCCACCGTGTAGTCAGGCTAATTTAGTAATTATATATGCATCTTTGAAGAATCCTTCTGTTCTGATGTGTCCTCAGGAAACCCCGATGCCTACTTGAAGAAAGGCAAAGGGGCAAACCAATGATATTTACATCAGTGCTCTTTTATCACATTGGTCTTGGATTTTCTCTGACATCTTCTTGACTGAGAAGAGAAGGCAAAAGGCTTCCTTTGTGGATGGTCCTGATAGAGTTGCTGAGCCATGCCAAAGTAGAACGTTGTATGTCCTTACGTGTGTCATTTTAACTTTCTTTATTTGTCAACTGACCTCTTAAAAGTGGTACGAAATTAACAGGCTTGTAAGCGCAGAGTATCTTAGTAACTCATCTTTAAGTTCTTTCAGGAGCTGGTTAATACAACTTAGAAGATTACGGTTTTGCTGTATGTTTGATTTCACTTAAAGGGAAGACTCTTCACAGGCTCCCTGTGAAGCCTCTGTTCTGCCTTACACTGCTCAGGCAGCACAAGGTGACAGTTGGGTTTGAGTCAAGTTCTAAGGCAAGTGGACAAGACAAGTTTTACACTTAACAAATAATCATGTTGAAGAAAGGGTTGAAGAATTGATTACCTCCAGCCAGCCTGGATCACATTTTTAAAGGATAAACGTGCATGTCCACTGGGATTTATCAGGAGGACCTACGCAGATTAAATGCCCGAGTCCAACTGTTGTTTATATAATTCAAAATTACTTGAATTTTCCTTCCTTAATGCATATAGACTGTGTCAGTGTCTTGTTTTATGTAACTTCATGTTTTGTTTGGTTTTAACTTCCTATTGCCCGAAGTTTGGAAAATGAGAAAAGTTATGCAATAATGTGCATCTGAGTGTGCGAGGCTGTAAGGCACGTTCCTAACCTCACACTAATCAAGAAACACAGAATCTCTCCCTGCCTGTTCCACAGTCTCTATTCGCACACAAGCAGTAGCTGAATTTATTTGCAGAGCCCAGAGTAATTGCATTTACAAAGCGGCATAAACTCTCCTGCTGTATAAAACCAGCATGGGACTCAGTAATATTTAAAACCTGTGAAGTGCGTACTGTCCATGCGTAGTTTACTCATCCCGAAGCAGGGTCTTGCGCTCCTCTTTCACTGTGCTAAGGAAGTTCTTGGCTTATGGATGTTTTGACTTTGCTTATCAGCCAGTAAGCTCTTAATGATTCATTCCAGTGAATGTGGAAAGTTTTTTTCCGCACGAGAGGTGCGGATTAAGATTTTTATGCAAAATTGTCATAACTAATTCCATTCTTTTGTTGCTTGTAGAAGTGGGCTGACTTCACCAGCTGTGTAAGCGTTGCTGTCTTGATTTCGTTTTCTTTTTTCTGATGACTTTTAATTCCTTGTGAAGTAGCAATTGGAGCATAGCACCTCATTGTTTTACTTTTCTTGAAGAGCAAGAATTCAACATTTTTTGCCTTTGTTTAAGCAGGTTAAAGGGAAATAATTAGATTTTTCAATTTTACTGTTAATCTAAGTGGGGCAACCAGTTTTTCAAAAATCTGTTTTTCAGAGCACTTACATGGGCTAGCACGAAAACAGTTTTATTAATAAATTCATTCACTCTGATGATCTGATGAAGTTGCAGAGTTCGTGGATGCATGTGGTAACAAGGCAGCAGTGCCCTTCCCTTCTCTGCGTACTTCAGGAGAACTGAAAGCAGTACCGGAGGCCAGATGAGTGCACAGATGATACAGACTGTTCTGTAAACTCTTGCTAAAGCAAATACCGTGCATTTTAATGTGTCCAGAGGAATGGCTGAAGGATGTGAGACATGCCCGTGGGATGGGGCCATGTGTCCTGGGAAACAAGGTCTCTGAAAGGAAGGTTTTGCTCTTAATGGATGTCAGCTCTTAATATGATCCTAGGAACCAAGACAAGTGTATGCCGGCTCGCTTTGCCGGTGGGAGCAGAGGGATTCTGCCCAGCAGAAAGGAAGTTATTTTACCTCTGTGTTTGATCACCCCAGAGAAACTCCTGGAATGTACTAGCCAATTTCAGAGTCACCAGTGCATGAAATAAATAGGAACGATTCAGAAGAAAAAAAAGTCTAAAGACTTTGAGAAAACCTCTATCTGTTTAGTTTATCAAAGAGAGGGCAAGGAGGTGACAACCTATGAATTGCAATGCTGGAAGAGTAATTTTGGTAACGTATCCTTCAACCCCCTGAGGCAAAAGTATAGAAATATGCTGGCAAGAGTTTTGAGGGTGACAGATTTGGACTAAAAATGAAGTGAGTGCATGTTTTTAAGGGCAGAGTAATTTTCAAAACAACTTACAGGGGGCTTTGGTATGTTTCCTCTTATCATTAACTTTTTGAATTATGCTTGCGTGCATTTTTGAAGAACATGGAGGTATCAAAGAGAATTTAATTCAGGAAAGTCCTGTGGACATTGTCCAAAAGCCAGTGGCAAGGAGCGTGTGTGTTAATTCTGTTGTTTTGGTTCGTTTGGCAGATACGTTGACGATGTGATCAATCGCATTGATAGGATGTTCCCTGAAATGTCTATCCAGCTGTCCCGGCCAAACGGAACCTCGGCAATGCTTCTGGTAAGTGGGATTGTTTAACCCCTTGAGATGGATTTCTTAAGGGATTGAATTACTCGTCCTACAATGCAAGTTATTAAAGTTTATTTTTTTTCAGAAACATACTGTTCTTCATTTGTGACAGGATTATAGGATCTTTCTTGCTCTTACACAAATTAATGATAACAAGAATTTCACCTTTAAACGAAAGATCTGTTACTTTTTAGTGTTAAATAAGGTGTAGAAATATGAGCGCAGACTCAAATATTCACTGTGTTTTTCGGCAGTCCTGGCAATGAGTGAGTCTTAATCATCATAATTAAGAAGGAAAAGAGTGGTGAGAGGACGAAAAGAAACGAGGAAACCAATATGATTTAAATTTGTTCAAATTGTTCTTGGGTCAGTGAATTTCTGTTATATGATGAAGTCAAGAATTTGCCTTTGAAGTAAATGAACGGTAAAGGCTGGAATAGAGATAAACAAGTCCAATACATTCGACTTATTTCTGCCTGACCAAGCAAGATTTCATTCCAGAAGATCCTACTGTTGACATCCATTTTCAGAGGCAGCTGTTGCGGTTACAGCAAGAGAAGTCTTTAAAGCTTTCACTCTAAGTCAGCAGCATGGAAGTGGGGTCTGGAGCGTGGCAGTTGGGTGCTGATTTTCCTCGGAAAGGCAGAAGGGGCGAAAGACAGAAGTCGCACCTTTTGCCAAACTTTGAATAAAACTAGAAAATACACTGTATACACAGGTGAAGAACTGAGACCGGATCAGTCTTTTCCATCTCAGATTTCTCGTGGTACTTCCTCTTGTTTTTTCCTTTCTCGCATAGGCTGTTCCAAAAGGCTTGGGTGTAGTGTACATGTGAGTAAGTTTCTTGTTTCCAAGAAAATGGTAAAATGAATCTGAAAATCAGATATTTTGTCAAAATAAAATTGTTGAGTCAATATAAATCAACGTTAGGATTGCTCCTTAGATTTTATATTGTTTTTAGAGTTTGTTGACTTTAAACCACTATTCTGGTTAGATTTTTGCCTATAGATTTCAAAGGTTCTGTTAATTTCTCTATAGTAAGTATAGCTGTGATTATGTTTAGTTTTAATTAATCAACTGTCTAACATCCCATTATTAACTTTCTTTGAACAGCCCCAAATTTGCAACAGATTAACTGAGTCAGAGGTTAAAATAAACAGCTGGCATTAAAACATTTAATCTGCAATTGTTGGATTTGCCAAGTGGAACGATATATTCCAGAAAAGAATTGAATTAATCAGTGCAGTCTTAAGAAGCTATAAGTCTTGGAAGCTTTTGCATTTCCTCTTAAGCTGACTTTAACTATTTTTCTATAGCAAAATGTCTGCATTTACTTCCTTACTTTGAAACCGTTTCCGTTCTCTTGGAGCCCCTCTTTGCATATAGTAAGTGCCTTCCACTTCTGACGGCTTTCTGAGGTCAGAAAATAGATGATGCTTTTCAAGATTCAGGCACAATTAGGAAATCAGGTAAATGATCTCGGATGTGACTGATAGGTAGGGTGGAAAGGTGGTAACTGTAAAAGAAGCCCCTTCTGCAAGTAGCAGTAATTTCCTGAATTCCATGTTGCGGTTGCTCTCTAAATCAAGGACATTATTGTTGCTACAAGGTAGCAGCCCTGTATTGAACCAGTGGTATGCATATTTTCCTTGGATCAGAGATCAAAAAGATTGTTTTTAAAGTATTTTTGTATGTGATTGTGTGATGGGTTTATCATTTTTTCTTTTAGGCAGGTTTTCCCTCTCTCCCATCTGTCTCAGTTGATGTTGCCAATATGGCACTTTCCATCTGGCCCTGAATGCTACAAAAGCTTTTGCTGTTTTCAGCCACAAATCATTGAGTGAAAGGTGCTGCGGGACGGGCAGCGTGAAGAGCACCTCCTCCAGAAGAAGGGAGGTTTCTTCGGAACCTGTGATTTCTCACTCTGAACTTACCCCCAGTTAGATTTGGAGTTGCTCCTTTTCAGCAGTGTAGTCTACGGCAATAACAAAGGACTCAGATAATGCTTATTTTATTTAAAAATAATTCACAACCTTGCTGTTTGTCCGGAGTTAATTATCTAACTGTATAATCTCAACCATTTTCATCCTTGGACTGTTCTTATCATAGCTGCTGTTGCTCATGAAGGTCTTTGATGCAGAGGTCTAGTTGTTATATTAAAACATCTTTAAACACAGTCATTCCATTTACCAGAAAAAAACATGTATTCATCTTCAAAGGCGCTGGTAAGCAGTATGCGTATTTTAAGAATGTGCAAATGATTGGAAGGAGATGGGGAAGAAGGGGAAGGGAGTGCCTGTGAGGTTCTTCGAAACTTCAGAATAGCTGGAGACTTTGCCAAATAAATCACTTACAGAAAAAAAAAAAAAAGGCCTAATGCAGAGAGTTTCAGCCCCAGCCTGTACAACTTCATATGCAGATGGCAATCAATTTCTGTCTTTAGCTGTAGAGGTGAGACTTTCACGGTCTAAGGTTCGTGCGGTGTTTCAAGAGGAACGATTATCAGCCCCGTGAGCCTGCTGGTCTGAGCCTGCTGGCGGGTGAGCTCTGTGTAAGCTGGGTTCCTCCTGAGCAGGGCACAGCTCGCCCCTCAGCCGGGAGCTTCAGGCAAAAAGAAACTATTCCTGAGAGCATGAATGCTGTGTCTTGAAAGGTTGCTACCTCCTAGTCCTTTGAGGTTACTGCTTCCTCCGGACAATGAGGAGAGGGGGTTTTATGCTTTAGATTTATACACAGCAATTGTGCTCATTAGTCTGGATTCATGCTACACAGACCAAACACATAAATAATTGAAACCTTTCAGAGCTGTGTGAAATCCTCAGCTGATTTTAAAAGCAGTTTATCATGGCATTTCAAGGTGCTGTTTAATCCCAATCTTCACTAGTGATTTTTCAATTAATCTTTTAATCGCACTATGCATAAAAAAGACTAAACGTAGAATTATATCAGCTTTAGTAACAGTGTTATGCAAAATTAATTTCCAGCAGCAGCAGAGGGAACTGCGGACTCCTTAAGGTTTTTGTGAGATTTTGTTGGTCAAATGCCAGGAATTGTAAATAGATAAACCTCATCTCATATGTTAAGAAAACATGAATTGATTTTTAATTAATGAAAAATACCTAGATTTTTGCTTTTTTTGAATGATTAGTTGTATTCCTAGATATACATTATTTTCCTAATAAAATAACTTGATGGTGTGATTGTTTCACGCACCTTGTTTCCATTATCAAAGCTCAGAATATTTTTTTTTCAGTATGAAACACTTAATGAATGAATTATACACGGCAATTAATACCAGAAATATTTTAGAAAACAGTAAACGTAAGCACCACTACCGGCTGACGGATACAGCTCCCGTAGGGTCATGTACCTAGCCAGTCCTAGTCAGGTGCAGAAACTTATTTTCTTGTCTACGTCTGGGTGAAATTGTTTGTGTCCCCGGTGTTTGTAAAGCTGTATAAAAACACTACTGTAGAAGTTACAAACACTAGGTAAATATTTTTACAGATAATTAAATAGTTTTCTGTAATTTCAGCTGTTTCTAAAGGATAATGATATGTATAAGTAACTTCAAATTTGAAAAATTGAATTGTTTCTGCGAAACCAAAGCTTATGTCAGAAAACGTGATTTCTTCTTTTCATGCTATCTTAGAAATTTTTGGTGATAAATTAATTTTATAAATGTATACTGATGCCTAGGTTTTAATAGATCTCTTACATAAAAATATGAAACATATTTTTATACAATTTTATTAATTCTCCATAAAATCAGACACATTTGCATTTTAACTTTCAAAATCTTGTTCCAGGCATTTTAAACGGTCTGCTTGTATGGAATCGGGCTGTATTAATTGCAAATAGGCTAGACATCTGTTCACTAAAACGGAATAATTTCTTGTGTCTCATTTTTGTTTATCAGTGTTTTACATAAAATGGTTATTATTTTCAGTTGGAAAAATGGATTCTGAAATGTATTGTTTGCCCATTAAGAAAAGCCACCAACCGCATTTTTGTTCAAGGGAGATCCTGAAGAACTGGGAGGAGGGGGGGAAATTTTGCGAAGTGATTTGAAATCAGTATTGATGTCATACTTGATTGGAAGCAATTTAATGCTGTTCTTTTCAAAACAATCTCTTTTCTCCGACGCACTTAGTGTAAGTGTTCCTCCTTGCCAGGCTGGTGGCTCATTAGGAAACGAGCGCTCAGTAGCCCTGGATAAAAGTGGGCAGGTTCCTGGTGGGGATACGGATCTGATGATCACGTTTGATGGCTTAGGCACCTAGTTTTAAGCACACAGGATGAATATTCATTTCGGAACTTACTCTCTGGATGACACCGTCTAGGTTTTGGTGTTTGATGAAACTACTGGGATGTTTAAGGATCTCTTGTGTGAGACGGATCTTGAGGAATCACTTCCGAGCTCATAGTGGGGCTCTTGGTGGCCTCACACTTTGTCTAAGATTGAGAACCGGCATTTAAGAAGCATTAAGCCAGTATTTGAGGTCACGTATGCGGAGGAAGAATGTCTTGAATCAATGAAGTATGTGAGCAGAGTGTGGCAAGTACATTGTAAATTAGTCTCTGCTTGTCTGGTAGAAGAATGAGGAAGATGAGGAACGGTCTTTTGATGGGAAGGCGAGCAAGAGTAGGAAAAGTAGAGAAAGAGCAGAGAGAAATTTCCTCGGCTTTGCTCCCTCCACAGGGCTCCTGTGGCCCAGGGCTGCTCTCCAGTCCCAAAGGTTCACGGATCTGTGGTGATACCCCTGTGGATTCATATTCTGCAAGATCAGAAATTGTTTTCATCCCTGTAAAATTCCCGTGTGCTATAATTTAGAATGGAAAAAGAGACAGAATTCATTTCATCGTCTGTAGCAATGTTGGACTAGGGTGACCCTTCCCTAAGTGAGGCTGGACACTGGCAAAATCTGTCTTTTAACCTTTGAACAATACTCTGTGCCGGTTTGTTCCCCTTAAGAGAATATGCCATGTTACCGAGGGAGAGGATCCCCCAACTCTTCCCTAACATGGCGAAATCGTTTCAAGTCCTTCATTTATGTTGACTTTTTATCATGCACTATTGCAATTAGTTTAGACTAATGAAAGGTAAATTCCAGCCCTTACATAAAAAAAGAAATCCTTGTAAAGAACCTAATTAGTATGTTTGTTTATTTAGACTCTAATGGCTTAATTGCATCTTATCTTGCTATTTACAAATAGGCATCATTAAAGAATAATGAGCATGTGAGGGAAAGCGCAGCATTCATACCAGCAGAGATGAGACATAGGAAAAAAATAACTAGTTGAAAGGCTGGGTGGGATTTTTTTTTTACTTTATTTTTAATACAAAACCTTACCTTTCAGTATATATAACCATGATTTCCAGGCATTGTAGGGATTAGTAAGATAGCTACGCGAGTGGGAGGACAAGCTTATGGCTGGCTGTACGGCAAGGAGCAGGTGGCTGGCCTCGTGCTGGAAATATGACCAGCTTGGTTACATCTCTGGTTTGATGGTGCCTCATTGTTTTCTAAGGTGAATAAAAAGGCATACAAACCTGTGCTCCTTTTTATACAAGCAGGGAGGTGCCCATGCTAACTGAAACTAACGGTTTCTTTCTTTTAGCTCTGCATTGCAGAGCATCTGCAGCTCAAATCAGCAGCAAATTCCCTGGGATGCTGAGAGGAAATCTGGAGCTTTGGGAATTTTTTGTAAAGTGTTGGAGCTTGGTGTTGTCAGCATGCGTTTTCCTAATATCCAACTTTTAAATAAATTTTAAGAAAGAACATTTGTTAATGCATTTTTTAAATTGTTTATAAAAGGGCTTTTCACTTGGTATCAGTTTCAGTGAGGAGGCAAAATTAAGGGGGGGGGGATTTCAAGCGATTTACTCCAGGCAGACTTCTGGCATGGTAAATTAATTTTGATCCTTTTCATTTCATAAACTAATTTTGACTCCAGTTCTGACTTATCTGGAGAGGTACTTGTTTCTTTTCCAGTCATAACTAATGTTAAATGGGAACTTTTTCAGCAGGCTTACACGAAATTATCTAAGCCATTCTCACTGATTATTCTGTTTCCCTCTCCCCCTTTCTTGGCATCCAGTGTCTGTCATATGCTCTTTGAAAATTATCTTGGTGATAGATAAAATATTTTTAAAACTGGTATATTTCAAGAAGATTTTTATTTTATAGATCTTTGTCGGAAAAGCTGCATAATATTGCAGATTTCAGTCAGCTGCCTGTCCTACCTTCTTCTGGAGCTTGCCATTTTAGGAAGCAGGGGATTTATGAATAACTTAGCTGTCTGAATTTAGTATACTTTAGTTAAAAGGAAGTTAGAAATACATTGTTATTACACAGACCTAAACAGAAGCTACAGAAGTATTTAACTTGCAGCTGTTCCATTTTCAGCTCACAGAACTGTGGGGCATATTTTTTCGTTCATATTAATTGAATTTTAAAGTGACCTTGTACATGTATTGATTTGAATTAAAATTTTCTACATCAAGGACGAGTTGGCATATATCCTTCAGGCGAAATATTAAAAAGCCAAGTGCTGTCTTAACAGGATATCGACAGAAGAAGTTGAAATTTAATAGGAAAAGTTGACTTAGAAAGGAAATTGTTGCCTTTTTGTCACAATTGAAAGGTATCTTTTCTGTATAATGAAAGAAGTTTCTTTCAGTTGATATCTGTGGAAACGCAGGGACGTTTCAGTGCCCATTAAATAGGGAGCATCTGGGTGAGTTGACCTCCAGAAGGAGAGACCTGCACTACTGGAGCTCAGAGTAGAACTATCAAACTACTTTTTCACCAGAGCCATTGGTTTTTTATTACCTTCTTTCAGGTGATCTGTAGGGACACGGTTGTGTGACTATAGGTGTAAATTATATTCCATACATAGATCTTTTTCTGAACAGCTAGCTAAGTTGAGCAGACATTGAAAGAAAATGGTTTGCTGGAAAACATGATTTCTAAAATACGGTTGAGGTGAACCTCAAGAGATGAAATCCTGAAAACAGTTACAAGTCGTGAATATTAGAGGAAACGATAAAGGGTATCCCATTTATTGTGTACAATACGGAATGTGCTTTACCCTGAAAATAGCTGTGGAGCATACTTTTGGCTTCCAAATCTAACAGCATCCTCCAGTCTAGTGACAGGCTGTTGTTCATTCTTTGTACCACTAGCCTCATTCTTTCAGTGTCGTTAAAATGATGAACTATAATTTCTCTAAGCTACATGTAGTTTTACAAAATTTCTGCTTCTGTCAGACTTAACTAATGATACAGTCCTACAAAAATCATTTTAAAGTCCTGATCTCTCTTCCAGCTAGTATAAAACCTACAGGAATCCCATGTCAAAACAACAGCGGCACAGCAACGCTTCCTATTCCAGTGCCAGAGCACCGTAAGAGCTAATTCAGAGAACCTAGCACTAACCCAGACAAATTTGCAATGTATTCTATCATGCGTTTTTATTACCACGGTGCCTGGGTGCCCCTGCTCCTGGAGAGGACCCCCTTCTACAAACCATTGAGATTGCAACAATAATGCCTCCCTCAGGGGGCTCAGGGTCTTCGGTACCCATCTAAGGGTGGGTTTACGCAGCTCCTGACACATGCGGGACACAGTCCAATCCTGCGGGTTTGACATTCAAGCAAGTGGGTGATGAAGGCTCCTGTCCCGGACCAGTCTGCAGAATTTGACCTTTCAGTATTGCATGGTGGATGGCAGCTGGGGTAGCTGTGATGGATTCTGGAAGTGTAGAGTGACTCGTTGGAAGGCTGTGGAAACAGATGACCTGGGAAAAGGCAATGAGCTCACGCAGAAGCATTTTAGAAGCATTTGTGCAGGTAGGTCTTGTGGGGAGGTTTGAGGCCAGCAATAAGTACATTCAAGCAAGCTGCTGTGCCAAACATGGGATTTTTCAGCTTGTTACGTTCCACTGTTCACTCTGAGGATTTTCAGGAACATCCCACACAGGCTTCAGATAAACTTCATCCAATTTTTTTTCCACCTAGCAGCAGTGTAAGGGAATAGGAAAGAAGTGAGCATCCACTAAAGTGTGTGAAGGCAATGGAGACAGAAAATATTATACACGAAGCTCGGTCTGGGTGTTTGTAGGGCAGTCTTTTTGCTCTTCCATTAAGGAGATTTCTTTTCTTTTCGTTTAAATTTTTTTCTTTTCCTCCTTTTAATTTACTGTATGTGGTTGATGCCTAGTGTGAAGTTACAAGAGTCAGTTCTGTCAGCAGACCTATATCCTACAAAAATAAATAAAAAAACTGTTATCTCTGAATGGGCTGACAATTTTTTTCAAAATGTCTCCATTTCCTCGTCTTAGCAGTTAGGACAAAACTGTCTTTCTGATTCCAGTGGAACATCAGCATCATAGATCAGGCATCTCTGGGTCGTGACTTTGTAGTTTTAACTTGATACAGTGGGAGGTGCTGAAATAACTCTGCCAGTTTCCTTTATTTGCAGACCAACTAGGTCTCATTACAGAGTGTCCTAGCAAGGTACTACATTTAGACCCAAATTCACAGCACCTGATATCATAATATGGTGTTCCATTCATGTTCAGAAAATCCCAATCTATTATAAGAAGGTCGGAATCGGAGAAAGCTATTCCTGGTATGTGCATTGCTCAGGCCTCAATACAGGTTACCTTCCTTCAGCCTGTAACGTCTTTCTTCAAAACTTTACCCGTTCTTCTGACCTGCTTTTTCTCTTCACGTTCTTGCAGAATTATGCCTAACGGCCTGTCTTCTTGAAGTCTGTCACTGACTTCTTTTTTTCCCTTCTCTCTTCCCTGTCTTCTCTCTTGCTGTCAGCTTGTCCTTCCCTGTTGTTTAGACTCTTCTCTTCTGGAGTTGCTTTCTCCATGTCCCATGCCAAAGAGTTGTCATCGGTTCTTTTCCGGATTTGTAACTGTCCTGCTATATAGTGATATAATAAGCGGTATTTACAGTAGTTTGGGTAACTGTTCTGCAAAATTCTGTATCCTCATCCCATTCCTACCACCACTTCCCCTCCTAACCCTCCTCCAGCATGTCCCTGCATCAGCTTTGAGTTGGAGTCTTTGTGCCAGATTTTCCGTCTTCCTCCTTGGGGAGAAAAGCGTCTTGGCGCTTCAGAGTTGATTTGCCCCTTAGTCTCTTAGTTAGTCAGCATCAGGTTGAGGTTACTCGTGTTGAAAGAAGGCAGTAGATAGGAGTCATTAGCAGGAGTTAAAAAGGAAAAACACGCAACAAATCAATAAAGATGGATATTGCCGGAGTGCTCTGGGTGGGGATCATCTGCTGAGGCTGGCAGTAAAAACACAATTGTTCTAGCGTGTGTTAATCTGGACTGGACAAAATGCTAGAACACAGGCAATGGAAAATGAGCCGCTGCTGGTTTGGAAATATTAAAATGAGCTAATTGTTTCTTTTTTATCTCAATTTTATGGGTTTTTTGGCTGAGGAAGAACTCTGTAGTAACCTCTGCGTAACAAAACACAAAGACAGAATTACTGTTAGACACACATCTTAACAATATTGAAGTGCGAGTTCATCTTTGAAATGTAAATTGATTTTTAGATTAAAATGCCTTCATTACTGCATTTTTGTCAATAATATCATTTAGGCTTATTTCTGTTGTTATACTCTGACTGACCCTATATATTTTCCTTGATACTAGTTTTATTCTTTACACGTTACTTATTTCATAGGAGAAAATTAGACCTTTGAAAACGTAACATTTTTACTTTTTAGCTGTAGTTTCCTTTTAAATAATGTTACATTTTTATTGGATCTAAAATGTTTTCTATTAAACTCATGGCATGCTTTTAAAAGCTAGCATCGGAAGAGTCCAATTCTTCTTTCAAATTATTTTTCTCTAAGTGGGCTTATAGTGGAGAATATCAAATACATCAAAAATGATCACATTTGCTCATTGTTGTTGACAAGTTATTGAGTTGTGGTGTTAATAAAATTGAGAGAGTTGCTTGGCAGTGTCATGCCTACACAAGGGAATTCTGCGAATTCATACATTTTCAGTTGCAAATGAATGTTTGTTTGTTCTGCACTTCATAGTCTAGCTCTTCCTCATAACGCACGCAGTGGGCTTAGATCTGTTATTTTGGTCTGTCTATGAAATATTGAAAACGGAAATTGCATCAACTTAAGCCGTTAACTTGATGGTCTTGTGAATCCAGACACCGTCGACTCTCCTTCAGCTTGTTTTTGTCCTTCTCTTGTTCTTCACAGGTCACCTTAGGAAAAGTGTTAAAAGTGATAGTGGTGATGCGGAGCCTCTTCATTGACCGGACAATAGTAAAAGGGTACAATGAAAATGTCTATACTGAAGATGGCAAGGTAGGTTGTTACATATCCAGCAACATTAAATTTTCTTTTTACCTGGTATTTAAATGCCAGAGAACAGGAATCCCATCACAAGTATGCTAGAAACATAAAACTGTCAAAAGACTCTGTGGATGTTTTGCAGCATGTTCCGGTTTAAGTTTATCATGCTTTGCTTGGATTTTTTCATACCTAAATGTCTGATTTCTAAGCTCTGAAGCCCTTGAATTTCTCATTTATCACCTTAGACACCAGTTGCCTCGTTAATAGTGTCTACTGAGAAAATATTTTCTCAGTGTACCAGCACATCAGTAGCCCGAGGTTCAGGTTTCTCTTCTCTGAGAGCCATTGGGAAATCTTGGGCTAGTTTTGTGCTCAACTTGCTAAACACAACTGTGAGAATCATTGGTAGGTAGTCCTCAACAATTTGCTTGTCAGTAATGGTACATCTTGAACAGCAGCTATTAAAGCAAGTGTTACCTGTTTCCAGAAGTGATTTGTCTTATGAACAATTCACCCTGTTTGAACCCTCAAATTTCGCCTGACTGCACACGCTCCATATGGCTCTCTTTAGCGCGTCAGAAGATGTTAATGGGACCTGGCGGCCTTCAGCGCAGCTTGTTTCTCTTTTCAGAGTGGAGTGGTCTCTCTTAGTGAGACATCCGCCAGGACTCTCCTTTGCCAGTAACAGTACTAAATACCTCCATGTTTCACATTTTCTCTCTGGAGCTTTCTCTTCTGGTTATGAAGCCTATTAAAATTAAAAGTTCATTATATCAGGATGAGTGCTTGGCACCCATAGGCCATGTTATAATGAGGTGAGACTTTTTTTCCTTTTAGAAGTGATAGCTGTGTTTTAGCGCGCGGAAAAGCACGTTGTGTACTGACCCAGAGTTCAGCGGCTCTGAGTCTGAACCTCCGCTGCCTGGAAAAGACCAGGAGCTGATCTGCTGAGGGAAATAGTACAGCTGTATTTCCCAGGTGAGAGATTCTCACTCGAAGGGCAGGGGATTGGCCTAAGAAGTAGTAAAATAAAAATAGCCTGGTTTTGATTTGCATTATTCAAATGTGCAGGTTTAAATGCCACTTTGCCGCAGAAGCAGCTGCACACTACGCTGCCTGTATATTAGCATATAAATACAGACTTACAGCACCAGCTCCTCTTCACCCCAAGTTCTGCTCAGAAGTGAAATGAGAGTCTGCCTCAAGAGCACTGACAGTGCGTGATGGATTCCTGTGTCACACTTCATTTGGGTGCACTCATTTTCTCTGATGAATCC
Organism: Stercorarius parasiticus; assembly: GCA_013396915.1. Lineage (NCBI taxonomy): Eukaryota > Metazoa > Chordata > Aves > Charadriiformes > Stercorariidae > Stercorarius > Stercorarius parasiticus. Next base: position 490,515 of record VWZL01003812.1, read on the forward strand.
AGTTTCCTTTGAAGCTCCCTTGAAATATAATAATGCGATATATGCTGAAAAGCTCTGAGTAAAAGAGTTCCTTTCTGAAACTCGGCATCTGGCGTTGGGCTTCTGTTTAGCTCAGGGTTAACTCTCTGGAGAGCCGTAGACCGTTTCTCTGTCATCGTTGGCTGCCGGGGGAGAGCGGTTCTCACCAAGGCCAGCTTTGGGCACGGGGCACTAACCTTTGTCTGCTGTCAGTGGGGAGCAGTTCAGCTTCTCCAGAGTGTCAGTGCTAACACCTGGCTTCTTTTCTTGCTTTAAGCCAATCTGCAGGGGAGTCTGTTTTCTACCAATTTAGCTTCCTGTGTCCAAAGCCAGGCTGTGTGACTGCTCCCACGAGGCTGCGTGAGCCTGTGGCCTTTACGTGGCAGTTTGCTATTCCTTTGGGCCATCCCAGGGCTTTCGCAAACCTGAAGGTCTGCGTTTTAGGTATAAATAGGAACATTTCATTTGACTTAAGTAGAACTGGAGTTGTAGCCACTTAAATCGTGAGTAAATTTGGCTTGGAAGATTGAATAAATGCGTAGCTTGCTAGTTTTGCCAACTGGAGCACATATTGACAAACAGTGAGCTCCCTCTTTTTGACTAATTAACTACGCTGCTAATTGGAGAATAAGAATAAGATTGTGCTCTTGCAATGATCCGCTTTACTTATTGTGCCTGCTGGGAATGAGCGATTGCAGTCAATTGCAGACATAGTCCGTTCCAATTCCTTCTCTGTCACAGGAGATGCTGTTGGGAAAGTACTCCAGTGAGGTTTCACTGTGCTCTTCTAACTTCTCAGGTTCTAACCTGGTAGGAGAGGAAATGCACTAGCATTCGGAAGAGACGCAGAAAGAGTATGAAAAAGGAGATCAGCGAGTATCTTCTTTATTAAATAACAAAAATACAGAGAACCCTCAGGATCACAGTAGGAGGTGATCCTTTTTCTGGTGAGCAGTTTACACAGTAATCGCTGATTTGGGGATTTGCTTACGTATTCCTAGGAAGCATTTAATATTTGTAAACAGCAGAGATAAGATTAACTAGGTGGTGTCACAACAATATGGCAATTTTGAAGTTCCTGTCTCTTCTGTAAGCCGTGTTGAGTAGGGGACACTGGGTAAGTCATAGCATCGTTTTGCTTCTCTACACTTAAACAGCTGAATGAGGGTCTGTTGAGTAGCGCTTCGAACTGCACAAGGCAGAGGGTCCTTTAAGTAGCAAAAGTGAAATTCAGTGGGGGGCTTTCTCCAAGTAGAGCGGGGTTTGGGGCAACAAAATATATTCAACAGTATCCATCATCAGGAGACTGAATAATGACACAGACAATAAGTGAAAAATGGACTGTGCACAGAAGGGGCCAGCGATTTCCTTGCAGATCAGGGGAGTCATCGTTTATCTCTAAAAGTACGTCTGTTTTAGCAAATTTTGCATTACTGGGAAGAAAAAGGGAAGACATGAGTGCAGACGGAGGTGTTGATAGTCTTCTCGTCCATTAGTCGGGCAAGTCTGGAATAAAGCAGACCTGGGTCTGTCTTGTAGTTGTGGAACTGTGCGTGGTGGCGTACTAGCAGTTAGACGGGAAAGCTGACATCGCGTTACCCAGGTTGCTGCAGCTTGCTGTCTGCTTGAGCATCGTAGGTTGACAGGTACTTACATGAAAGCTTCGTGTCGTTTCTGCTGTGCTGAAGTCTAGTTAAACTGGGTGCTCCCTCTTACAGATTTAAATACTTCCAAAACTAGGGTGAAAAAATATAAGTCTTAAGCTTGCAGTGGGTAAAACAAGACACTACATCCTGGGGTTTTATTTTCAAGCTTTGCTTATACAGACGAAGAATCATTGCATTTCTTAAGTGCTTCATGCACTTCTCTCGTGAATTATTCAAAACCCTGCAGAATGTGTCTTTGCCAAGTTGCCAGCTGCATAACTTGGACATTTTTTGGTGGCACTTTGCAAAAACAATAGGTGAGATCTGGCAGCCTCTGTCAGGTCGTGGGTTCTGGATGCTGATGGCTCTGCAGTCTCTTGCTTACCGTACTAACCCATTGCGTCCACCAGGTACTGATGCGTTTTAATTAGCCCCGTAGTTTTAGTGATGGCACTGTGCCACCCTCAATTTCAAACTCTGACATACTCATTGTGCACTGGAATTTAACCACGGATAGTAATTAATTACAAGTGTTGTCCTGATTCCTGAATAAATGAAGCTTTGCGGCTCACCCTTGCAGGGCAGGCTTATTGTCAGCTGAGCCATTAGTAGCCCAAGTCTGCCAATAAAAACAAAAACGTATTGGGATTTTTTGGCATAGTAATACCTTGCTTTTCTTTGGATGCAGAGACCAAGAACCACCTTGACAGGGCGTATTTAGAGTGGGTACTTAACATCGCTGCCTAGCCAAATTCCTGTTTTTGCATCCGTTAGACTTAACTAAAGAAACATAAGTGTCTCTGTTGAATTACCATGTTAAGGAACTTGGGTTATGTTAATGCTATGGCTTCATTAATTACCCCATATCAATAAGAAAAGGCAGCTTTTAGCCTCCTAGCGTAAGAGAGGGAAAGAAATAGTAGTATCAAAGGAAAGCTTCAAAGACAGGCAGAGCTGTCTCTCGGGTAATTTCTGATCCCTGCATTCTTTCCACTTCAAAGCTGGATGTGTGTGTGTTTGGGTGAAGGGGGGCTTGAATCCGATTTCTCTAATAAGTGTTGGCACCGGACCTGTTTGATATTAGATGCAGGGAACATTCTGATTTGTTATCGCCTTTGAAATCGTTCAGACGACCTTCAGAAAATGGCCTCTTGTTACTTACGCTGGGGGTGGGTGGGGAGAGTGGGGCACTGGGAAAAAAAGCCCCAGTTTAATTCACATGCAGAGGATGCCCTGAAATTGTGCTTTCAGCAGTTTTTTAGTTACAAATGTGTGTCTTGATTGAAAGTGAAAAGTTGAAGAATAATAGACCTATAACGATGCATTCTTTAATCCGCCTCTGCCTTAATCCTCACTTTCAGGGGGAGAGGTGGGCAGTCATTTAGGATGTCTGCACGTGGTTGGGGGGGGATTGGGAGCTTTTTTTTCTTTTTCTTTTTTTTATTGACTTGGATAACA
>VWZL01003812.1:493718-504137 GCA_013396915.1 Stercorarius parasiticus
ATTGACTTGGATAACATCATGTCTGTAAGACAGACATTCATTACTTTTTCAGCTTTTCAGTCTTCACACCAACTAATGAACATTCAGAACCTGTTGGACTCATCTTAATGCAGCATCTGAAGTGGACTTTTTTTTTCTTGAGTCTAACTAGAGAGGATCACATCCTTGGTTTGATCACTAGAGATTAGCAAAACCATATATACATTCCAATTATAGCAACTCTGCAGTCAAAGAAAGCCGTAAATTACATGAAAACGTTTTTTTAAAAATACGCATTAATTTTTTCATTTCGAACGTAGGCTTTTCTAATATGGAAATGCGACGCTTCCTTCCCGACAGGCACAGGTCTGTTATTAGACTGTAGATCAAGCTCAGGTCTGAGTCCAGGCTGAACCGCCGCCGGTAGACTCTGGAGTATAAGTGTTGTGGGTGTTCACACAGGTTCCTGATCCCACCCTAAGAGCCAGTAAAAGTAAAAAGGGTTGTAGGTACGTGCCTGGGGCACTTCTGGCTTTGTCTAACCTGGGAAAGGCATGGGACATCAGCTGTCTTTTGTCTCACGGCAAGGTCAGCGGTACTAAGCCAAGAAACATGTATCCTGAAGTGGTTTTTGAAGTCTTTAACATCACCTCCTGTCCAGACTGAGGTCTAGGCACTCAAGAGTTACTTCTGAACCGGTGTTTAGAAGTGGGCCACTCAAGAGTGTTACTTTTTAAAGAATGGGAACTTTTAGCATTCTGACCTTTTTTAGCAATGGGAATTAATTACTTGGGTTCAGCATCCTTCCCCCTCTAGTGTGTTTTACTCACTTTGTATGGCTTCCTTCATTTCATTCTCTAATTTTTATGCCTTTCAGAAGACTTGTAAATTCAACTAGAACTTACTGGCACTACCGTGAGACAGAATTAAAATAATTAGTTGTACTTTATAGTAAAGGAGATAAGTCCCCATTGTGGGAAGCGGTGTGTCTGACCACGTTATCAAGCACTAGAGGAGCTACACCTGCTTCAAAAACATCCTCAAAAATATTTTCTTTTGTCTAGACTAAGATTCCTGAGGTTAATGCTGTAGGAAGCACCTTTCCGGTGACAAGTTTTGTGCACATGGAATTTTTGAGTACAGTGGGATCTGTAGGAAAGAAGTGATTTGCAAGTCTGGGCCTGATGGAAATTCCTCTGTTTTTTCCCTGCTGCTTTTCCTTGACAGAGTACAAGGTATTGCACAGGGCTGGGCTGAAAGAGCATTAGCATGTCAGTTTAAATTGTTTAATACGTGAGCCATTTGGTTGTTTAACAAGGACAGCCTTACCTTCTGCTGTCAGGGGTTAATAACACTTACTTCAGTTTTGTTCGTGTAGTTTGGCTATAGTTGAGCACACATTTAAGTCGTGGGTGTGTGCAGTTATCTGCAACCCTAAATCTCTTTTTGTGTGATTTTTGTCTGCAAATGTAAATGCAGTTTCCTAAGGGATGTTGTATTTAGCCCCAGTAGACCACTGCTTTGGCTTAATTCAGCTAAACGTTCTTTGTGTCGTTTGTAACTGAATCACTTATTCAGACACAAGACAAGCATAAACTTGGTAAAAATGCCCTCCTTTTGGAAACAGACTGAAGCTGATGAATATTTGCATAGATCAGCCACAACCCCACACAAATGAAGATTTTGCTGTTTTTAAAGAGAACACATTAATTCAACAGGTCTTGTATATATAATTTTTTTTATTGAAACTGATGAACTATGTTGATTCTTCATTGCAATGCAAAGGAAATCTTTAATTCCCTCTCTTGGACTGCAGCAGGTAAAGGCAGTGGGTCAAAATAGTGAACTGGGCAATATGTCTCTGTAGATATGTTTGCCTGCTCTTTTAATTTGAGCAGCTGCTTAGCTTCTTTTCTCTGTAATCACGTGTGGTAATATGGAACTCTTTTTTTTTTTTTCCCTACTGTAGCTTGACATATGGTCTAAATCCAACTATCAAGTTTTTCAGAAGGTAAGTCTCACATCATTTCTCTTTACATAATGCGTACAGGAGGTATGCAGAGTTTATTTTAAATATCTAGGCCCTTATGCAAAAGAATTCAGAATTTATTCCTTTGTCATCACAACTTGCAGATAACAAACAATAATCTGTAATAATGAAAAACTGTGAGTAGAAAAGGAGATCACTTCCGCTGTTGTTTAATTTGGATTTATTTCCCATCGTAGTTCCAGTCTATTGTTTGGAATAGGAAATTGGAGATTATACTGCTATAATCTTAAAATTTCATGAGGAATCTTCAANGAGAATCTTTAAACCATCTTTTTTTTTTTTTTTTTTTTAGTTTAAATCTTTTGGAGGAGGAAGGACTAGTGCAGGTCCCTTTGGATTTTGTTTTGTTGTTTTCATTGGTTTTGGTTGCCCCCCTCTCCTGAGGACTTGAGTTTAGTAAATCAGTAGAACTCGCTTTCCAAAACGAGTTTGGAAATCTTGTCCATGATGATGTTTTGCCTGCTTCTCTTCCCATGATGGTGTAAGCAAAAGGAGTAACCTATAGAAATGAATGAAAGTAAGAAAAGACCAATGAGAGAACGGGAGCAATAAGTATAAAACTACTAAGAAGGTTAAAGTGTATTTTGGAAAGATCTGTATCTCACTATTTTCCAGGTAGGGAAAAGAAGATTTCTTTTTGAAGGCCTCTTGTCAAAACGCTGTAAGTTGAGATTGATCCAGGTTTAAATTCTGGTTTCCTTACCTTCAAGCCGCAGTTCAAGGAGCTCGAGTCTCCAGCTAGTGCACTAGCTTCCTTTCATCTGCTTTTGTAGTTTGTGTAACAAATGGGGGTCAGGGACTCGAAAGGGCAGAAAAGCGGAGGTCAAAAGTATGGTATATTGGCTGTATTTGTGCATCTTCCTTCCAAGATTTCAGATGCAGTCAGAAGGGAAGACGTTTGACCTATGATATTAACCTGCTGGAGATGAAAGGACAGCTTTTGGGGAGGTTGGTTGCTCTCCCTCTCTGCCTAGCATTAAAGCAAAATCTTGCTGCAGTTCTTTACCCCGGAGATCAGTGGATTAAATATTCTTTCTTTTTTTTTTCTTGCTCCTCAAAAATATTTAGTGTCAAGTAGGGTAATACAGCGGGAATTAAAACAGCGTATATCTTAGTAACTTGTTTATCAGTATGCTTTAAAGTAATTTTTGCAATGGAATAAATTTAAGGTTCTGTAATTAAGTACATCATCTCAGTTTCCCCATGCGTGTGTTTGGTTGTACGCTCATTTGGGCATAAGATTGTCCTCCTAGATAGCTTGGTTTAGAATAACTTGGAAGGGTTAAGTCACATTGCCATAATTTGTGCTAAATGATAATAAATCGTGAGGTTTTGATTATATAATTTTAATTGTCTATTTGTTTTCTTGCAAGATAAGAGTAGAGTAAATGTATAGGTTGCTTAGAAGTTCAAGTTAAGGACTTGGGGAGCGTAAATACGTAGAGGAAATTTCTCTTCAGGTCCAGGTGATGGCCTTCAGGCCACGGGTGGAAGAGGTCAGTGAGCAAAGGCGAAATGCCCCTCTTACTGCTGCCTCTGTGGCTGTGTTATGGATAAATAAGAATTCTCTTCCTAATCCTCTAAAATAATGTGACATGACCTGAATATTAAGTTCCTGTTCTCCAATTCTCTTCCTGTAAGTAACAGCAAATGCATTAGTATTTACCAAAAAAGAAAAAAAAAACAGAAAGAAAAGGCTGCAGGGGAAAGGATTGCCTGTGACCAGTTGAAAAGCTGTCTGCATTCTGTTTTAGAGTAGCTTTATACATTCTGTTCCCAGCTCTGTCACTGTGTTACCTTGGGCAAGTTAACCTCTCTTCGGATCTGTTTTCCAGTCCCTCAGGCTGGGGTGATACTTGCTGACTGCACAGGAGCTATTGCTGAATTGGTTGCATGGCACTCCCAGATTCTTGCATGAAAAATGTGCTAAAAATGCAAGGTGATGGTACTTCCTAATCAATACATTCTGTGGCATTGAGCTGATAGTTAAAGAAGTTCAGGCTAGGACCCGGGTCAGGTTTTCAAAGAGATGAGAGAAAACGCTGTGGTTCAGCATAGTAAGTTTTCTCTCTGTGGTGCTGTGCTTGGTTTGGTTTTCTCTTTATTCTCTGAAGCTGCACTTGTATCCATTTATAATACCCAGGAATAGTGATTTAGCAATAGCAAAATGAAAGAAATAGATAAAACGGTGTTAGAGAAACTATTATACTCTGTTACTGTGTAGGATCTGTACTGCGGGATCCTCAGAACAAATGTTTTCATGCCATTAAAAAATCATCAGTAAATGTGTCAGAGCACATCTGAAAGTTCCTGAAACGTGTTCCTCATGGCAGTCCCCAGCAACGCGATGTGGAAGTGCTGTGCTGTGAAGGAAAAATATGGATGAGTAACTGCTCCCACCGAGGAGGCTGGGTAGCCCTTGCAGCTCTGCTGCCTTTAGTAGTGTAAGATCAATCATCCCTCTGAAGGGCAGGGCTGTTTCTCTTTAAAAGCTGGACCAGCTTCTCAAACTCTGTCTGCAATGATAATATAACAACATCTGGAGCTCGCAAGATACCTGCCGGTGGTAGCTGCGGGCCTGTCAAATTCTCACAGGGCTGCAGCATGACTTTCTAGGTTAAGGACCAGAGACCTCCGATCTTCAATCCAACCCTGTCAAACAAAGCTAAATTTGTCCTGACTTTTTGTTTGCAAACGTTGGCTGTGTCAGCAAGCTTTTTCTCTCTCCTCCTTATTAGGCAGGATACCCGAGTGCGTATAATTGGATGGGGGACGACTCCCAGAGGGCCCATTACTGTTAAAGTGTACAGTCATTTTCTAAGTTCTCTGGAGACTCCTTGAATCTGGTCCTGGGGTGAATAAGCTTTATCGGCATTGAATCCACCAGCAGGGTTGGAGTCAGAGAATGGAGCTGGGAAATAAGAGAGGGAAGGCTGAAAGGGCAAAAGCACAAGGAGCAAAGAAAAGGTTTTTCAGACTTCCACGTTGGTCTGACATTTAAACTCTGCAGGAGCAGCAACTGTTTTGATCTTAAACCTCCTTATTTTAACACCTTGCATCTCTTGATCCACTAGCACAAGAGGAGGAATAAAACCAGAAAAAAGGAAATATTTTGGGGCTTAAGTCTTGATGGGAAGAAGAGTGAACGTAGGGGCTGCGTAATTCCAGGTCGTTGTGCAGAGTATTAAAAAGAATATGTAGAGAGAGAGAATAGTGCCATATTCATAACTTTGCAGTCAAAAAAGAGGCAAAAATATAGAACAGTGGAACTGCTCTGAGTGGATCAAAATGGGAGGTGGTGTCAGACATCAGCTCTTGCATTTATCAAGCTGCTTAGTTAAGAGCAGCATAGCTGGTTTAGCTGTGCAATGTGATCAGTTCAGCTGTTTAAGTCATATGCGTAGGCTTTAAACCCATATATTTCATTCTGATCTTGGGAGTCCCATTCTTATTTTCACCTAAATGGTCTATCAGTTTTAGCATGCCACAGACTGGTTTTGTTTTGGTTTGATATGCTTCTACCCAAGACACATTTTCACTTAAATTTGAGAAGTTGTTTGTGCCTCTCCAGCTGTTTGTGAGCTGCGTGATCCCGAAGTGATGCAACTCGGAGCACAATTTTCACCACTACAAGGGCACATAAGTATTGTAATGTATGAAGATGTATTCTTGTCAATAATCGCGGAATAAAATCGCGTGCAGGATGAATGCATGCATGAGGCAAATATCGGGCTATTGATGATGTCTGTTCAAGGAGAGGAGATGGACTGTTCCAGGGTCACCTGCGTGATTGCTCCTGGGCATGATCAGCGCTTGGCTCTGCTCAAAGACCTGCTTAGGCGAATAAAATCTCTGTGACCCAGTCCAAATAAGCAGAACAAGCGAAATAAAAACTTAAACACTCTGTGAGCTCTGAAAACAAGTGATAAATCCTACTCTTCAGAAAGGTCTGGTAGTGCTTTACTGAACTGGGAGCGGGGAGGGATGTGTAAAGGATCTGTGTGGAGTTCATCAGTGCTGTGTTGGCAGAGGCACCATCTATCATCCTTCCAAGTGCCTCTCGGGCACCGGGTTCTGTGCACCGGATTCCCTCCAGAGAGAGTCAAACGTGGTCCTGGGGAGATGATTAAATAATGGGCATCCTTGGAAACGAACAAAGGCACTCATGCAGTTCTCCACACTGTAAAAGGTCTAAACACTAATAAAATAACTTCCTTTTTTTTTTTTTCTTTTTTAGTGCTGTGATCATCCTCCAGAACTCACTGTTAAGGCCATGAACTTAGCAGGGTTTAAAAAAAAAAAATTAAGGAACTTTCAGGGGATTTAGAGAATCCCTTTATATTAGATGGAGTTGTCAGTGCCATACTTGAGGGAATAAACCAGTACGTAAGTGGCAAGGAAAGTTATGACTCTTCAAGGAGGTCCTGCACTGACTTTTGAAAAGCATATTTACTGGCAGTGAGATGAAGTACTAGAGAGAGAGAGCTTCTATAATTTAGTCACGTGATGTCGGTGTTTTCCTGGTTTCATTTTTGTGTCCAGTATAGGTTCATACATCTATGGAACATGCCTAGTCTATGGTGGAGCAAAGCTACACCGTAAGTCCTTGGTTTTGTGTTTCTTATTCCAGGTAGAGGAAGCACTTATTCAGCTTTCTCAACCTGTAAATTGTAGAATGCTTTTTTAAAAGTTGAATGACTTTTCAGCTTTGGGAATGCTATATGCCTGATGGGTGTCACCAAGGCCCAATAATGCCATTTTTTGGATGTGTCGCCTTTGGAAAGCCCATTTCAGCAGACCAGTACTATCAATTGGGTAAAGAAATGCTCTAGAAATGACTGGTGTTGGTTCAGTTGAGCCAAACAACAGGGATTTCATTTTCTGCTTGTCGCAGGGTGTTGATCGCGGGCTATTTCTGAGTGTACCGAGGGGGCGGGCTGGGCAGTGGGGTGCGAGAGGGAAGTGAGGAGTCGGTGTGTCCTGTCTGCCGCGGGGCAGAGCGGTGCCCAGGGCTCAGCAGGGACATTCTCAGTGCTGGCCGGTACCCGGACAGCCCTGCACGCTTGCTGGGGCCTCGGCGGTCACCGAGAGCGATGAGCATGTAGGATTTAATTTGCACAAAGTCGCACTGAAGATTAGGTTTAATCCAGTATCAGTCTGTTTTGTATTCTTGAAATACGCACTGCCCCAGACAGGGGAGCAGAGATGCATTTAAGAAGTACATGGTTATAGACAACTTGTATTTGGAAGTGAAAAGAAGAAAAAAAAATAGATCTCAGACAATACAATTAACAAGAAGGGAAGTTTTCTTGTTTGAATTGACAAGACTGTGCCTTGTGAAAGCAGAATAATTTCATACAGCCCAAGACAGCTTAGGTTTGTCTAAAGGAGAAGACCGAGACCGTCTCTTGGCCAGAGGTTTTTTTCCATTTAACTGCAGTCTCTTTTGCTCTGTCTCAGAGTGGGAACATGCTTAGGTAAACAATAGCTATTTTATTTAGCAAAATTGTGGCTTCAGGAGATTGCCTTGTTGTGACTTTCTTTTTTTTTTTTCCCCCCAGACAAAAATTCCAAGTGCTTTTCAATATATGAATTGTGAAATATTGAGCTTTTCTGCAAGATCGCTTGAAAAATCTATTTCAAGGTCCAGAGCAACAGCTGTCCCAATCAATGTGTGCTCTTCTGAATGCGTTCCTGTATAAAAACAGGTAGAGAAATTAGAAAGTGACAGATAACTTTGATAGCAGTAGGTAAGGTATGGCAGTAAAAGTGAAGTTAATAAAATAAAGCCCTGAAATGTACAAAATGTCATCCTAGACCCAGAATAAATTAGTTTGTGATTCCAACTTGGCTGGAAGAAAAAGTGTGTCCCTTAAGTGAGCTGGCGCATATGCAGTTTGTTTTGCTTTTGCTTTGCTTTGGTGTGAAATCGTATTGCCATTAGTAAAGCTGGGGATTGATTTTTTTTTTTTCCTCTTTTTTCTCTTCCCCCCCCGCCCTTTAATCTTGGGCAGTTTGTGCTTTCTCTCATCATCTCTGTTCTCTTGGGAGGTGGGATTAGTTCTTCCCTCGCTCCCGTGCACTGGCCAGTTTGTCATTTGCCCAGCTCTTTTCTATTTGACATCATGTTTGCTAGTTTTGGGGAGGTCATTCCCTTACTCCTCTTCCTCAGATTTGACGCCCACTTTGATCTTTTTCAGAAGCACACTGTCTATCAGCACTTGCTTATGGCAGAAATCGCCTCCTTTTTGTTCAGAAAACATTGTTAGGGTTCTAGCAATGCTGGGAGGGCTTTTATCTCCTGTGGAATCTCATTAGCTTTACATTACAATAGGAACAGCATATGTGCAACTTTGCCAAAGTGGCCAGTCAATTTAAATTTGTTAATAGCTGTATTTTTTCAGCAACTTTCTCCAGTGCCAAGAGAAAACAACTTTGTTGTTCAGGAAAAAAAAATTACGTCTGTTAGAAGTAGAAAGACAGCAGAAGGAGAGCGGCTGCTCATAAATATCTTCAGAACTTTCTATTCTTTGACATGTCTGGTACTATCCTATAAAAGCACTATTTTAAAAGAAAAAAATTCACATAGCTAGTAGGGCTTGCATTACAGTCATTTCTGAACGCTACATGAGATGCGTTCAAAAGAAATGACTGATTTGAGTTATGCTGTGCTATTAATACACAGCTAATCACGTTATTTAGAACTTTTTTTAAATGTGTTCAGTGGTAACGTATAAATGGCTTAAGCAGGCTGAGGTCCATTTTGTGAATATTTTTGCAAACTCACCAGAATGTGCACAGTCCCAAAAGTTTTCCAAACGTCAGAATCTCATGCCCGTGTTCACGCTGAATGGAGCTGCGCTGGAGCTAGGCGTGCGCACCAACGATGGCGAGCGCAATCTGTTTCTAAAATTGTAGTATAACTTCGAACTGGATTCGGTGTAGGACAGACTGATGTGGTGTAGTGTTCTGCGGAGGAAGTTTGTACGGTGTGAATTAGAGCCTGTCTATACATGGATTTATTCAGGAATACATCTTCCACAGATTCACCTCCTTGAATAGCTTCAAGCGCGAGGCTGTCTCTCTCCAGTGAAAGTTCCGAGTGTTTCAGCACAGCTCACATCGCTGAATTCGACTAAAGACAAATCAGGAACAAGTGGAGTTAGCTGGGAATAGCAATTGTAATTTCAGTTCACGCTTTATCTTACTCAAAATTTACTATAGTATATAGACAAGCCCTGGGAAATATATAGCCACGCCCCGAGAAAAGCACTCCTTCGCCGTGTTAAAACTAGAAAATACAATTTAATCGCTAACTAGACAATCATGTGCTTTGCTGGATGCTTTGATATAACTGGTGAGGAACCATTAATAGATTCACAAGTTACAAGAACCCTCGTGGTTGTGTTGTCTGAGCTCTTTTATAGTCCAGCCCAAAGAATTTTGCCAATAATTTCTGCGTTAAGCCTAGAACTTCTGAGAAGCAGCAAGCTGTTGACTGGGCTAATAATTTAGGAAGCTCTAAATGTACAGCTGACAGGCTGAACACTGCTAGTGAATTGTATCATAGCAGTCAGAAAGTGCCCATTTCCAGAATAATTTAAAAATGCTAATGGTTTAAAAAAAAAATCAAAGTATTGGTTGGTTTTCCTGAGTTTTTCTTTAATTGTTCTTATTATAAATATACCTTTTATATGTATTCTGTCTAGCTGTGATTCCCAGATGTGTGATATTGTTATGGCTCTGTCTGGGAAATGAAAAAGCTTTCTATCAGAAATCTTTTAGTAATGCAAGTATTTATAAACCATAATCCTATTGATTAATTCCTGGTTTCAGAGGAGACGAAACTGAGAGCTCAATTCCTGTTTGTTCAGTGTAAGCAACCTGACATAGGAGTACAAGAGTTAAATATTTTAAGTTTTCCATTAAAAAATGGAGAGGAACACACTATTTTTTTCTGTTAAAATGCATTTTCAAATTGAGGTATTTTATCCTGGTGTTTTGGGTTTTTAATAAAACAGACCAAAGCTTTGGGTTTTGTGTAAGTCGTAATCTCTATTCTAATAATGTAGTCTTCCAGAAAGATTTAATTTAGCTACATTATTGACAATGTTTTTTCTTTTGTTGAGCACATCAGCAGAGCTTAAGAGAATATATCGTCTATAAACAATGACCACAGCAAAAAATGGGAACAAAGAAAGAGAAAACTCAAGTGCTCTCCTCTGACATGATTTGTTTAGTGACTTTGCTTGTTCGTGCTTTCACAGAATGCGCAAGATTTCAATCACAGAAGCATAGATTCTGCGCTTATGCTGTAGACATTTGAAAGTTAGGCAAATAATTTGCAGTGGATGCTTTCATTTTATATGGTACAGAAGATTTTTTTTTTT